>VWZP01005262.1:141395-188668 GCA_013396995.1 Dicaeum eximium | reverse complement strand
CCTGAAATATGTATCATTGAAGAAATAAAATACAGCTATTTCATCTTAATTTTCTTCACTTTTTAAAGAATACAATATTGTTGGTATTCCTCAATATGGCTCAGTATATTTAATAAATGTGCAACTAAGAAAAATTTTCTGTGGCTTGTGAAAGTAATTATCACCTATTTGGTGTTAATGGTGGACAGAAAAGGTTACTACAAAGGTGTTGATTAACAAGTGATCTTGCTTAAAAGAGGGTGAAAATATAATTTAGAAATGTCAGCATATTCCACAGAAAGATGGAAACCTAATAGCTAAAAAAAATTCTTCAACTCCCTTACATATTGGTAAGTTTTTAGACCTGTATCAAGCATCCATTTGTACCTTGCCCAGTCCTAACACATATTAACCAGAAAACAACAAAATATCAGATTTTTTTTTTTTTTAGTTATATGGACTTTAGGACTGGCTCTTGCATATAGAAAGAAAAAAAAAGCAAAAAAAAAAGCAAAAGTGAATTCTAAAGACAGCTTGAAATATGTATGCATCATAAAACTAAAATAGATGAAATAAAATCAGCATATTCTCTTTCACCTGTCCTTGTCAACATATATTTTTGCATATGTTTATTAGGCATGAATTCTGGATGAAATTATGGATGGATGCTGCTCACAGCTGAAATTCTGATGGGAAATTTTGCTGAAAAACTTTATTATTCCTTATCTTCCATTAGTGACTTAAGGGCAGTGTGTGAATGGATAATTTTGTACATATTATCTTTAAGACATATCCAAAGGCTGACATGGAAAGTTCTTTGAGCTACCATAGAATTAAGAAGCACAGGGTACTCAGATATATGAGTTTTAGCAGATTAACAACTCAGAGTTGCATTCTTTGCTGGATGTGATAGAAATTGATGACTTCTCATGGCACAAGTCTCATAACAGCAGGATTTCTACAGTCTGTCCAGAGGAATGGCAGACAAAGCTGCTTTCTTTGGAAAGAAAAGGACTTTTAGGCTAGTCAAGTTTCATTGCCTTCAAGAGCACAACCTGCCTCTTTGATGCTTGGTGAGAATAGTCTCACTGAAATACTAATTTTGATTTTAAACATTAAAGTAAGCAATTAATAATTTTTAAATAAGTAAAATAGCTGACCATACATGGACATGAGACATTTCAATTGCCCTTTAGAACAAAAGCCAAATTAGATAAACTTTCTAAGGCAAGATACTTGAGATAGTCTTTAGTTTGTTCATAGACAGAGCAATATCACTGCTGTTGCTAGTATGCCTCTTTCCTTAAAAATGTTAAGTCTAATACATTCTGAGTAATATGAACTTCTATTTACCTTAAAGTGAGGGAAATAGTTATTTAATAATAAGTAAAATTTTATATTTTATTAAGTAGAAAGAATTTTAATTTAAATATAATATGTGGCATAAAAGAAATTTAATTCATTATAGTTTAATTTTCTTGGGCTCAAAAGTTATGTAGTTTATGAATGTAGTAATTAGGGTTAACTAGGGAGCAAAAGAGTAATTTCAGTCTATTTAATATAGTAAGGTAATATACTTTTTAAAAACAGTTTCTGTTAGAATTCATGGACTACTAGGTTTTATGGACATTTTATACTTTATTACACAACCATAGATTAAAAAGTAAAGTGAACATAATGCTATTATTTAAGTAAATATATAATAAACAATGTGCATAAAATATGAATCCAATTGCAAAGACACTCCTCAGTTTTAATTAGTAGATAAATAATATGCATGATATGTCAAATCTCTATGTATAGCTTTCCTCCCATTTAAGAGATGCATATTTTGAACATACACTTTATCATGAAGCATCTAAAATTTCATCTCAAACCATAGGCCATATGTTTTATTTGCACACAAAGTAATTTATATCCTGACTAATTTTTTCTTGGCCCCTTTTAATGAAAATTAGAATATAAAACGTATGTGTAACATTATGCAAAATATTTGGAAAGTACATAGAAAGGAAGTTTTTTTGACTCTCAGACTGGTATTCAATTTCTAAAGCCCTGATCTACAAAGGGGACTATAATTTTACATGACTTTTCAGTGACACATAAGTTTATTAAACTGAATGTTGATTCACTTAAATATCTCAGATGGAGGATCAGATCTTCCAAACATGAAAGTGCTATTTAAGAATGTCTACCAGTTCTATATGCCCTAATTTTGTTGATTTGAAATGGGATTTACAATGCTTAGACACATATTGATAATGCAAAAGTAGATACAGCAAAACAGTTAGCACTTAATCAAAAACCATACAAGACATTTATTTGGGCTCCTCTCGTTGTTCTTCTTTTTGGTGTATCTTTTTTTTTTTTCTGCAGGAACAATTGTGTAGCACAGATGAAATTTCAGCAGGATTGTTGAATAATAAACTCCTTTCCCTCCCCTTTTTTTTTTGCTTTTTTGGACAGTTTCTGCCTGTCTACAAATAAGGATAGAAAACAGACCAAAAGGTAAATCTAAAGGAAATACAGTTAAAGCAATCAGGCAGAGAATCTGTAGCTAGTGAAAGACTGTTTTAATTTCATTTTGTTTTAGCCATCTTGCAATGACCTCATGCCAATGTGAAGAAAAAAGCATTGTACTATAAAAAGTGTGAAATGTTGATTATCTCCATTTTACGTACGCATAATGAATTTTCCAGCTTCTCAACTAATACACTCAAGATGCATGTGTGGGACAGCTGTAGGGAGAGCCATTATGATTTGGTTTCAGTTGTTTTGTTCCCTCACTTACCGATCAGATCTATGGATTTTCTTTATTCCACACTAATTATTGTCAGATAAAAAAAATGCTTTTGTTTGCAATTATGTTTAAAAAAAAAAAATCCAGTTGCCAAAGCATGTATGTGTTGAACATTAGACAAAATGATGTGTTGAAATCTCAGCAGTAAAAAAAATCAAGAAATCAATTGGATACAAAAAATGGTTACTGTGTGTCTTAAAAGAGGAAAAAAAATCAAATATCAAGCTTCTATTTAACAATCAGGAAAAAAACGAAAGCGTAGCTGAAGACCTGAAATCTCTCCTAATCTACCTGGAAATGAGATAAAGATAATTTTGAATACTACTGAATGTTGTCTTTGAGGTTACGTAGGCTGGCCCACTGCAGCAGCCCATGACTGCAGTGCTCAGAACAATGACTGAAGAAGACCAGAGGTACTGAATGTTTTAATGTCTAATGAATGCCATAGATGAATGCACGGCTTTTTTTTTTTTTTTTTACTAAAGGAATATAATGAAAAATCTGAATATTTAATTCCCACTTAGAAAATTATCTCCTGTTTGGGGAGAAACCTCTGATCCAAAGGAAATAAAGTTATACTATTGCTTTTCTGCAGTTTCCTAGTCCTTAGGTTCATTATGGAACAGCTAGATTATGCGGTGTGAAAAGTCAGAGGACTAAATTTCCTTATGCCAGGGGGAGCTTCATTTCTCTAGTGAATGTTCATTTGACAGCACTATTGTGACAGCCTTTCTTCTGGACTGTCTTTGTAACAGTCCATCACGAGCAGATGATAGAGTTCACTTTCATGGTGTGTGAGACAGGAAAGAGATTGCTGTACATTTCAGGAGTTGTTTTCAAAAGAGAAATTGCCTGTGCTTTCTTCAGTCCTTCATGTATTTTTACAGCACAGTCTAATGCAGGATTCAGTGAGTGAGAGCTCTGTATGATTTAATAGAGTCCCAAATCCTAATACTGCTTCTAGAGAAGTCTGTTATTATCCTGAGACTTTCCTCAAGGGGTAGTCTCAAATGGCTAGGGTAATTTTGGAAAGTGAGAATGTGACAAGCACCAGAGATCAAAATATTTATTCCCACTGAATTTTCTATAAGAAGTGACCACAATATAAGTAGGTAAAAACTACACTCTGAAAACATAAAGGAAGAAAAGTCATCAGGGACTTTTTCTTCACTAAATAGACCGGTCGTCTTATGAGGATGGTTCCTCTCTTCTGCAATAATTACACTGACATCCCCAAACACCCTGCCACCTTGCAGGATTATTTTCATTTTGCGTTTATTAAAGAAATAAAAACAGGCTGGCAAAATCTGCCAATTCAGACAAGTATTATCTCTCAAAGAAAATGTAAAGAAAATAATTACAGAGAATTATTTCAATAGAAAGGTTGTGGGATACTGTTAATGACTGTTTATGTAAACTAAACATAAAAACATCGTTGCACTTCAGTGTATAAATTACAGTCAGTACACATGTCTCTTATATGCTGTATAGAAGAAAGCAATAAAAATCAAGGAAAAGAGAAGCACACATAATTTTGAATTTTCCAACTGAAGAACTCATGTGTTTGACTTTCAAATGTGATGAGCTTTGATAGGCTCTGTGCACTTCATCCCACCTGCAGTTTCTTGGATTCACGCCTTGATTTGTGTCAACTGATTCACCGACTTTTTATGAAGGTGTTCAAATATACAGTGCCTTAATTAACTACCCAAGATTTCTCTCTCATTATGCGAGACAGAAAAGCCCACTAAGCTGTCATTGAACAGCAGTCATTACTTCAGAGCTTCTGTACTTCTGTACATGAGGGCGAAGATGGTGATTGATTTATCACTATTTTAATAGATACTTGACCTGTGAGTCAATACAAATGTTTCACTCAGTGGTGGCAGAGGGCAAGTGATCCAATTATGTGAACACAGTGGACTAATAAAGGAGCTATGTTTTTTCCTGATTTCCTGAGAGAGTTGTTAAAATCTTCTGTTGTTTGACATTTTGTAAAATTACTAGTTAAGAAAACTTAAACTTGAAATACTAGGGATAACATTAAAGAAAAAAAAGTGCAAAGAATAACTAATAGCTTAACATCATTCCACAATTTCTTAAGTGCTATCAAGATGAAGTTTTTTAGTTTTTGGCAAGATGTTAAACTCATTCAAGAGCATTTTTCATTTTTTTATTTTTCGTTTTCCACTGCTGTTCAAACCACTGAACATGACTTAAAGATGCTATAGGTTAAACCATGCAGATTAAATAAGAACTCTGTCTTTTACAAATCAGAACTAAAACCAAATAAAACTGAGAAGTAAGCAACTCTCTGTGTGAACAGAGAAGAAGAAAAACTCTCATGGACCAAGGTGAGGCTGACTGGCCTGTAGTTTCCCACATCCTTTTGATTGCTGTCTTGGAGACAGGGAGAATTTGCTTTCTTCCAGTTCTGTTCTAGGTCCAGTAGTTCATCTCCTGTTCTTGGTTCCTTAATTGCCTGTGTCAAGAAGATGTTGGCAGTGCACCTCAGAAAGCTCCTGAATTACTTGTGACCTGTTGTGTTGTCCTTCCCTCATACAGTGGGCTGAGTCTATTCTCCCAGGAAGACATGGGCCTGTGAATGTGAAGTTGTCAGAAGAGGGCATAATTTGCTTGTTCTTCATTAATATAGTATGTAGCAGGCACCTATCACAATATTTCCCACTTTTGGTCTGCACACTAATTTTGTTGGCTCATCACCCAAACAAAGAATGCCATAAATCCTGCTCTGCTACATGAAAGGAAACCTTCCCTTTTTACTTTCCCAATCTGTCCTTCACAAAGAGTCTAGCTCTGTCCATGGCAGTAGTCCAGCTGTTGGAGTCCTCAGTGTTTACATCACCCCTCCTATTTTGTTTGCCAACTTGGTGCATTGCTTCTTCATTTGATTGTTGACCACTCTTTCCCTTCCTTCTTGTTAATAGATTAGTACTGTTTAGGTTGCCCAGCTTGGTAACAAACACTATTGGGTCAGATGGATCCCTTGTCTTCCAAGGAGTCCTCAAAAAAATGTCACATGGCTGTAAAATTAAAACTCTATTAGCAACACCAAATGAGCAACCAGCTTTTGACTTCCAAAATCCATTCATTTTTCCTCAGACCTTTCCTATTCACCAGCAAGACCAGGCAAAAGTCACCATGCACCAAGCCCTTTCTCCTCATTCCATGAAGATGTGTGGTTGCTATTTACGAGGTCCTAAATCTCCCAGACGCATTGCTAGTGCCCTTATGGAGAACAAAAGTGGAGTAATAGTCTGACCAAGTGTCAAACTGAACAAACTTTGTAAGCCTATCCATGATGTTCTGGACCAAACCCCTCAGCATGCAGGAAATAGCCCCTTCTAACAGGCCCAGTCAGCTTAGCATCTTTGCCTCGTCCTGCCAGCGCTGCCGACTGTCTCAGGCACAGGCAGATCAAAGCCTTTGTTGAGAAGGAGTCCTGCCTTTGCCTGTGTTGGGTCCCCAGATGTGCTCTGCAGGTCATAGATGCATATGTAAAAGGAACAATCATTCTGGTGCCAGAGCTCCCAGTCTTTACCAGCCTGGTTGTCTCCACTTCCCAGTCTAACCAGCACAGGTTCTGTCTCTGCTTCCTCAGCGCAACTCGGAAGAGCGGTGTCAGCTCGTGTAGCGCAGTGCCTGGGAAGACACAAGGTCTCCTCTCACAGCTTCACCACTCCTGCTGCAAACCCCCTACCAGTGCACGCTTCCTGCAAGTGCACACTGTTGCCTGTGGCCCCAGAGAGAGGCCCCAGAGGCCACCGCAGCCCCTGACCCGCCGACCTTCGCCCTCCCGTGGGAGCTCATGCTGGGTGTGGGCCTCTCCCACCACCCTTCGCCCTCCCATGGGAGCTCATGCTGGGTGTGGGCCTCTCCCACCACCCTTCGCCCTCCCATGGGAGCTCATGCTGGGTGTGGGCCTCTCCCACCACCCTTCGCCCTCCCATGGGAGCTCATGCTGGGTGTGGGCCTCTCGGCTGCCGTGAGCTCTGCTGGGGACCCCCCATCGCTCAAACAAACTCTCAGCGGAGCCTCTCCTCCACACAGCAGTGTCTGCCTCCACTCCTGCACAAAATGCTGCCTTGCAGGGCTGACTGTTAGCTGAAGCATTAAACAATGTAAGGTACAGTAAAATTCACTGTTATGAAGCTATATGATGCTGACCTTTCACAGCTTTCAAAACCAAATTTTACAAAATTCTAATGTGGTTACAAAGATACCTGGCTTCAAGGACAAATCATTAGTTCTAGAAATCATGTTTTTATTTTTTCGTTGATTCATGGAAGGATATTCTTACATAGTATTATATTAATCTCTTCATTCCAGTGCTATGTTAAAAAATGCAATTGGCCTTCTGTCTTTGAAAATATATAGTAATATGTATTTGGCCTATCTAATTTAGTATAGAAAATATATAGTAATAGAAAACTAAATTATTGATAAATTAATGTAACTGAATAAGTTTCAGTTCTAGAACAATAGAGGCATTGAAGGTATTGATAAACAGTGTCTTTGAGTCTTCAGACCTGTAACAGAAGAAGATAGAAAAGAAGATGCCTAGAAAATGCAGTTTGAGGGAAGTCAGAAGACAGAAGTCAGAAGACAGAAATGAACTCATAGTCACTGCAATGATTCATGAAGTCAGGACAACCAAAATCATACAATTAATACAGTCAGTTCCTTCCCACAGGGATCTGTTGCTGTAATGAAATTTTAGCCAATCAACCGATCCATAAGATTCTCAGAATGTAACTGCACAATACTAGGATTTGAATTAAATGCTGAAAAAGCTATGTAACTGCAAAGGGGAAAACATTCAAATGGTAAATTACTTTTGAAGAAAGAAGTCAAAATACTTATTATGAATTAATATAAATGTATTTGTAACAAAAGCAAAATTTCAGACAATTATGTATATACTGTGAGGGGCATTCAACAGTTGCTCTGTGATCTCCGGTGCCTTATAGTAAGCAGCTATCATCAACACATCCTTGCTGTTGTCTGCAAATTCTGTTTTTCAATCACAAATCTATCATCATCATGTCAAAGAAATTCAGTCATATAGTCACAGTCAAGAAATTTTTACAATTTGGCTGGCAACATTTTGCATATATTGCTTCAGAAGACAAAACATAGTTTGTCAAATATTTGGGATATTACCCAGCCTTTAGGAAATAGGAAATGCTCACTTGCAGTGATGAAACATTGATGCAAATGACTCAACATGCAAATAATAAGAATGCATATTAAAACTGCCTATAGCAGATTTATATAGCTGCCTATAGCCTTACTTTAGGCTGATATTTCTTTGGAATATAGTGCATATTTTTTTGAAACCCAGAAACCTAGAAGCTTCCAGAGACAGAGCCATGTTTATCAGAAGAAATTTGACTCTTCCTTTTCTGAATTGCATTTCCATTTTAAAAGACAGAATGAAATTTGCCTTCTACGTACACTGGAGTATACTGAAGGGTAAAAAAGACAATTATTTCAGGTTTTTTTTTAGTGTTTTTTTTTTTTTCCTTTTTTTTTCCTTTTTTTTATTAAAAGTGTAGTGAAAAAAAAAACCCCACAACTGTTCAGAACAATTAGCTGTAAATCAAAAATGTGACCAGATTGTGTTAGAAGAACAGATGATGTAACTGGCTTTTAATTTCTGGGCTCTTAGCTTTAGTATCCTAAATCATGAGTATAGATGAGTTATTTAGTCAGATTCAAGCATTCATGTGTTTTGCCCAAAGTTCATCTGGAGCTATTTAAACCTAAGCATATAGATGAGGTAAGAGTCTGACATTAATAATCCCACACAATTATTTATGTGACACAAGATAACCCTTTGTATCCTGGTCCTAATTTGGAAATTAGTTAGTCTTCTAATTGTTTTAAAACTTCAGTCGTGGCAATGTAACTTCTACATTTTAAACACTGTAATATTGCCATTTTAAAGATTTTAATCCTCCAGCCTACAAAGCCTTAAGTCTTCTACTAAAGAAATGTGTAAAGGTGAAATAGAATATACCTGATACCAATACACTGAATTTTGTTTAAATCCTAAAATATTACCAAAATATAGCCATTCTGAAGGTTTTGTTATGTATCGCTTACCTTAATTTATGTTATCTTTGTTCCATAATAAGTAGGAGCAGACTGAAAGCTTTTGGAAAGACTGCTACTAAAATTGTATTATTACTGAGAAATAACACTGTTTTAAGCCAGCATTTACTGAGTTCTGTGTGACACTGAAGGCTTCTACTTATTTTCACTAAATCTTTATTGACATGTTTATTGCTTAGGATATCTGGGACTTGTTTTTTCTGATCTCAGCATTAAAAACCCCTGTTAAGGCCTCCCTATTGAGAAATGGTTGTAGCAACTGAGATAAAATGTGAAGACACTATCTTTGAAATATTCTATTGCATTTGCAGATTCTGCATTTTGGGTTTTTGTTGAGATTTGCAACTGAAAAACAGAGTTTATAGTCTAGCCCAGAGCCTATAAACCACATTAACATTCAGGGAAAATATCTTCTTTCTCAAATCTAGAAAACAGCACTTTTGAACTGATTACTTAATTACTTCATCCACCCCCAAATGAAGATATTACTCTTCAGTACAGCTGGTCAGAAAATGCAATGTAACCAGCCCTTCCTATGGAACTCGAAGATAAGAGCTGTGTTTTCATTGACTGTCTCCCTAGCATATCAATGAAGTAAAATTTTGTGCTGTGTGTACAATAAACATGCTATAAGAAATAACACATTTATATGCATGACATTTTCTGTGAATATTTTTTCAAATTCAGTGGGAAAACCCGATCACAAACTGCATTATTAGAAACAGTTCCCTTTATAATATTTAAACTTTTATTCTATGAGAAATAAACTTTTAAAAGTTTATCTCATCTGTAGCAAAGTACTGCTGTTTAAAGATTAGAGTCAGAGGGATTGAACCTAATACAGAGGAAAGACGTGGCTAAACAAACAGGCTGGTGAGGGGCTGGGAACACAAGCCCTGTGAGGAACAACTGAGGGAGCTGGGGGTGTTTAGCCTGGAGAAAAGGAGACTCAGGGATGACCTCATCACTCTCTACAACTCTCTGAAAGGTGACTGTGGTCAGGTGGGGTTGGTCTCTTTCTTCAGGCAGCACCTGACAGAACCAGAGGACACAGTCTCAAGCTGTGCCAAGGGAAATATAGGTTGGACATTAGGGAAAGAGTTTTTATGAAAAGAGTGATCAAGTGCTGGAATGGTCTGCCCAGGGAGGTGGTGGAGTCACCATCCCTAGATGTGTTTAAAAAAGATTGGATGTGGCACTCAGTGCCATGGTTTAGTTGAGGTGGTAGGGCTGGGTTGGACTGGATGACCTTGAAGGTCTCTTCCAGCCTAGACATTCTGTGATTCTGTGAAACTGATTCAATGAAGCAAAACACTTCTGTTTTGTTGAGATTTGCAACTAAAACAAAATCCTTTCCTGGCTCCTTTCCTGAGCCCCTTCAGAGAATACTAGGTATCATGTTCCCTTTGAGAAGTTGTTGACCTCTGTGTAGGCCACCTGGCTTTAATAATGCTGTAAATATATCAAGTTTAAGCTCCTCTGAAATGCAAAATCCCGACTCACCCTCTGAAGACTCTGAGTAAACACCAAAGCAACAAATGCAGGCAAAGTGCTGCATCAAGCAGATAAACAAATTCCAGCTGAAAACTAAGGTTAATGCAGTACCCCAACAGAAAACAAATGTGTGAAAGCTTGGTTAAAGATTTATTGTTATCCATCAGAGCAGATTGTATCCAACTATATACACATAAGTAAAGTGGCTGTTATTCCTTTGACAGCACCTTCCTGTTTATTAAATATAGAAAGCACATACAAAAATAAAGATGTAATAATGAGCAAATCATTATTTAAATAAAGTCACTCATTGACTGCAAAGGGAGGAGCTATGATGGCAAGCACCATATTTTCTTAGGCTGCTTAGCATCCTTTTACTAACACAATCTTCAGGCTTGTTATCTTAGTAGTGCTTTGGAGGAACATCATGCAGACAGCAAATTTTGAAAAATGGAACAATGTTGAATATCTTTTTTTAATTGTATAAAACAAAAAAAAAATTAAAACCCAAATAAATGGAATCAAACTAGATTGGTAAGTAGAAAAGGAATTAATTAGTTCCTACACCAACACTAATAAGATCTGAGGCAACATTTAATTTTTACAAGTACAAAAGACAGATACTTCTGAGAAGTATAAAACTTTCTTCAAACCACTTTGTTTAAAAGTATGCTAAAGCAAATACAACAAAAGGGTTTACTTTTAGCTATTAACCTCAGTGGGTCTGAAAAATTTTGAATGTCAAGTTATTACTTTAGATAATTTCACTGGGCCAATTTTAATGTCTATTTTTTAAAAATTCCCTTAAATTCTGTAATTGGAGTAATTTTTGCTTTGGATCCAATGCTTCATTCTGTATATCTAGAGTCCTCACTCTGTTAACAAAAAACCAAAACCAAACCAAACCAAAACGTAAAACCCAACATTATTTCAGTCATCTCTTCTAAGCCTGAAGAGTAGTATTTCAGATAGGAAATTTATATATATTTGTCAAATATAACTGTTTCTTAGGGGTTTTTTTTAGAACTGAATAACTATGATAACTATGCAGCTAGTTGTGACTCAGTTTTCACAAATTAAAAATTAAAACCCAGCAATCTTTTCTTGTTGAAAAGCCAAGGGACTAAAGATGATCTAGGATTACTGTATAAAAGAGCCAATTGGCTATATTATAATCTAGTCTTTATTCAGGTCTAGATTAATGAAAACCTTATAGAAAGCAGAATGCCTGTTTCTGTTGCACTAAAAATGGGAATTCTCAGCCAACAAAATGATTTGTGGGTCCTTCTGTAATTTAACCATTAATTGATTAGTTTGCAAAGAATTAAAGATTAGGACTTTAGTTTAAAAAGTAATAAAAACACGTAAAATTATTAGAAAGTACCTGTAGAAATTTTGATACAAGTATTAGACTGCTATTTTATTACTGCAACTATCACTACTTTTGACAGGTTCAAGGGTTGTTTTTAACACCAAAAAGCAGCAGGTAATGGAATACCAGAAATCTGATAATGCCAAACAATTATGGGCTGAACAACAAATGCTACATTGAAGGATAACAAATGCTACACCTACATGGGAAAAGACTGCCTAGTTCTCTGAAGTTTGCCTTTGGGACAACAGAGAATCTCTCTCTGACACTGCCTAATTACAGAAAATATCTCTTATCAACAAAAAAATGAAGGAAATTTTTTTCTACTTATTGGACATGACTGTCTCCATGTAGCAGATTTACAAATGTATCTACTTATGGTGCTATATTATTTTGGACAATAATGTACCTTGGTTTTGGAGATTACAGATTAAAAATATATTTCTCTTTGCAAGAAAACCAAAGCATTAGGAAAAAACGGTGTGGCCATGGCTGACCAATTCATGTCAGCTACTTTATTTGTTGCAGAAATGGTAGAAATTTACACAAAAAAGGGATCTCAGCCCTGTGTTATTCTATGTTGCAGAAGTGCAGCACCTATTTAATCACATTCCAGAAAGAAGAGAAAGAGAAGGAGAGGAAGAAGAAATGAAGGGAGGCTCAGGGAGTCAGGAAGGAAGTGAGCAAAGGAAGGAAGAAAGACTATTGATCAGAAGACTTATAATAATGCACATACATTAAGATAATTAAAGGGAGACATATTTGAGTTGTATTTTCAATAACAATGAACACAATGGGAAAATATGTAGTTTTAAATGAAAAACTGAAAATATAAATGTAAATGTATCATTCAGGATATTCAGGTTTTCAATCTGACCAGGCATCAATTCCTTTTTTTTTTTTTTTTTTTTGCTTCTCTTGTTTTTATCTACTTGTGCTCCTCTCCCCTGTATTTCTAAAGAGAAAAGAGATATATTCTCAGTTGTCAGTTTTTTTTTCATAATACCACTTTCACTCTTACCCAGGCTGTTATTCTCTTCTTGTTTTCTACCTGAATAAAGCTCCTATTTTCCTATTCCATACATGTACTGTACATCATTGAAAGGAACATCTCAGGTCACTGAATAACAGGGTCCTGTTATTACAGTCAGCTGAGTTATATAAAACCTCTCATAAAAAAATCACGCTTTTTACAATCCATTAGATTATTATTTCTAGAGAATGCTATTCTTGAACCATGGATGATAAGAAATCATCACATTTTCCAGCTTATACATTCTCTGTGGAAGACTCATTCTATATATTTGTACACTAGCAACTTTTAAATTTCCACAGAACACAACATTTCTATAGAATCTCTCAAAGCTAATAGTTACAATTTTTGAGTCTCTGTCCGTTACTAAATGGTTTTCTTGCATCTTTTAAATTACCCTCTCAACAGCTCTTTTTCCAAGACTACAGCTCTGTCCAGAGTTCTAGCTGAATTTCCTATCAGAACAAACATAATTCTCCCCAGTCCTTCCAGTCAAATTTCTCTTTATGTATCCTTTAGCTACAACAATCATTGTGGTATTTAACTAATAAGATGAGGATGTATTTTTCTTTTCTATCATTTCTACTTAATGGGACTCAAAAAAGGAAATTCCTGCACTTTTCTTCCTCATAGCATCAACTGCCTTTTTTTCGAATAAGATCATGAATCTAGATTATACATGATGTAGAACACCAAAAGATATCAATCAAGAATTTTGTGCAATTCATATAAATTTAAGTGTTTAACCATGACATAATGAACTCTTTTGTCAGGGTTGCTAGACTTAAACTCTAAATTCTTGAGGGACTTCTTAAGAACATATTAATATTTTTATTATTATTTTCTTAAAAACCAAAGCAATGTGTTTTGCTAAAGCTCCAGTGTTAAAAATATCTGCACCTCTCTGCTGTCTTAACATCCGAATACCAGGAAAAAATACACAAAACACAGGCACACATATACAGCCTGAGGCAGGGACACATAATAGGAACACCAAAAATCTATCCCAAGGTCAAATCCTGGAAAACAATTGATTAGAAACACAGTATAGTAATACAAGCATAGCAAGAGCCATCAAGCTATATTGTTATTATTCAGAAGTGTTCACTCACGTATGGCATCAGACTTCAACTAAAGTTCTCTAACTTAAGTTATATTCAAGCCTCAAAGGAGATGATTCCTAGTCTAATACTATAGTATTACTTAGATAGAATGTTCTTTTACACTTTATTATTATTTGTTGCTGACAATTTAAAAGTGAACAAACAGGTGCATGACTTTGTACTTGGAGGACTTCATGCCTGCTAAACCAATGAGAAGGGCTTCATATTGGTTTGATAGGGACTACTGATCAGAGCACAATGAGAAACTGAAGCATCAACAGCACTGTGGAAGTACAAGAGACACTACAACTCTGTGGGATGTGGGGATCACGTTGTTTTGGGAGGTTTTTGGTCCTGTGAGGCTTATATCTGAGATGGTGTGGAGAAAATGTTGGTGACCAGCAAACCCTCATAGTGTTAGCCGTTTCTGATAATCTGCATGGACACCAGCAATGCTCTTGGGTTACCTTTCTCGTGGTAGGATTCTGCAGAGCTCTGAGGGTGACTTAAAGGCACATCACACACAGGCACAGATGATACCATCTTAGTTTTTTCAGTGAAGAGGAGCTACCTCAAGTGCACATAAACAAATACATATGAACTGAGAGGCCAGAGGGATAAGAAATCTGTGTGCTCCTGTGCACTTCTATGGTTTCTGTCAGAATAAAGAAATGTGGTAACTCATGTGGCTAGTGTGGTGGTGAATGAAAAACGGCTTTCTAATGGGGACAGGCAGAAAAGGTGAAGAGGAAGGAGGAACCTAGACAGGGAGAGAATTAATGCTGAGAATGGTTAGTGGGTCCATTGAGTATCATGAAAATCAGCACAAATGACTGTGAGAGACATTTTAATGGGTGTCTGCTACAGGACACCAAATCAGTAAGAGAAAATCTGAAAGAAGCCGTGCAAAACCATATGCCTTTGTATCATAGGAGACTTAAACTATCCTAACATCTACAAGAAGGGCAATGGGGTAGGAGCAAGTAGTACAGATGATTCTGAGCTGATTAGACAAGTAAAATTTCTTGGACATGTTGTCTATTACCCCACTGGTCCACAAGCTCCTTCAGCTCCTTCCCAAGCTAATGTTGTAGGTGTACCCCTGCCTTCTCCATCTTTTTCTCCTGGGCTTTAGAAGGGTTTCTTTAGAAGGGTTTCCATGTCTGTCTGTGTCTCCTGCTTCTTGTTGGTCTCTGGGTAGTCCTTCACCGGGTTAATCCCTTGACTGTGACTGTCAAGGAGCTCATTGTCATTACTACTCTGTTCAGCTCACCCTGTGCAGTGAGAGTTGGGATTGTGGCCCAAAGGGAGGGCCCTGTTTGCCTTGCGCTCATCTCCAGCTGCTGGTCTATCATCTTGTGAGGGCAGTTCTCCATTTACAGGGTACTGCTGGCTCCAATCATTCATGAACAGAGTAGATGTGGCTAAATAGATCAAAAACTGAATTTAATATGCTAAGCCAGATAAAGAAGTTAGCATGCATACAAGAGAAGGCTGGGAAGGCAGGATTTGTAAAGCTGGGAAGGCAGCCTAGAGAAGAGAAAATTTTTCAAAGAGATCTTATTGCTATCCACAAATACCAGTTGAGAAGGCGTAGAGGATGGAATCAATCTCTTCTCCAGCACATAGAACTAATGAGCAGAAGCTGCAACACAGGATGTTTTTAGCAAGACATTAGAGGGAAAAAATATTTACCGTCAAAAGAGCTGAATACTCAAAAAGGTTATGCAGAGAGGTTGTAGAGTTGCAAAGACAATGGAGATTCTTGGAGATACTCTACCATCTGACCTGAGCCTGAGAGGGCCTGATATTCCTAGTCTAGCTCTGAACAGGGAGCTGATAAAATGATATTCAGAGGTTTTTCCAAAAATACAACATTCTATGATACTCTGATAACACACTGTGGAAGTAAAATGTGATTTCTGAATGATATTATGTCATAAAATTCTTTACTATATAATTTAATGAAATAAACGTTTCCAAAATTTAGTTCTGCCTTATCCTTTGAGACTTTTCACTAGGAACTGTACAGTTTAGTCTAGATACTTTTCCTCTCAATGTTACTTTTCACACAATGGAAGCCACCTATATCAAGATAAGCACTGTTCCATGAAGCTGAAGATTTTATATTACTACGTAGGATTATATTGCTATTAGAATAGAAGAAGGTGCATTCAAGAGGAAGCCTTAATATCTTTTTTATTTAGTGTCCAGGAATGGTTTTAGCGTATATCAGGAAATGGCCTTAGGATGTGTCATGGTAATAATGTTAAAACTTACTACAAATGTTACTCATATTTGTATGTAGGGAAAAGTCAGTCTTCAGAATTGATCATCTTGTAAAAGATTTCATGGATTTTTCTTTTCTAATTTTCTAACTTTGAATTAGTTTCCACGTGGTTTTTCTTGGCCTAAGAGTTAGAGACATGAGTGGCTGACATTGGGAATGTATATTGCCCCATTGTCAAGATTCAAGATGTCAAGATTAATATATTTTTGATAGAAACCACAAGTCTAATCTCTTTGTGTTATAGTAAGCGAAATTCTATTTAGGCAGTCAACGAAATGCATATCTTATACCAAGATTATGGAATATGAATTACATATTTTTCAGCCTGGGATCTTGCAGTTTTCAGCACAGTGCCCCACCTTCAGAGTTAATGGAATTTACATGTCTTGTATGAACAACTCAAATAAGAAGAAATATTAAAATATTATGCAATGGAGTAGTTTTGATAGGACACACATTAGCCTCTTTTGGCAAAGAGTGTAAAATATCTTTCTGGGCAAGGAGGATGTTGGGTAACCTCAAGATAACACACATCTAATTTAGATCCAATGAAATTGCTTTTCAAAATCCAACTCATTGACAAATATAAACCAAATGTGCTTTCACTTTAAAAGTGAATATTTGCAAGTACAAGATTCAAGGAAAACTTCATATAATTTAGCCTAAAACATGAAGATTGCTGTGCATTAAAGTAAAATTTTTATAGCATGTTGCAACTTTATTTCGATTTTCAGAAACTGTTGTTTCTAGATATGCAACTAAATAAAATTAAATATAAACACAGTACATAGTGAACAGGATAATTTTTCACATTCCTCGGTTTGGGAGTATCAGAAACATTTGAGAGTTTAGCTGATCTTTTCTTATGAGAACCAAAGTCCTAGTTCACAAAACCACAAAATCTAATCTCCTTCCCAATGTGGCAATATGAGCCACTCTAAGAACCATAGCTTTGAAGGCGCAGGCTTAGATAATGAACATTATGAATAATAAAGAATGACCATGGCATATCTCTCAGACAGAGGTTGTTTCTTAAGAAAAGCAAGTTATGAAAATTTATGTATTCAGTTCTTCAATAATGATTTTGTTCTGCTGGTGCTAAGATGCCTAGCTTTAAAGACTCTGTTTTCCCTGGGAAAGATTTATTATCACCAAAAAGGATATCCTTAAATTCTACTGATGGACATACAAGAATGTATTCTATGGGATAACTTGTAAATCAGCTTTTTGTTCAGCTTATTAAGGAGAGCATTGGTAGGTGAGCCTCTGAAGTGTCTGAGTTCAAAAGAAATACAGACATACAAACTGTTCTAGCTCCCAGGCTGAGATTCTTTGTTTGGTGGCTCATCTGCAGATTGTCCCTTGGTTAACCTTCCTTGACTGGGTCTACATCTGGACTCTGCAGAGAACTTCTAGTCATTAGCATAGACATTTCAGCAGGAGATGAGTTTCTGATTTCCCAGTGTAGTGAATAGTGAAATATCATTGCTCTGAAGTTCTCTTTTCAAGGGAGACCTTAACTTGGCCTATAACTTTTCCTTAGTTATGAAGCAGTTTAAGAGAACAATTATAGAACAATATATTTATCCCATTCAACATGGTAGAGAGGTGTTAATTTTATTTCTATCAAGATCTACTCCGGTTGCCAATTTGCAAGGTTTTCTTCCTTACATTGCTTTGTTAGATTGGGTGCAGTTTAAACAAAAGTTAGAAAAAATCCTCAAGGATGGAAGTTCCCACAATGAATTTATTTTCCTTTGAAAGAAAGAAGAATTAAAAATTATTTTTAAAAGTCCCAGATGTTTAAAATTTGGATATTGATTACAAAGAAAAGAGCAAATGGAAGTCTAACACAAGACCTATGGATTAGGACTATAGCAGAATAGAAAGATAAATTTCACTTCCTGTTGTTGTTGTTTTGTTTTTTGGGTTTTTTTAATTAACATTAATAACTATCCTTACTATGTCTACAGGGGAACATTAAATGCTCATAAAGACACCCAAAGTCTAAATCACCTGAAACATAATATTCTGCATGCGAAAAACCCCTGGAACATGTGAGTCACTAGGCTGCCAAAAGATATTCTGCTTTTAAGAATTGGGTTACACATAACATGTATAAGGTGCCAGGAGGGTCCTGTTATACAGCCAATCAGAATCAGGTCCTCAGACTTCATGCTCTGTATATGACAAACTCTCACCTGATGACTCAGAAAGGGTATTAATATAAATGGTTTCACTTCCCTAGGTATAACTCTAAAGATGGGTTACTGTTTAAATGCAAAAACATATTTATTATAGGATCTCAGTTGTGCAAAAGTAAGAAAAAAGGGCAAGAAAATTTAACCCACACACAAAATATGTTAATAAGTGTAAAAAACCACTCTTTGAGTAGCAGGAAGCATGTTAATTATTGTTTTTACTAATGAAAAGTTCTATCTCATACAAAATGTGAGTTTTAGTACCTTTTCAGTTCTGGAAAATTATAAATTTTGGACAAGATATTTGTGCTAATTGAAAAATGAAGAAGGAATTATTACTGATAGTATTGGAAGCTCTATATAATTTTGAAAGAAATATATTTTAATTGATTTGCCTGTGTGTGTAAATTGGTTACCACAAGGGGGTAACTGCTATAAGTCCTTAGCAATTTGAAGTCTCAGTATGTAAGCAGATAAATTGTACTGCAAGGCTGAAAAATATGTCCTATCTAAGTCTGGAAAGCTTGTTAAGGATTGTTTTTGCCACAGGAAATACAGAGAAATATCTACAATTCAATGGTTAAATGGAAATTTTAAAGGTCTCCTACACTCTTGGGAAAAAAAAAAAAAACAGGCAAAACTAACAACTGTTAGCCTAGTTTAAAAAAAGATTAAAAATAAGGAAGTTAGCTATTACAATGAGGACAAAGTAACGTAGAGAAGAAATTAAACATCTATAAAGGGGGAAAAAGACCAAACCAGCACAGGAAAGAAAATAAATTTTCAACACCTTATGAAAGGTGTTTTACAGATGAGATTAAGATGGAACAGGGTTCAGGTTAAACCTTATGAAGTCCATGAACATGTAAGCATTAGTTGACTTCAGTGTCCTTTAAATTATTCTGTTATAGAGTGTCACCTTGATGAGGAATACAAACATATTTTTATCTGTTCATGAGAGCATCTTGCTATATAACTGACTTATAAACTTATACCAGGGTTTTTTATTAATTTTTTTTTGATGAGTAATAAAGTTACAGGTTTGATTTTGGTTTTTTTTTTTCCTAAGGATGATAGTTCTGATACTGACACAATTAATTATTAAAGAAAATAATTTCATTTGAATTACCTGTTCAAGATACTTGCAAAGAAGACACAATAATAGAAATTTGATCACAAGGAATATGAAATCGGTAATTCTTCTTTTCAGATAGTGTTAATGGATACTGAATGAATCATCCAGCTGTTCTTAGTCCCTGTCTGCTAAAAGATAAGGAAACTATTGTAGTGATGCCTGTTTAATAGAGAGAAGCTGGGTAAGAAATATGATGCTGAAATATAATGACCATTTTATCAAATCAGTACATAATCACATAGAGAAAGTTTTGCTGCAAAATAATGTCATATAGAGCCTGAGATTTGAGAGCTTATTCATTCTTTCTTCAAAAGTGGAACAAATTTACAAGATACAGTTAGCTTTTAAAGCTAAAAGGAAATTTTTGAAGTGAGAAACTTCTGCTGGAAATCCTATTTTTATGAAAAATTGCCAAATATGAGAAAAGGAAGAGTGGACAATTCTCCATTAACTCACTGTGGGACTTGGGGACAGGATTTTTAGTCCCAGCTCTTCAGCTATTTCTTTTGGTATTGTCAACCGCATCAGCCTAACCTTACTGAGTCTATATTAAAATTTGGTAATCTTGTTTCCTGGATTAATATCTACATTAATTTTCCATTTAAAAAAGTAGCTATCACAATGATTTCAGGAAAGATTAGTATTGTCGAAGTACTTCCTAAGATTTTTCTGTTATTCACATAATAATTTATTTTCAAGATGATTGCAACGATGAACTATAGTATTCAGATTATGAAGATACCACATTAAAAAAAGTTGACACAGACCAAAAAGATAACGCTCCACCCTCAAAAAATGTTACTGAAAAGAAAAGAGAAAACAAAAGAGAAAAGCTGAAAAAACCAAACAAACAGGAAAAGATGAAGTAGGGAAGTCTGTGTATCTACAGCACTCAAATACACAAAAAAGTTATTTTCTCTAAAGTTGTTTTAAATTTTTTTTCTTTCTTTAATTTTTCTGTGTGTCCTGTAGCCAGCATGCAATACACTTGTTTTACCTTTACAGTGGGAGTTTTTTCAGGAGATTGAAAGCTGCATCCACTTTTGTCTATTTAGACTCTTACTTCATTTTCAGTGTACATTTCTATGTCTATTGCTATTTCTTTTAATTTATGTGGTGGAAAACTTGTTTAATTGAAATAGGCAATCTTTGTATCAGGGTTCTCCTCTGAATGGAGTAGAGACCGATAAAATATAAGGTTGGTGAAGACACAGTGAGAAGAAAAGAACTGTGGGACACAGGATTAGGGGGTCATTAGGTAGCTTTTCTTCAAAAAGGCATGTAGTAATAATCAGTAGTGAGAATGTCTTTGGTTTCCAAGCTCAAATGTTGGAGTTAGGAAACTATGATGTCAGATATTGCAATAGATGTTATGTTCAGTCAATTACTTCAATGGTAAGTCCTATCACATAAAGATAAAATAGCTTTCTCTTGAGTTGGGCCTTGGAAAGGAGTTCAACAAGTTTTCATGCTTTGTCTAGGACTATAAATTTGAAACCTAACAAACAAATTTCCAGAAAAAATGCACTTCAATAGCAAGAGTTAGAGGTCATCTCAATATTATGTCAGTGTTCCTGTGGGTTTATTTGAAACTAGAAGTTTGAAAAGTTTTGGGTTAAAAAAGTTCCTATTTTCCATTTTATCCATAAGATGCCACTTCAACCAGTAGTATATACTGCATAGAGGAAGTAAAGGTGAGCCCACACTAGAAATTTAATATTCAATCCAAAATTTTGCATCGGAACATACCATACTAAAGCCTCTGAATGTGAGAGTAAAATGCAAAAGACCTTTCAATGTGTAGTGTCTCCCAAAACATTTTGGGTTACTGTAAAGAAATGCATGATGAGAAAAAATGATTTCCACTATGGAACCACTTTGGCTTAGAGGACTGTATGTATCATTGTACAATGTCACTTAACTATACAACACAGAAAAAAAAAAGTGCTAGTAAGAAAAGTAGAGTTGCATATATTATCAGTTATTTAAGTATTTTCTAGATACTAATTTCACAGAGAAGCCAAAATCAAAATTCAGTGGTAATATCTGTATTTTACCTGAAAAACAAAGGTATGCATTCTAAAAGGATTTTTTTTCATGATAAATAGTTCACTTAGCCACATTTAAAAATAAAGTGTAGACAGCTGATAAAATATGAAATGAACAATAGTCTGAACTTCCAAACAGAAAACATTATTTTATATCACTTATCATTAAAATTTGCAATGCAGTTATGAGTACATTAGTTAGTTATTAATAAATTAAAAATTGCTTATACTTGTATAAAATTATTTGAACTTAAATGAATTCTGAAGAGTTAACAAGCAGCATGGTCCTTTCTGGTATTTGAAGGACTATATGGTGTTTTATTTTTTTTGTCAATATTGTAGAAAAATTGCTTTTCCCTAAGCTCTGGAAAATTTTGTTCTTCATCTAAATTCAGAATTACTTCACCCAGCTATGTAGGATTACATCTTCTGTTTCTGTTCCTTGATATATGTTTTTTTATTATGCATCAAGCTTCTTAAAAATACAATATATTATTATTTTAATAATATCAAAGCCTAAAGGGCTGCAAAAAGACTTTAGGCACTCAAAATGCTGACAGAAATAATAATCTCTGTAAAATTTTTGCTTTCCAAACATAGAAAAGAGGAGCTGAAAATCAGGTTCAACCTTGAAATAGAAGAAAAGAATTGATGTAGTATGGCTGTATGCTTCAATTACATCTAAACTTTGTTTTGTATAATACTTTTGTAAAAAAGGGTAGGAGGTTGAATGTTCATGCAGGAAAATGAAGTAATGACAATGCTACACTGGCCAAATAGGACTTCAGAAAGAACTGTGAAAGCAGACGAGATATTGAAAAATAAGGAGTAAAATAAAATAAGATGAAGACATTTAAAAGAGAGGCAAGAAAAAACAATGTAGCAAAATTTTCTTGCTCTCATATTGAAAGGAATTAGGAGAGGTAGATGTCAAATGTTACTAAAGGTGCAGATTGAAGAAAGGGTAAAATCAACTGTGGAAAAAAGAAAGGATTAAATGATGAAGACTCAATAGGTGGAGGTAATAAAAAGGAAAAATTACAAGAAACAAGGCTCATTTTAAGAAAGATATTAATGACAAATTGAGAAAACTACTGCGGACTAATATAACATCAGAAAGATTTCAGAACAGCAAGACTGATAATTAGAAGTTGATATTAGAAGAGAAAGATGTATGAAAAATTAAGGACTTTATAATGAAAACTGATGGGACAGAAATTTATAATTTAAAGGCAGAACAGGAAACATGCCTGTTTTAATATTATCTGATCATGTCCTCATTATATTTAATTTAGAACAAATGATTATTGCCAGGCAGATGGCCCAGTATCAGGCATGACCATGTGGTGGACTTAACATGATGACTCACTGACCCAGATCTGGCACGCTTTCATTTTGCAGGTGATGGCATTGAATGTGTTGAATCAATCCACTGATTTAGCAAGTTTCTGGTCAGTGGGATTTTTTTTTATTTATTTTATTTTTTTCAAAAGTACAGTTACTCCAATGTCCTGAAAGAGAAATTCTCCAGCAATGGACATTCTTGAAATCACCTATTAAAATACTTAAACACACATATGAAATGCATGTTAGTTGCTGTATACTGTATAAGTCTACATTAGTGTATAAGAGGCTCTTTGGTAAGCTGCAAACAATGAGATTACCCCGTAAAGCCTTTTGTTAGTTGTGTTTTTCATTTCCTGCATGTGTATTACCCTTAAACTCAAAAAGAGATAGTCATCAGTCATCCTGTGATCACTCCATTATAATTATTTGTCATAATATCCACTTTGATGCAAAAGTCAGTCATCAGCTAACTGCTGGCTTTCTTTTAGATATTTGTGATAAATATATCTCTCAATACACCAATACACAGATACAGTAGTACTCTATCAGTATAGATAACATTGTAAACCTATTTACAATGTTATCTATAACTAAGATTTGCATTCTTTAGGAGAAAATTCTGCTTTGAGTTTTCTTTTAAACACATTCTCTACTAAAATAGTTTTTAAAAAGTCTCACACATGTAAGCTGGCATGAATTTTAAGACCATTGATGGAGATTATTTTCCCCTGTTAGTGATCTTCACATTTGTCAGCAGTCAGGTGTGCTCAAATCTTGCAAATTTCATATTCATGAAAAAAATCAGACTGACAGCAGTGACATGGGCATTAAAAAAAATGTATTTAAGTTCCTGTAAAAAGCTCTAGATCAAAAGTGCTTAGCACCATATCTTAATATCTTTTTTAAAAATTTAACCACGTAAGAGATAGTAGATCAAGTGAGGATTAACAAATTCAGGAACAGGATCTTGTTTTTAATGACATATCCAAAGATAGCGCTTGAGCATTTAAGAAATTCTACTTCATTGCCAAGAATAAGCTGGGCAAAGGCAACTGCATACAACTTCAAAACCCTGAAACATGGCAAAGAAGCATGTTTGAGCGCTGCCACGTCTGGCTTCTAAAATGAACTGCTAATATGTAAAGCCCATAGGCAGCTGCTAGTCTTATCGAAGTGACAGCTATGCTGACAGCCTTTGTGTACTATTAAAACAAGAAACATTCTTAAAGAATATTTCATGTTTAATTGTTGCACTTATGTCAGTTATCCAATAGACTCCAGAAACTTTTCACATTATAAATAACTTTTTAGCTCTATTGGAAGAATGCTTTTGTGTAAAGGCTTTCATTATCTTTTATGTAGCAACAATTGGTTCTGCTTGACAGTATTTCTTCTTGAAGAGAAGCTATGGTTACAATCACTTAATAAATAAAAAAATATAAATTGCAGAGCTGGCTGACATCAAGGTTTTTAAGCAAACACAGATGAGTACAAAGCTTGACTGATGTTTAGTAATAATTTTTCACTTGGTATAATTTATTTACATTTTAAAAAAAATACTATTTTCATGCTTTTAGGCTTACAATTTAAAAGGAGTTAATATTGTCTAGTATACAGCCTCACTGTACTTTTTGCTGGTAATATAACAAACAGATAAATATCTTGAAAAACAAATACTAGATGATTTCTTTTTTGTTGACAAGATGGAGAAATAGAAAGTTGTAGAATATAACAGGATTCATAGGACAGAATTAAGAACAAGCTGAATATTAGGATAGCTGGTTGTGAAAAATGCAGCCACTAAACAATCTTATTTTTGAGGAGTAAAAAATAGTTCTGGAATGTTGACATACACTGGTATAATTAAGAAAGTATTTACATAAACCATAACTACCGAAATAAGATATGCTAGGAAGGATGTCAAGCCTGACATTAAAACAGAACTAATCATAGTTTTGACATTTTAACACGATATGTCCCTTATATTTTCCCTCGTAAGTGAAATACAGGAAAATGAGACTTTCATGTTTGTCACGATGATTGCCACATAGAAACTAAAAATTAGAGTATCAATAAATGCTTAATTGCTTTTTAGGGTAAGTCTGCTAGAAGAAAGAGGTCTTTCACCAAAACTAGGGTGCAACCTAACTTAAACTAGTGGGGCATTGACAGCTGTGAAATAAACCACTCCAATTTTTCAATGCTGAAGCTGCAGTCCTTTTAACCTTCTTGGATTTTGACTAAAATCACTTTTCTAAGGTTATATGACTGTTTCAACTTTACTCATGAAGTAACAAGTAATTTTTGCATAAGGAAAACTGTACTTTTCTTGTCTGCTAGGAATCTTCCATATTTTGAGAAACTATGAAACTGCTGAAAGCAAAACTGTACATTGATAAGGTCAAGGGATGTTATTAGAAGAGTGGTGTAATCAGGAGAGAAAGAGTGGCAAAAAGAAATTACCACAGACTTAGAGAAAAGGAGGAAATGCTTAAACAGTTCCTATGGCAAAGGTCCAGATTCTCATTTAACTTTAGGTGCTTAAGTTAGTAGACCTACATTACCCAATGCAAATCTGGACCACAAATAAGAAGTAAATTCAGAATTTCCAAACTAGCACTGATGTGCACTCTGTGTGGCATTGAATTGAATGTTATAAGAATATGCAGATTATAAACAATTAATTAGGTTCTTCTGTCATCACTAAGATTCTGAGAAACTCCACTAATGCACCCAGGTAACAATGTATCATATTCTAATCTTGATGATAATTTTTTGACACATACATTATTGTTATAGAACAAAACATATTTCCTAAGTGGACTGATTGATGAAATGTGTAAAAAAAAAATCAGAAAAATGCTGTATTATTTTATATTTAAGGGCCTCCAGGATTTAAATAATTATCATCTTTTCACTTTTCCAATATGGAAAAAAAGTTTTATTTAGAACAATAATATTAGCATTGTCAAAAAAGCCTATGTACACACTGAGATAGTGCTTCCAAAGAAATAACTGCTATAGCGTTGTTGCATTTTTTAACAGTTATGAGGAATGTTAATTTGCCCATATGAAGTTTACTGTGTGAAAAACATGACTAAACTGCACGTGAAGAGAACATGTTAAATTTATTTAATTTGATGTAACAGCTTTTACAATGAAGGCATTCAACATAAGAAAAAGGTGATCTATCTAACAACTGTGCAGAAAAAGCCTTTACTTTTTTGTTTTAGAATCAAACTAGCAGGAGTTTTATTGTTTTGCTTTTTTCCTCTCAAAGAGAGTATTACGTGTGGCTTCACACACAATTAACAAAAAAATGCTATATTTAGCCATTAACCAGTCTTACTGGTGAAGTATCAGCTCTCTGTCGTAACAAATTATAAGATTAGGCTTGAGTCTGACTTTATAATGTGATAGAAAATCTTAGTTCACAAGAAGATGTCAATCTTTCCTGTATATTGATTGGAAAGGCATCTATCTAATATCAGTAATAGACTGGTGTACTCACCAGGTATGATCACTATTCTTTTACATTTCTACAAAAAATGTGTAATTAATTTTGAATTTCTGTGAGAAACACATATTTCCCTACAGAGGAACAGCATACTTTTTATACAGTTTTTATGTTATCTAAAAATCTCTAAACTTGTTCAGGATTTGGGAATGAATTTGCCTTTCTGTTTGGTTCTGGAGTTACCACATTTGCTTTTTTTCAATGGAAATTTCCTGACAGATAGGGATTTTGACAGAATATCCCTTATTATCCTTTACATTGCTTGAGAGACAGAAAGAAACAGGATAGAAGGCAAATCTTCTGTAAAATAAAAATTCACAGGAAATACGTGCAGGCCAGTGCTCTAAGGGTTCCAGTGTTGACTGCAAGCTCTGCTGCACTGTTTTTTCAGAAGCACCTTGACACCTCCTTAGAATTCAGGGGCTTTGTGCAGCTTTCCTGAGAGTTTGCAGTGCCTTATGTCACCTGCTGAGTGGAAGGAAATGGTGACGCATTTGTGTTGCTCTAAATACCTGTTGCTTCACAAGGTTCTAACACTGGCGTTTTTACATCATTTTCAACATCTGTGTGAAATAACAAGCTGCAGAAATCATGACACCTTTTCCATTTCCCTTAGTAAGAGGCAGCATCCTTGGAAGCTGAGAATCAGGCTAAGTGGAGTTGATATGGCGTGATGGCTCATCAGAGTGTTTCCACCACAGCGTAAGTCGCGCTTTAAAAGTTTGGTGATTCTTAGGATTTGAACACAAGTATTAACTTAGTTTGTATACTTTCTGTAATTCTTTCAGTGAAATGAATCCAAAGAATATAAAGTGAGATTTGTGGGCTCTGAGGAAGATGAAATTTCAATCAAAAAAGCCCCCCAAATCCATAATGAAATAAACTGCATAATAAAGTCAATAACTATACAACTTAGTATAACAAACTTGGGACTTACAAAGAAATAAATTATACTAAAGCAATCACATACTAATTAATAGAGGAGAATTGTATGAGTCACAGGCAGTGTATTACCATAATAATTACAAAAAAGCACTAATCTCATTAAACCAACCTGTAGCATGATTATCAGCTCACATGAATTAGTGATGTCTGCTTCTCATATAGTAGAGGAAACCTCATATGAAACTACTAATTATAACCAATGCAACAGAAAAGTCATGTATATGATTACATTTTCGATGGTATTAATAGAAGAATTTTCTTATAAGAAAACAGTAAGAAATCAACTTGAATTAGTATCTGCAAAGTTATCCTCTTAATTACTTGAATGTACTTGACTATTTTTAATTTTAAAAAATGTTTATTTTTTGTTTATATTGAATAATAAACACTTTATGGAATTTTTATTTGGTTTCCTAAAACTGTGTTGCTGAAGCTGTTTGTTCAGGGAGTATTTCTGTTGACTGTGCCCTCATGGCACCATACATACATGCTATATATCTCAATACTGCTGTACCAAAACAACAAAGTGGAAGAGACAGAAAGGAAACTTTTTTATTAAGCACTACAAGTGGAAACCAGGAAGGCAGCTATAACCATGTCTAGTTAGTTTCTGTTTTTAAGGTTTTTTTCTGTTTTTATTTGTCATTTAGGGCAACGCAGAAAATTTGATTAAATTTAACATTTGCTGCAACAAAGTGAAAGTCTGTGTCCATAGCGCTGGACTTCATTGTGTAAGTCCAAGATCAAATATTTACAGGGTATCTATACTTGCCCTGTAGTATTTCCAAAATGTTTGTGTTACCAGCTGCTTAAATTTTTCTGCTTGATTAAGGTATCTGGAAATCTAAAGCCAGTGACAATAATGTGTATTTATTTCAATTTCATCAGTGTCACCTTGTTAGGTATGGGCAAAGGCAAACTACCCAATACTTTATCTATCTATCTATCTATCTATCTATCTATCTATCTATCTATCTATCTATCTATCTATCTATCTAATACTCATTATTTTCAAGTAGTCATTTTGTATATTTTATACCTGTCAAATGATGAATTTCTATGCAACTAAGAAACCAGAAAATATTTAAGGAAAATATTACAATATTTGTTTTACATTCTCGCTCATATCTGGATTTTTTTTTTAAATTGTATTAATAAAATACTATGGAATGAAACTTTTATGATTAATGTCAAGCAGAAAAGCTGCTAATCTACTTCCATCTGTCATCTGTTTCATCTTTTCAAAACAATCCAAATGAACAGACATCTTTTGACCAGCACGGAATATTTTGACTGGAAAATGCTTTCCTGCTTTGAAACAGATATCTCTGTTTCATGTGATCCCTTATTTTTCATAAATGTCTTGACATTCATCTTGCAGTGGGAGGACATTACCCAGTGACAATATTCATCTCCTTTTGACATTATCTCATAAATGAAATAATGACTAGAAGGAAAAGAGTAGCACATTGTAAAAATCTCTCCTGTATTGTATGAACAAAAAAGTACATGAGTATAAATTAATTGTTGTGGTCTGTTGACAGAAATATTACACAAAAAATTAGGAAAAAACCAAACAGAAGATAAAAAAGAAGAGAAATCTTGTGAAGGGCTTTGTGGGGGGAAGATAAAACATCTTGACAATAAAAAGAAAATAAACTATTTAATGACATTTTTTTAAATCACTGACTGACTATTAAGTCATGTGAATTTCAATTAAATTATTTTAGAATTATAAGGAAGTAGTTTATTAAAGGACTTTTCATGGCATTATGCTTATTTTCTTCAGGTGACCTGATTTGCTAAAGTAACTCCTAGTATTCCAGCTAACTGCTTCAATTACTTTAATATTTTGTATTTTTGAACAGGCTGTCTGATATGTAAAACAAATATAAAGTCTTGTACCATTGTTCTTTCCCTCCCATTTGCTGACTTGACATCAGGTATTCTGAAGGAATTTAAATTATCTCGTGAAAGTCTGGGTTATTTGGTCTTTATGCTCCTCAGGTCTTTCTCTTGCATTATGCTGTAGCAAAAAGTCTTACTTTATGCCATAGCAAAAAGTTCAAACAGAGTAAGAAACTCTAAAATATATATAAAAATATACAAAGCTGCTAGAAATTTCCTCTATCTTGAAGGCATTTGTGGCTCATTTGAAGCTGAGTATCAAGAAAGTGCATACAGGGAAAACTTCTGCTGAAAGAATTTCTTCAGGATTTGCTTTTCCTACAACTTAACTTCATACTTGTGGGTGTTAGAGAAATTTCCCATGCTTTAGTGAGCTTTCTGGGAATAAGTAGAACCAGCTTACCCTAACAAGGAGAGAAGGCTGCTGCTGACTTTTGTTCATTGTGCTTTTAAATCTTGGTTTCAATCTTCCAGCATCAATTCTTATTCAGGATCAAGCATGCCACCTACAACCTCTCACAATTCCTCTGTGAAAATTGGTTCACTGGTTGAGAATTACTCCAGTGATTTTACCACAAATCACTATGGATGGCATTTATGTCTTCATATCTTAACTAAGAAAACTTAATTATTTGAACTGACATATCTCTGATGTAAACAGCTCAGAATTTTACTCCTACCAAGATATGAAATGTCCAATATTATGCATAGCAGTTAAATATATTTCAACTAGTGGAAAAATACCTCTTTTATACAGTCTAAAAGTTAAAAGATATTCTGAAGTATTGGTTAGTTTCAAAGTGTTCTTCACTTTGTAGGATAATAGGCTGTATGTTATGGGAAATTGCTCAAATATTAAACTTGTCAGACTATGGAATAGGCTTTCTATGGAGGTGTTTAAGTCACCATCCCTGGAATTATTTTAAAGACGTGGAAATGTTGCACTTAGGAACATAGTCTAGTGTGGAATTGGCAGTTCTGGGTTAATGGTTGGACTTGATCATATTAAGGGACTTTTCTAACCTAAGTGATTCTAAGATCCCACAAAGTGATGAGAGAAAGCATTATCTGAGAACTCATAGGGGAAAAATATATAACTAAGTCTAAGACTAAATGCAAATAATACTTTTTATCTTTGTAGTGAAGAAACAGTAAAGTATGTAATATTATTAATGAGTTGGACATCTTTTCTTTCCTGTAACTTGTGGGCTCTCTAGACTAATAATTTTCTATTCAACTTATAATATTGTTTATAAATACTGATTCCTGTACTTAGTCTTTACATCTATGCTTTTGGTACCTTATTATGATTAATTAAATATCAAACTCTGTAGATTTTAATATTACATTAAGTAGGGGAGGTGACTTCCTAAAAGGAATACAAAAGGAAATATTTTTTGTATTTGTGTCTTTATAAGCTTGTATTTGGAATTTGTATTTATAGATTCTGAAGCAAAGTTTTAAAAACACCATCTGAGTATCTGACCTTCTTAGTGGAAATGCATATTTTATTACATTGATAGTCACAAACTAATTGTTTTTAGAGAAAAAAAAGAAGTGTGTGTAATTTGTCTGTATCTAATCTGTATTCCAGCTAAGGAGCTGTTTCTCAGTCTGTGAAGTGGGAGAAATGAGAACGTATTGACAAGGGCTTGTGCATGAAGTCACATTCAGAGTTCCTGATTAAACCAGCACGTTTTGAGGTTGGAGTACCTATCATTAATGTCATTATGCTTTTTGTTCCTTAATTGCATTCTAGTAAAGAAGACTCAAGGCAAAAAAACGAATCAGCCGAGAAAAAAACTGCAATCAAACCTGCCTGTGTTAAGGTTCACGGTAAACCTCTGTTAACCTCTGTATTATGGCAGCTTAATTTATGCAATGCATATCAGAATGTGAAAAAATAAAGTCTTCATCTTTGGTTAGCTTGCATTTGTTATGAGTTTTCAGGAAATGATGAATTAGTGTTTAATTAACCCTACTAGAAGCAGCTATGATTTCAAATGCTGAATTATGCCTTCTAGTTTTTAAGTCAATAGATGTTGACCTTGCAGTGGCAAAATTTCCCTCAGCAATATAGACCTAATCAGCATTACACCTTTCACTTGCATGAAAAGAGCACTATCTAATTAAAGAATATGCTTTTAGAAAATGAAGGTTGAAGGTTAAGATTTCATTTAGGATGCATTAGTTCAAATATGCCTTTGGGCTATTCCCAGTAGCTAGGCTTTTTATGAGTTTTCTTAAAATGATATGAAAGGACACTCCTAAAACTAAAAAGAAATTGATTCAATAGTATGCATGAATTCATATTCAATTTTTGTAGGAGTGGCCCATGATGAATTGAGGGTTCAGACTATGTCTTCTTTTGAATACCAGTATTCAGCTTCATAGAACTACTGTATGAATAATGTTAATTTTGAGATATGAACAATCATAAAAAAAACATGGATTTGAGACTTGATATTTACGGGAGAAACACACACAAGAGTCTGGTATGTTTGTATTTTTGCTCTAACACCCCATACTCCAAACTAGTATTTACTGGCATCTATGAATACAACAAGCCTTCCACTGGCACTTCCTGCTACTGGACTCAGTTTTTCTCAAAAGAAATTCCAGATATTTTTAGAGCTACCATTTACATTTTTTTAACTTGTATTTTGTTTGGGGAAGAGTACTGCTGCAAGGAAAGACTGGCAATCTTATCCTCAACCAACTAGTACTCATCTATGATTAACTTCAAAATTACCATTATATGAAGAAAAAAGTAGAATATATTTTAAACCTACAACTTAAATTACAAAAAAAGTCACTGTGATTACATGGAAAGATATAGGCCTTTATAGACTGGAAGAATGACATGTTTGGCCTCTTTCTTGCAGCGAGTAGATAGAGGTAGAAACAGGATTTTGTATAAAACCCACTTCTTAATTTTAAACTAATAGTCAAAATTTTATTGATTGATATAAGGATCTAAGGTTTAGTGAAGCCACTTCACAGATTGTAAGATTAGTTTAATATTGTAATTTAAAATTCTTTAAATAATAAGCAAAATCACCGCACATTGAAAAAAATAGGTAAAGTCTTTCCATCAGTAGAAGAAGTTCTTTGTTAAAAGTGCATTTTAAAAATGCAAAAAAAAAAAAAAACCCAGGAAAGGAAGTCCACTATCTTCCTCTACTGATAAATGCTCTGGATCTCTCTTCTGCAGACAATTTGCTTTTTCTGAATCTACCTATTGATTCCTTTTGTCTCATTGCAGCTCGGCAAGTTGTGATAGAAACATAGTATTGTGGGGAAAAAAATAAGAAGATAAAAAAATCAGAGGAGGCTTTCCTTTATTTTATTCAACAGAAGGAAGATATTTTGAGATTTATAACACCAGTTAAAAGCTAATGCAATGCAGAAATTAGGGTTAACCTTCTCCCACCTGAAAATAACTGCAGAGAACAAAAAACAAGGTTGGAATTTTTTTGTCACGGTTTTGTAAGGTTCTTCTGCATATTTTTTGCTTCTTTAGGTGAGATGTTTCCTTCAGTTTAGCTGCTATCACAACATGTGTTTCTCAAATGTCAGGATAATGATTCAATCTTTTTACAAATGGGTTGTGTCTCAAGGACTTGATTTATTACTATGACTAAAACAATATGACTACTTTCCTCATAATTTCATAGCAAACTCTATTTTGAAGTCATTAAGCAATTATGATCAGTTTAACACTGAACTTTAGGTTATGTTTCAGAGGAACAGTAGGTCATCTTAACTGAGATGAATATACATTTGAACCAGACTCATTCAAACCTCTGTGCACAATTTGTGACATTATTCTTGTTTGCTTGAGAGCTCTGAGACAAGAAGGCTCCCAGGAAGTGGCTAGAAATGCACTCCATGTCAAAATTGTAACATCTCTATAGAAGAGTGACATTTATGAATAAGAAACATATCCTGGTTTGGTTTGGAACTGGCATATCATTTTAAATTAATACTGTGATTCTTTCATATACATAGCTTATATTTCCTTCTCTGAGAGCAATTTTAAAAAGGTAGTTTTTATACATCTGGAGGTTTTTGTGCCTCATTGTATGATGGGGAATAGAACTTTCATCACTTATTAGTTAAGCAATCTGCCAGCTCAAGCTTTCTGAGATGAATAAATAGGCCTGTATGGTAAAATGCACTGCTGTGCTGGATATTTCAGGTAACTTAATAAGTCAGCTGTGTGTATGCATATCTACTTTATGTTTGAACATTAATCACACTGTGTTTATAAAATAGTTTAATAAATGATTGCATGAAATTGTCATTGCGACGTTCCAGGCAGATTTTACTGACAATATTCTAGATCAAGTTTGCCCTAAAAGCAACCCTGAATTTTTAGTTACCACTACCCCAACTCTGCAGATAGAGTTCAGCCTCAAAATTATAATGTTCATTGCATGCACTTGAGTTGAACAAATGTAAATAAAAATAGAATCAGGTATGTAACTTACCTAGTACAGTATCTCTTTTTGATTATAGATACCTGCAGAAGAGGTACAGTTTCTACAGTGATGAGAAACATTGAAGAACCCCCAAACTCTGGAAAAAATCCAAGTATGAATACTGATAGCAAATAGCCAAGTATGATAGATGAAGTCATGTCTCTTCAGAGAACATGAAGAACTGAATTTAGAAGGAAAAATCCTTTATCGTTCAATTTATTTATCTTTTAGGGACAGAAGATGATATCTGCATGCAGATCTAGTGCAAACATGAAGAAGAATGTGCTGTAAACTTCTAAATATATGTGTTCTCCAAGGTTCAATCACAGCATTTTTACATAGAAGACAATGAATCCTACAAGGCCATCCTGAGTGATAATTGTGGGAAAAAAACCCAACAACAACAACAACAAAAAAACAATAATCAAAAGCAAAACAATAACAAAACCAAAAACAAACCAACTCAAAAAAACCCCAAACCAATAAAAAACCCTCCCAAATAACAAATATTTTCTGAACCTCAAATTTAAAGGATTAATTAATCCCTGATAAAGTTACTCTAAGATTTGTCATCCTTCAAACTACTTTGCCCAAGAGGAATCACATGTGGGTTAATCTAATATACCAAAATACTAGAACAAATAGATACTTCCAGGAAGTTTCATGAGCCTTCTAGGATAAGAAAAGAAGTTACTGACACAATTAGTTTTTGTCACTTAATCAGTAATTATGGTAAAATAAAATGAAAATTCTCCTCCCTACCCCTCAAAGAAGTTCGTCCACCAGATTTTGAATAACTTTATTTTCAAAATTTTTTAGAGAACAAGTAAAATCAGTGCCAGGAATATGAGATCAAAAATAAAAATTTATTATTGTATGATTTCAGAATTTTAGAAAGTAAACTAATAAATGCATGAATTATTGTTATTTTCTTAACTATGATAATACAGTCTTAGGATGAAAAACCTCTTTCTGTTCCATTCATTAGGTTTAAATTGGTTTAATTCTATTAATTCATTCTGAATTCATGACTAAAAGATTTCTAGAAATGGCAGCATAAAAACATTTACTGGACTATTCTAGATAAAGTTCTAAGGAAATTATTCAAGATTTGCCAAGGATTACTTAACTTTTATGCTACTGTATTAATATATCTTCAGGAGAATAAGAGAGGATGGAACATCAAAAAGCACCACATTGCCTGCATGGAGAGTCAGTAGAGTATGATCCTAATGTTGATCTAGAAGGATCTCCTCCCCTCTTTCAGCTAATTAGATCTACCTACTAGAAGATTGAGAAAGAATTACGTAAAGCAGAAAAAGACTATACAATGGAACATGTACCAACAATACATTCATTTAACCAGTGAGATGTCTTGCTGATTGGTTAATATTATGTATGTGTCAATTTAGAAACTACCTGGTAGGGATAGAATTTTTCTAAATTATAGGGTATCATATACTGGAGAAAAAATGCAAATAGAATATATGAGACAAATTTGCCTGATGACAGAGAGACTTTATGTGTTTTATGAAAGATTTTAAAAAATTATATAATAATTATTATTTTAAAATATTTCAGAATTATAAAGAGTCTTTTCACAAGTTTAAGTACTCAAGGCAATTTCTCATGCCAAAATAGCAAGAAAAAAAAGGGTTGAAGTTGAAAATGGAAACTGTCCTTCATAATGTAGCTCAGCTGAAAATGTAAAATATTCCAGTATTTCTATTCACAGCAAATGTAAACAATTCTACCCAACATTACCAGTCACAGTAAAAATAAAGTAACTTTGAAAAGGGAGAGACCACAAAGTTGAAAACCATGCAGAATGAAACAAATGCCTTCCAGTACCTGAGCCTGGTAAAAAGATGGAGAGAGACTATTCACCAGAGCATGTAGTGACTGGACAAGGGGGAATGGCTTTAAACTGGGTGTGACTAGGTTTATATTCCATACTAGGAAGAAACTCTTCACTAAGAGGGTAATGAGGCAATGGAGCAGATTACTCAGTAGGATTGTGAATGTCCCATCCCTGAAAGTGCTCAAGGACAGGTTGGATAGGGCCCTGAGCAACCTGGTTTAGTGAGAGGTGTCCTTGCTGGAGGTTGGAGTGAGATGACCTTGAAAGCTCCCTTTCAACTCAAATAACTCTATGATTACTATGAAAATCTGGACAACATAATGTTGGTTCCATGAACAACTTAATAGATTGCAGACAGAAAACAAACAAACAAACAAACAACCATCCACTCAGCCAAGGTATACTGACTGAAAATGAGAGATCATTGCTTGTAATGCTAGCTAAATAATTTGCAAAGAAATATAAAAGCATAGAGCTCCAGTAATAAGAAATTTTATATTTTTACTGTTTCACAACAGTAGGAGATTATGTGATCATTTCCCACTATTTCCAATCTGAATGATATTAAGTACTTGAAGAACCAATTGCATTCATTGAGGGGCTGTTGTAATAGGACAAGGGATCTTGGATTTAAAATAATAGAGCTACAATTTAGATTAAATATCAGAAAGAACATTCTTACAATAAATGTGATAAAAAATCCAAACACTTTGTCCAGTGGAAAGGTTGTGAATGTCCCATCCCTGGGAACCTTGAAGGTCAGATTGGGTGATAGTTTGAGCAATTTTATCTAGTTGAAGATGTCCTGCTTATGGTGAAGTGGGTTGTCTAGATGACCTTTGAATATTTCTTCCAACTGAAACCACTTCATGATTCTAAAAGTACAACCTATTCTATGATTCTATGATTCAGTGAATAAACAGTTCATGAGTTTCAATAAATCATCAAGTGCTCTGAAATCAGCAGAAAATTCCAACTGACTGTGCAAATGGAATGAACTCCACAGAGACAAGACTGTATTTGACTTCCAACACTTTTGAGGAGAGAAATACTTACAGCCCGATCTACCCCAAGGTATTTTTTCATCTAAGAATAAATTACCTATGTCTCAATTATTACACTCTAACTGCTAAAAGAATAAAAAATGTTCATGCGAGGCAGGGAAAAACCGCAAACAATTTAGCTGTCACACTCTGCAAATAATTGCTAAGTATGTACAAATTTATTTTTTCAGAAACTTTAAAATGCTTCTGAAAGGCTCCACCAAAGAATGCTAAAATCCAGATACCAACAGGACAATTCTGTCAGATTCTAAGCCTCCAGTTTCGTGTACTATGTAGGTAGGCATAGCAAGATGGGAACTTTGTCTTAAGGTAAACATGAATCCCTTAAAGATGTAATTTCTTGAAAAGCAGGGTTTTTTTTCAGATTATCCTGTTAAAAATATCAGTCACATAAATATAAAAGAGAATGGCCTAGGGTTTTGCAAAACCAAAATAAATTCTGGCTTTGAAAAGCATGTAACTGACTAACAGAGTGTTTCAAAATAAATAGTAAATCCACTGCATCTGTTATTTCAAAATTTTTCCATTTACTTGCTGCATATAATTATTTCTGACCTGCATATTATGCTGTTAAATGATGCTGCATAAATTGGGATTTTTTTTCCCCAGGGAAATTGAAAAACCCTAACAAAATCCTTCACTGATCTTGTTCTTTTCTATTTTCATTTTGGAAACATGACATGGCTTACTACTGTCAGTTTACTATGGCAATATGGAATCATTTGAGAAATCTATCATGTTTTGAAATTAGTATCAATAATTCTCAGTACACATCCCACATAAGGGCTCTTGGGAGATTACTCTAGACAGACCTTTCACAACTTTTGACAAAAGATTTTCAGTGGTAATTCTTAGTGATGTTTACAAGTTCCTGTGCCATAGTGTCCTGTGACATAATGTGGGGCTTTGGATGCTTGTGCTGTTAATTGTTAAGTTGAAAAGAGCATAAGAGGGCAATATTTTTATATTGGACATTTTCAACCTCTCACAAATATTAATCTCTACAGACCATTTTATATAACAATGAAAGGGCAAATTCAGAACTTTTCCTTTATTACCCAGATAAATGAACAGTAAAAGCTAAACCAACCATGTAACAAAGGCAGAAGAAGATAAGTTTAAAAAAAAGCAAAAACAAATACAAACCACAACCCCCCACCTTGCACTCCAGTTCATGGGTTCTGCATTGTTATAAGTGCTCTCTAAATAGTAATTTTCCATAAGAAATATGACCTTCTAGGCTTTGGAAAAGTACTGAAATTCAACTATCTATTTGAAGGTGACAATCTCAGTTTGATGCACAGTAATATAACCTCTCAATCATGGAATTCATCAGACCTTTTTTCTTTTTTTTTTTTTTTTTTTTGTGCATAAGGTCATTTTCAAATAGAAGCAAGCCTGAAAGGACTGGTTGGCACCTAATGAATTTCACAATGAAGATGACATGCCAGATGTCTTTGGCTGCAGATGCAGCTCAGATTACAGCTGTGTGCATCGTCACTTGGGTAACATCGGTGCAATGCTCCAACATAAAAAGCTACTATACAGTAATTTGCATACCTTGTCTGGAGTCAAAGTAAGGTTGGTGCTAACTTTGGAAGGGGCTAGTACACCTTCAGAGGTCAGTACCTCGCCATGGCAAACAAATGGGAAGACAGATGGCTCCTGTGATGGCTTTAAAAATACCATTCAACATTATGGTGTATTATTATGAGTCTCTGCCCTTCTTACAAAGATCAGACTGTCTCTCAGAATAATAAATATACAACTGAGGATGTTTTGAAGGCCACTTCTTATCTAGAAAGAACTCACAATTTATGAATTCAAGGTAATACTATGAATTTTTATTAATTAAACTGGAAACTAATGCACATCTTTTTTTTCTCTAGCTTACCTTCATTACTTTAGAGAGATTTTATCTATTTTAATTTTACCTAACCAATTTACCTGGTTTTTTTTTAAATTAGTATTTTCTTGTCTTTGGTAATGTGTTAAATATTAAAGTTAAATTAATTTAAAAATAAGTAAAATGTATGTACAACCTAATATTGTGATCTCGAATTTGTCAGTCAGATAACTGTACACTAAAGTGCTATGAAGAAAGAATGAATCTGTTAGACAAAAAAATTCTAGCATGTAAAGATTTAATCCTAATTGCAAGCTAAATTTTCAAATTTATATAAAAATCCTGTTTTTTTTCCAGAAATTTCTATTTAGCATTAAAAAATCATATTTTTCAGATAAACTAAGGGTTTGAAGGCTTTTGATGTCCAAAAAATCTTAAGGCCATTGATTTCTTTATTATTTCATAAAAAATTTTAGTTTGAACTGATAGAATATTAGATGTTATTAAACAGGTAAATGCAACCAAATTTACATTTATGTCTGTGTCACTCATCATAACAGTCATAAAAGTCTATAAAGTTTCTATTCATGTTACTGTGCAGGCAACATGATTTCAGTAGTTGCCACTTAGATTACGTAATCAGAAAGTTCCATATTTACTCTGATTTAAAACAAGTGTATCAGTATTAAGTGTACTAACATGGCGCAATTTTAATTGAAGTAACATTCTCTCATATCATATGTGTTGTTCAGAACTCACTTTCCCAGTGTTCATGGTTCTTGGAGATACTTAAAATGACCCTGTAATACACTGAAATAACTCCTAGTGTAATATAACAGCAGAATATTTAGAATTTTATTTCATCACAGCATAATGAATTGCCTCTGAAACATTTGGTTTAATCTTTTAGTAGGACACTCCCCCTGTACTTCAACAGAAATAATCATGCTTTATATAGGTGAATTAAACAGAAAGTTCTCATTATTTTGTAACTGAGAAATTGGAAATAAGAGGAAATCTATCTTCAATATAGTAATTTACATATAGGGACAGGTAGTAACAGTAGATCAAGAGGACAGAAAGATGCTGTAAACTTTCTAAATGTACTGAACCACAAGATTGATGTGAAATGGTCTGCTTGTCAAGTGGAAGATGAAGCGGCTGGAGATCTGTTCTGCCTGATACCACCTGCCAACTGCCTCAAGGTTTGTCACAGCAAAGAGAACTGAAAGCATACAAGAAATCACAGATAAAGGATCTTCCTTTAGCATTTGTGTTTGATGAATTCGATGCATTTCAGCTATTGTGATGGATATGGTGAAAGAGTCCTGGTACAGGGTGACAGTGGGACATTTGATAATCTCCCTATATTGAACACAGAACATCTGGCTGCAGCAGCATATGGACTGCAGCTTCAGTGAAATAATTTAATGCTTGCTGCCCACCATTAGGTCCATATGTGCGTGGTTCCCTTTAATGCTATTCTCAAGGATGGCAAAGCGAGCCCTAAGCATTTTCCCTTTTTTTGATGTTTCTGCAGTCTTTCAGCTATCTGCATGTTTATGATATGAGGATTCAAATTCCCAGAATGTTCAGAAATCATCTGCAGCAACAGAAATTGACAGAAGTTGACAATACTTCCTTAAAAATTGTTTAGGAAGATTACAAATTTGATTCCTGTTCTGAATCTAAAAAAGGTTTAAACAGAAATGTGATCTAGTACTGCTACATGAAGCTATCCACAATTAAGCAGGAAGACTTGCAGTAAAGAAGGGTTTAATTTCCTAAGAATATAAGCAACATTACATATGAAGTATGAAGCAAATACATTAAAACAAGATACTTACCTGGGATTTGAATATATTAATAGTTCACTCAGAATTATTAGACACCATTTACCTCTCACCCAGAAGGTTTACATCTGTTGCTACATAAAATGAAAAAAATGTTCAGGCAACATTGGCATGAACCAATTTTGCTACCCTATGTCTTTTGCTGTGTTTTTCATGTTCATGTGTGGGGAAAGATAAAGCAAGTATGAAAACAGGAAGAATGATAGACAGTTTTTTGATTTTCATGTTAGCTGGGGAAAAAATATCTTGAAAGCTGTGGAAGGACTATTTTTTTTTTTTTTTTGCCCTAAGAAAGGGAGCAGGAGCAAAGCAAAGCAGGAAGTCAGTCAAGAACAAGGGTGAGGCACCTCCTGTGGCTTTGGAGAATTACAACCCTCCTACATCACACAGAACTAGCAGCCAGGGCCCGGTGATTATTTAGATCCTCAAACACCTCATGGAAGGTCAAGATTCAAAATTTGACAGGTGGAAGATGCCTATATCCAATCTGACTTTCTGAAGAAGCCTCAAATCTGACTAACTGATATTGGTATGGAAGGGAAGGGAAGTTCTGGGAAGGGAAGTTCTGGGAAGGGAAGGTGGAATAACAGAGTATTGTACCAACAGAAGGCATAAATAGAACAAGGTCTTGATGCACTAATGGAGATATTTTAGAAGCAAAGTGAAATGCAAAGCAGAAGGAGTTGGCAAAACCCTTTGTGAAAAGGAGACCTTAACACAGATGTCTATTTACTATCACAATTGATGGTAATGAAAAAGGAGACAGTTTTAAAAACAAGGTGGATTATTCAGAGTGTGGTGTGCTGAACATCTCATTAAAAATTTTTGAAAAAATTCTGGACAGGAAGACCTCAATATAGAAGTAGATCAGTTATAAGAAGACAAAATGGATTTGAGAGTTAGCAGGGAAAAGTTATTACTCGAAACTGTGGGAATAAGATACTAAAATTTTTTTAATGATACATTTAAAGGCTAAAAAGAAAAAAAGGAAAAAATATGAGAAGAAACCCCTTTAGTGGATTCATATATTTCTTCTAAAGAATGACTAAGGAGCAGAGCTAGGCAACATAGCACTTTTTTAAAAAAATAAAGTGGGAGAGGGAGACAAAAGAAATATTATTAAAGGATTATTCTTGACAGTAATACAGATTATGAGATAATTCAAGTATCTGCATAAAGACTTCCTTCCCTAGTTACCAAGACTGAACTTTTAAGTTCCCACTTCCCTTATTTTTTTTCAAGAACTCTGAAGGGGTACATTAACTTTACCAAACCTGAGTGGAACGGTTTCCATGAGCAGAAGATGAATTGTAGATATAATTATTGCATACTCTGGAAAAAATAAAGTATTTTTTTAAATGAATGGACAGAAAGGTATCACAGTAAACATAGTAATTTCTTCTCAAAGAGGAAAATAAGTATACTGTATGCCTGAAACGATGATTTTTGCTCCATGTTGGCTTATGTTGGTCAGTGTGGAGGCTCAAGACCTATGTGGGCTGGCCTTGGCCTCTGTCTCCTCTGAGCTTGCCTTAACTATTGTCTGGTGGCCAAGTTAGCATCGATGAACATGTTGGTGTTGCAGCTCTCAGTGCTGAATGTGAACAAGGGTGGAGACTCTCAGATAGCCCCAGTGTGACAACAATGGGCACTTACAGGGAGGGAGCTTGGGAAAGGTGATCATACACCTTCCAGGCTTCAGCTGGGAAACCACAAAAGCAAACTACATTGAGACATTGAAATGTATAGAACAAGATCTGCCCTGTCAGCTTCAGCAGTGAAAACTTTGAGACTTAAGAGCTATCCAAAACTATACACCACCTCTCTGCTTTCAAGGAGCCTGAAGTCTCAACCTCAGGACCTGGGATGAAATTGAAGGACTAACTATAGTGAAGAAAAGGTACAGGTACTAGTAGTTTTCTTGAACAAGAAGCCTCATTCTGTTATTTATGAGGCTTCACCGTATTATTATGGACTGCAAACTGTAAGCATTGCTGTAAATGGACTAATAAATATCTGCTTTATTTTTATAAGTTTGTTAAGAGCTTAAGTGGCCTAACAATTGTTTCCTATTTATGGAATATTCTTCCTTTTGGCCATTTTTGTAGTTATGATATAATAAACTCATCCATTCTTTGTGTGTATTTGCACAAATTAATATCCACTTCGATGCAGAGTTAAAAGCTTTTCTTGACAGGTGAGTAAAAATATAAAACGATTGAGTTCATTATATTTTTGGTAGAGTAATTAATCATTACATTAATGGAATTTGACATTGTTATATACTAGGCAGTGACTTCTATCTCTGTTATCTGTTGAAAATGAAAGAGTCCTAACAAAATAATCTCAAGGGAAAGTATATTTTTAAACATACTTTTTCTGCATTATTTACACGAATGTGGATTTGTGATTTAAAGATTCCTAGAGAAGAAGGCTGTAATTACAAAATATTACAGGTGATTAGGTTTTTAAAAAAATCAGGGAGCAGCTTGCATGCTCTTTCCTACTAATGAGAATAATTATCCACCAAGACATCATGGGAAAATAATCTGGGAATATGTTTGAAGAAATACTATAAAAGAGAATCAAATGGTCTAATTTGGATTTTAAGTACTAAAGTTGAGCTGCAGGTTATCAGATATATGAATACAACTGAAAAAACCACTATTGTTTTATTAAGAGGGAATGACAGGCTAATGGTCTTCCAGTGGATGTTATTTCGTTAATATAGATTTGAATAAATCTGTATTAATGCAACATAAATTTCAATTATTCTTTCTTCCACTGCATGACTAGTTCTGCTTAGGGAAAGCTCAGAATATTTGTTTTTCCTTTTACTACATTAAAGTTTTACCATCCTCAGAAGTTCATAGTTTAATGTCTTACTTCATCATTCATTACAAATCAGGGAAATACAAGAAAGAAATAGTTTTATTTTGCCCAGTTTCTCCTTACAATAAGTACAAACTGCCATCAAACGACTTGGCAATAACTGGAAACTTCTAAATTGAAGAAGAAAAAAAAATACAGTAACATCATGTGCATTATGCCTGAAGCCTGCAGGAACAAGTTTGTTCAATAGTTGATTTCTTTCAAAGAGGTTTTTAGTGCCTTCCTGGAGGTCAGTTTGGACTTAGAGCTGCAGCAGGCTCTTATGCTTTAACTTACCCCTTCATCCCTCCCATCTAACCATGTGAATAATGCCTGAAATAAAGCAACTTTCTGAAAAAAATATTCTTAAATTGTATTTTATACCATTATTTTATTAAAATTTTAAAAAATATTAAAGGTTAAAATCTAAATAAGAGTTATGAAAAGCCTTCTGAAATACAGAGAAATCTATCTACCAAAAGGACCTGGATTATCCAGGAGACTGCTTCAGTGTAGTCACAGTGTCTCCCTCAGTATGGAACAAAGGAAGAGTGAGATGGCTTTTGTCATAGTAAAAAGACCATTATTGCACTTCCAGACCTTTGCTCTGTTACTTGAACTAACACTGAACAAAGAATTTCAAGTTTTCCTTTGCATGAAGTTAAACCGGAATGTAGAACCGGCAGAGAGATTTCCCGGAAAGTTTAATCACTTTCCAGAGTTGCAACTGTTGCCTCAAATTTCTTACTTGTTCTCTCTGAATACTTTTTATCTGGTGGCCATAAACTTGTTTTCTAAATGGAAGTGTTCATGGCACACACATTGGTACTTGGGCAGATGCTGCCATTTCACTCCTGGTGCACAATTGCTTTCATAGCTCTATTTCTAGACAACAGTAATTTCAATTTCAACTTTATTTTTTAAGAATAAATTATTTCAGATCCTTTTCATAAATTATTTCATTTTTTCAGATCCTTTTATTAAGGTGTATTCCCTAATAGAGGGTGATTCAAATTGTTTCCAAATTTGTTTCATATTTCTTAAAAAGAATCAAATTTTCATATGAGATTAGGTGAGTTCTGAGTATTTTGAATATGTCATTAGTATCTCTTCCTGTACAATTACCTCCAAGTTTAATTTATATTTAATGTACTTTTTGGTTTTTTTCCTTTCTATCATATCTACGCTTACAAAACCTGAACAGACAACAACAGGTTGTTGTTACTAGTACTAAAATGCATGAACTATGAAATTTCATTCTGTTTCTATTACTCTGGATCTTTTGAGAGTGAAGTTCTCCTAGGCAGCTTAGTAATTTTGCATTTTAAAGCAATTTTGTGCCATTTTTCTTCAGAAGTTCCTCAATTGCTTTATCATTCTTGGATTAACATCAATCTATTCCAATGTAGTTGTCAAAAATAATTGTTAAATAAAGATTTCAGTTTAAACTAGTCTTAGAAGAAAGTAGAATATTGTGCTGAGTGAGTAATCTGAATATACACCTGGGTTCTTGCAATAAAAACTCAATAAACTTGATAAAAAACTCGCTAAAAATCTCTATGTGAAAGAAGTTTGGAATCCCATATATTTATTAATAAAAATAATTTAAAAAAAATTAAAATAGTAAGCAGCACTGCAACTGGACATAATGCACAGAGATATGCTTTCTCTGTAAAGAGCTTCTGAAGTAGTCTAATTGAATTCCAGCAAACACGTTGCTTTCTACTGCTAGTAGACAATTCCTTACCTACTAGGCAATCTTTGAGATGTTTATGATGTTTATGATGTTTATAATTTTTCTTCCATGCTTCTTTGAAAGAGTTTCAGAAAGAGAAAATTTCATTGTTCAAAAAAGTAATTTTGTATTCTGTGTTATAAAAGACTTTGAAAGTTATTGAATTCTAAATAGATTGCTTATGGTACTTACTAAAAAAATTACGATTTGGTTATTTTTTGACACATTGGCACAAGGCCTAATGAGGCAGAAAGAAAATAAAGAGAGCAGTGTGAAAAATCTTGAGAATTTGGCTAATCATTTAAACATGAAAGTTATGTTGAATTAGAATACTTACACCAGCCAGAAAATGTAAGTCCTCAGCTGCTATAACATCATTTATGGATGCTGCTCCATCAAGGAGACTAATAGAATTCTTTAGTTTATTAGTAGAATTCTGGTGCTAGTGTTGGTTTTGGTTATCATTTAGGCAAAGGTTGGTGTGTCTCTTTAAAAAACATATGTTGTTTTATTGTTTTTATAAAAGAACATGAGGCACACTAGTTGTAGTGCTTCTTTTCATCATCTCCTTTACAAGGGGAGAAACCCTTTCCAACAGAGAGCACTGCAATGTATTAGATTATGTATCACTAATCATATATGGACTGATAAAGTGCAAAGATTTTTAATTAAGACAGTGGTTACAGTGTGGAGAAATTACATAGACTGTAATAAGGAATCAGGAGTAGATCCAAGCAACACTTCTGAAAAATGCTGTTGTACATTTTTAGTGAGAAATATTAATTTGAGACACTCTTTCCTTTGCAATAGCACAACATCTGTGAAAACAGATTTTAAAAGCGTTTGTCTTCACTGAAAATTCCAAATGGGGCAGAACCTTTATTTGTCTAGTATGAAAACAGAAAGTTGTCCTAGCTTTGCACATTTTTTCCTGTTCCAAGGGGTAGGCACACAAAACTGAAACACGGTTTTCTCTGATGGCAGATGCTAGCAATCATACTGATTAAAAACTTCCACATCGTAATTTCTTATCTAGTTTTATATTCCATAGTAATTATATCAGCATTTTTGTATTTTGTTTTGTTCTAAAAGATGCTCTCCATTAATCAGGACAGTACTAAAAATAATGTCATTGCAATGGAGAAGTCTTTGGGTGCGCTGAACCTTCTCCAAGCCAACTGTGTGGCGTTTGTAACAGATTACAGAGCCAGTGCGAGAAAACCGCAATGGTGTTCTTAAAGGAGTACAAGATGTTGGACCATATGTTCACAGACATGCAATGTGCCTTGTCATGTAGGTCATTTTGTTGCCAGGAACACTGTCATAACCCGAAGACCAAATGGTCTCTGGTTCAAATATGAACCAGAAAAAAAAGTGATTTACTGAACGGTACTGAGAGACAGAAACATTTCTTAAATCTCTAATATTTGACTGGCAGTTGGAACTCCAGTATTTTGACCTATGATAAAAAATTGTGGTTGAACTGCTCGGAAAGAAACTTAACAATATCTTGTTTCAAGTGTCACTAAATGTGCAGATAAGTGTGTGTCAGCCATCTATTTTTATTTACAGAAACCTGTCAGCTTTGTTCACACTGTATGAAATCCATTGCTTATTTTCAGGTGTCCACATTCCGTTGTGTGCAAGCAAGTAAGAACATATGCATAGGTGTAAGAGAAAAAATGTCCTGTTTCAGGGGTCCCATTCAGGATTATCAACACTTGATTATCAAAATACTAAACAATGAATGGAAATTGGAAGAAGTATTTTATGAAATATTCAGTCAACGTTAAGTTCCTTCCTCAAAAAATTCTCGTCTCTCTCTTTATGCTTCCTCTTTCACTCAAAGACTTAATTCCCTTCATGTGGGAAATGTATCCCAAATTTCTTTAAATGCATGATGTTAAAATCCTGTAGTCATATGTTGAAAAACAGAAATAAAAAGAACCCAAAACACAAAAAAACAAAACCCAAAAAACCCACAAAACCACTCTATAAATGGTCCTCTGAAGGCACATATATATAACGTCATATTTATCTATTAACTATTGTATAAAGTAAGGACTGAGTTCATCAGATTAGTGAAACCATTGTGTTTCTGTACAGCTTTATTTTTTTTATTTAGTTGTATCAGATTTTTAGAACAAGAATTGGACTAATAGGAAGTAATTTTTCTTTTTGCACTAAAAAAAAATAATCCTAACAGATTTTACAGAAGATATGATAATCCAGTGTAATTGTTAAAAAAA
>VWZP01005262.1:122083-141344 GCA_013396995.1 Dicaeum eximium | reverse complement strand
CCAAATCAAAACTGTTTTAAAGGTTGTTGTGGGACTACTCTTTAGAACAGAATTATCACAAACATTTCTGGGTAAATGCTTTGTTCTCCCTGGGGACAAAATTATTGTCTGCATATTTACATGTCCACACATTTTACTGCTGACTCTGAAAATTAAGCTACAACTATCTGTAAAAGTAGAATGCATAGTAACTATACAAGCCTGAAAATATTCAAGACTGTCTGCATATGAACTACAGGAAATTCATAACATTTTAAAATAAGATTTATGAAGAGAAGCTGTTCTGAGAACATTTCTGATACTTGCAGAACTATTTCTGATACTTAATTTTACAGATGTTTATTGTTTTTTGTTTAACTGACAAAAACAGTATTAGTGTTTTTAGAAATACCTTAGGTGTGGTGGCTTGGTATAGTTAAAATTTTTTTCTAAGAGTTCGGCAAGCTACAATGCTTAACAATAACCAAGGTTTAAAAAAACCTATTGCTTATGAAAAATTAGTGTAATTGTATTTATTTTCTGCTTTTGTAGTGATAAAGAATTTCTCATTTAGGAAAATATTATGAATATTACAAAAGAGTATTATATATTATAATAATATAATCACATAGAACTATTACATAAGTTTTCAAAATATTTTTGTCAGTGAAACGTACTGTTCCTTTGATGTAACTTAATTTTTGTGTGTTCTTTTCCATTCTAATGGGGTATTTTCCTAGAAAAGATTTAATCTGTATTTCTGCTTCAGCCTATGTGATAATTAGTAAGATGACAAAGTCACGGTGAAAAAAATAGTATCTATGCATGAAAAAGAATACATTTATGTTTAAAGCTTGATAAACCCTACATTTAATCAAAGTTTATGTCATAGCACATAAAACAATAACTCTCTAATTCTAATTCTCCCCAAATCCAGAAATATAATAATTTAAAAGAATGCAAAAAGCGTATCTGTATGATATGTAAAAGGTTTTTCAAAACAGAATAAAAATTTCTAAAAGTTGCTAGAGCATGAGTATCCCTATGTATCTACAGATGAAGTCATGTTTCTACTCATTTGCACATTGCCATCTCAGATAAATGTATTCCTGATGCACACAGTCACAGTCCAGAATTTTGCTGTTTTTCTCTCAAACTGCCTCATGAAGATTACCATTTTTATTGAAAAGAATCAGTGTTTATGCATAAATTAATGACAGAGTTGTGGAAAGTTTCATCTGCTTAGAGGACAAGAATGATGACAGCATTTCTGACAGTAGCTTGACTAGCAATCAATTCACAAGAGAGTTAGATGACTTTGGAAAGTGATTTTTGACTTCAAGGTCATTTTAGCTGTCATGATGGTTGAACAAGCTGTCTTACTACTTTGACCAATGACTTCCTAAGCTGCAGGTCAAAGTTTGAATTTCAAGGCTTGGACCAGAAAAAGTTGCAGTTCTCCCCTTCTCATACACTTGACCCTGCAAAGATACTTTTGTGTTGTGCAAAAGGAGATCCCAGGAAGCTAGATGTATTCTTTGTATTTAGCAAGAAATATTTTAAACTACTTGAGATACCACTCTATGGAATCTAATACCTATCAGTACTTGACCCAGCCCCAGCAGTGTTCAAAGCCAGGTTTGATAAGGCCTTGAGCAACCTGGATTAGTGTGAGGTATCCCTGCCCGTGAAGGGGAGGCTGGGGCTAGATCCTTTCCAACCCCTTAACATTCTATAATGATTAATAGAATAATTAACATGATGATTAAATAAGACCTTTCAGGTGATAAAAGAGAGATGACTATTTAGGCCTATACAGGAGGACTCTGTCTGACAAACACAAAATTTCTATGTTATCAATGAACACACAAATTTAAAGCCGGTGATCATGGTAACATGATACTTAATAAAATCTAATCCTAATAGTTGATGGTTTTAAAGTAAGTATCAGATCATGGAAATGCTCTGGAAAGCCTTGTTTAAGCCTTTCCTAAGCAAATCTCTTATGAAAGACATGCAAGTAAAATGAAACAAATAAACCTTGTCCTGTCTTATGAAAGATACATGTGTGGTGGTTTCAGACTATGAGTCCAAAAAAACATTACATACATTACCTCTATGAAAAAAAGTAAAACCTGCTCCTCGGATAGAAATGGCATGATAAAATAATTGTGACTTTATTCCCTGCTTAACTACTTTGCTCTTTTCCAGCCTACAGTAACAGGAGACGGGTAGTTAATGACATTGCTTCATTTATCATTAGTTTTGAAAAACAATGTCACATATTCTAATACATAAAAATGTGCTTCTTTCACAGGTTTCACTGCCCTCTTGCTTGCTGATTTATCAATTGTAGATGTAAGTTGATTAAAGGTAGACAAATTTTAGATCTGTCTTGGGATTTGAAATAAAATATAAAAGGACTGATGCACTGATCATTGTAATGTGATATTTGCCACTTCTATTTCTCCAGGACAGCACTGAAAAGAAGCAAGGACTTGAACAGTCAATGTAAAGACCAATAGAATGCAACAGATGGGGGTGGAACATGGGTGAAAACAAATCTGGTGACTGCTCAACCACTAGATTTTAAAAATATCAAACAGGTTTCCTGAACCCTTGATGAGGAAGATTTCCACAAGATGTGTTGTTTAACCTATTGTGCTCTATACAGGTAATGGTAATTACAATGAATACTCAAGCACACTAGCATTCATTCCCATTCCTTTTTATAAATCTGCTGTACAGCTACAGAACAGCAAACTCAGATCAGCCATTATATGGGAACAGATAGAAATTATTTTCTCAAAGAGGCGGCATATCCTATCTTTTAAAGATTGGTTGAGTTTATGGATTGGTGCACAATATAACATGGAGTTGAAGTGAGTGAAGCGACTGAAGAGTTATGAAGCCAAGAAGAACTCTCCTGTCTGGTCACACACACTTCCTGCAACTGAATCAAAAAAGAGTAGTGGTTGCTCATTTAGGTAAAACAAAATGGTGTTACATACAAAGATGCTACCATTGTATGGGTAATTTACAGAGAGGAGCAATACAGAGAGACTGAATGTCATTTCTGTGAGATCTCAGACTTTGGAAACTGATTGGATTATATCGCCTTAGGTATTATGGCCAAAGAAGTTTTTCTTAGAACAATCTGCCCCCTCTTTTAACTGTTGTTACAACTGGTGATCATTATTTCTCTGCACTGATTTTTTTTTTCCTTACAATGAATAAGCAATAATAGTATAGTGATATCCATCCTTTACAAAAGCTGTTAGCTCATACTTCAGTAGGGTACAAACATTTCAGGTTCTTTAAGGAAAAAAGTAGTAACATTATGAGATTATATTTTGTCTTCTAGAAAGAGGAAAGACAGTGACTTCTTAAGGACAAGGGTTAAGAAGTGTCTTTTATAATTTGTCAATGCAATGGGAACATTGTCAAAATTTCTATTCCCTTGGTTTTTGTTCTGTGTTCTGTTGGTGCTGACAGGTTTTTTTTTAAAACTAGTTCAAACTAATACAGTAAGGAAAAGTCCAGAGAGCTGTCTATATGTCAGATAGAAGTCACTTGGTCTAGCCAAATCAGTAATTTATGAAAAAATGTAAGAATTATAACTGTTTTCCAACTTGATAGAGAGTGAAACAATAACTTTCAGAACTGGGAACTCAAGTTAAGTTTCAGAATACGTGACAGCTACTTTTTTTTAAAAGATCAGTTATAAACACAATCCTTTATGTGTACTACATAATACAGAAATATGATAAATTTATTAATCTATATAAAAATTATATATAAAGTATAATTTTTCTATTAATACATTTTACTGATAGGTACAACCTAACTTTTTATACAATTTTAATTAAAAGTATAAAGTTTACATTCAATGCAGCCACAAGTAATACATTTCAGTGCTTCTGCAGTAGTTCTTGTTATCACTCTTCAAAAATTCTAAAATTTATAAAAACATTAAAAATTCAATGAACCTAAACATAAAAGCATCATAATATAAAGTAGCTATGAAATGGAATTATCCAAGAGATAATAAGCAAATTAAGAACTACTTTCAGCAGTACTTCCACAATCTCCAAAGTAATGTAAGGAAAAAAAGATTGTATAGCCAAATTTTAATACTAGATTATCAGAGTTTTACAGTATCTGAAGTTGTGCACCAAATAAAATGGTCCATTTTGTGTATTATAGTTTCTATTTTATTAAAACAAAACAAAACAAAACAAAACAAAACAAAAGATACCTGTTTAGAAGCCCATGGGTTCTAAATTTCAACTGGAATATAAAGTTCTAGTTTAATAAATAGCAAAAGAGCATGTTATGTATGTTCTACGTGCTTGAACAATCTGTCCACTCTGGGCAGGACAGGGAGTGCAACATGAATGACTCCCTATCACTGTGAGGCTGTTCAGATTTTGTAAAAAAATATCTTCAAAAGGCCTCACTGCACCAAGAGCAATTGCCTGTGAGGATACTCGTTGAGGAAAAAATTTAATTTGCAGTTCATCCACCAATGGTCCTATTAGGGGATAAGGAGAAATTCACAACACCTGAAGTCCCATCAAAATAAAAACAAGGCTCCTGTTAAACTACAGATTTTTATATTTCTCCTTTCTTTGCAATATTCTCACTCACCCTGCCTGTATACCTGTACTATATTTTAATGGGTTGCTGTCAAATAAACTTAATGAGATTAAGTGACACATTGGAAAAAGCAATTTGGTGCATTTTTTCACTCAAATTCAACAAATATAAGGTGTATTGAAGCACCAGTCTGTTGCTCAGATAAATGAAGAATTCTCACAAAGCAAAGGTTAGTAGCACAAATCAATAAATTGAAATATGCCTTCTGTCTCTCTGTCAGCGCTACAATCTTTGTAATTCAGGGAGTATTTACCTTACATGTTAAGATGTTAAACCCAAAATAAAGCTGCAGATATAAGAATGTTAAACATCAGGTTTTCAGAAGAGGAAAAGTCAGACTAATATGTATTTATCTTGAGATATGCTGTAGACAAAATAATTTCAAAGAAAATGGTACCATTTTTTCATGTATGTATTAAGGGATCTAAAGTTCAACTTATAATTACTTTTTCAAATTATCAGAATAGAAATAATTCTTACTTTCTTAATACTTTCCTTCAAATTCTAGAATTCTGAAGGTGGAATGGAAAAATATGAAGAAAAAAGAATTCTGTGCAGCTGCGATTTTCATCTGTTTTAATGACCTGAAAACCTATTTTAATTGCAATCACAGTAGTAAATACATCTAAAGCTGAGTCTTTCTATGAGCAAATAAAGAATGCACATACACATGATTAAAATGCATCCACAGTGTACATACCTTAGTGACCCAGTGATAAAACAAGCAGAACATGGACTCATTTTAACTTGAAAACAAAACTACTTTGGAAATAATAAAAAAATATTTTAGATAGAAAGCTTTATTAGTCAAGTTTTGGAAATGTCATCAGTGCATTAGTCAACAGGCTGCTTCCTCTGTCATATACACTTTGGGAATTTCTGAATATGTTTATGGTGCACTAACAACAGTACAGCTCCACTGAACTGCAGATTCATATTGTCAAAAAAACATTAGAAAATATCAAGAATTTTAAAGTAGTAATAACAATAATAGTACAAAACCAGCCATGTTTGTGAAACAAAGTGTTTCCAAAGATTAAGAAAAAGAGACTAAGCATTTATATGAACAACGAAAGAAGATATATATATAATCCTCATTTATGTTTTAAAGGTTATACTCTGTGGTTTGGCAGACAACTACATTATTTTGTCTCTCCCATCAACTTTTCTAATGCTGATTTTAAGCTACATTTTTTTTTCTTTTGGAAATTTCTAGTATTTTTGGTCATAGTGAGATACTCCTTTGTTTCTTCTTCTTTTTTTTTTTCTTTTTAAGTCTCCCCTCTTTGTTATATGCATTTATGTTTAAATTTGAAGTGTCCTTTAATGTTATACTGAGCCCCCAAAAAAACGTCTAGAAAGACCAGCTGTATGTGCTCTTTAGACTCTGGTTTGATGCAAAACTAAAGTAGACTCTACTTAGACAAAAGTTAAAATTAAAAAACAACTTACATAAAATGCAAGAACTAAATTCTTGAAGATAAATCTCTAAATATGCAGCACAAAAAAGACAAATAACAGAAAGAGTCCAGAAAAGAAAAACAATAATGAAAAAAAACCCCAATTATTTCTTAAAAAAAATGAAAAAAACCCCCAATTATTTCTTAAAAAAGAATGTTTTAACATTCTTATTAAAAAATGTGAAACCAAATTTGTTTTGACTGAACCAGTCTGCATTAAATGAAGTTATCAAGGTTTTGGTGTTTTGGGAGTCACTTCCATCAATCCAGTTTAAGTAATTCCAAAGACATAAGAAGTAATCTTGCGGAGGGAAACTATACAAGACAGAAAGTTTCTGAGTAAGAGCTTACCTCGTAGAAAACAGCTATACATGAAGCTGTAACATTGCTTAAAGCTTGTGTCCTTTCAAAAGTGGCTAGTTATGTTTTAGAGGGAAATACACTTGTCAGGATTGGCATATCATACATGTAAATGAGCTTTCACTGTAGTTGGACCATGTCTACTAGCTCCATTATTGGCCAATTACAAATAAAATGCAGGACGGAGTCTTGAGAATACTTACTGACAACTTAGAAAACATAGTGAAAACAGACATTGGGGCAAGTAGCAAGACAACTGAAACATGAGAAACCTAATTTCATGGAACCCCAGAATTGCTGGAGTTGGAAGAGGCCTCTGGAATCATCCAGTCCAGTGCCCCTGATAAGGCAGTGTCACCCAGAGCAAGATTCGCAGGAATGCATTTAGGTGAGTCTTGAATTTCTCCAGAAAAGGAGGGCGACTCCACAACCTTCCCAGACAGCCTGTCCCAGTGATTTGCCATATTAATACAAAGAGCTTCTTCCTCATGTTAGGGTGAAAATTGTTGTGTTTTATTTAGAGGCTTTTGCTCCTCATTCTGTCACTGGGCACCACTGAAAAGAGTCTGGCACCATCCTCCTGACACCCGCCTTTGAGATGTTTGTAGGTTTTGATGAGATCCCCTCTCAGTCTTCTCTGCTGGACCCTCTCCAGTAGTTCTTTATTTTTCCTGTACCAAGGGGCTCAGAACAAAACACAGTACTCCAAATGTGGCTTTTTGTTAAGTGCTTATGACAGTGGATATCTTATCATCCAATACAATCCTAATTCCAGGTAGAATATGAAAAACTAAAGATATTCCAGTTTTTGCATCATTGATGTTTGACTACTGTGAACTGTAGTGAATCATTACACTTCTCATATCAATAAATTAATTTCTTTAAAAAAATTGATCATTTTTGACAGTTTGGTGTAATATGAGAACAATAAAGGAAATAAATATTGATTCCAGTTCTAAAAAAAGCTTCCATTTTGAATTTTTTGAGTAAGGCTAAAATTTAAATATTGAAATTTTCAGAATGGCTACACCTTTCTACTAATTTATACATCTAATAGGTCTGACAACATATATTCCTCTCTTTAAGAAGTCTTGATGGAACATATAAATAGATTGTTAATAGCTCAGTAAAATCACTGAGTTTAATCCTGAAATGTAACTTGATGAACTCAAATTCGTATTGATGTATACTGAATGAATCTGTAATTTTCTGTTACTTAAAAACCAATCTCAATTTTCCATGACAGTAAAAAATTTGTATAAAAGCTGGAGAGTTTCTTATAGAGATCAAAACTTCATTATATTAATTTAAACAAACTAAAATGAGAGGTGAGGAAGCAAAAAAAAGAGCTAAGCAACTGTAGATTTCAAGTCTCAAAGTCATCAACAAAATCCCAGTTTTTTGAGAAAAGGTAGTACAAGCAAGTTACATTTACAAAAACATGTCTTTGTCTGGCTTTTAATCATATTCACATTCTAGTTTCCTTTAGTTAAAAAAAAAAAAAAGTCAATATATGAAGGCAAGATATAATATTCCTGAAAAAGTCTAGTTGAACAGCTAGAACCGGTGTATTTGGTTAAGTACTATTACACTTCATACTTTATTTGTCTTCTCTAGAAGCTGGTGTATTTTATGTTACAGGAAGAGGAGTGTCATTTGTGTACTTTATTGAGAAATACCTGGATCCTGCATTGCTTATTTCCTTTTTTCTCAAACTCTTTCATAGGATTATGCAGGTGTAGAAGTGCAGACCATCAGTTCACAGTGCCTTGGAGAATATTAACGAAAATTTTCCTTTGAGTGCAAGTGTTAGAAGGAGCTTGAAAGAATACAAAAAGGTGTTCTGTGGTTGAAAGCAAACTGTCTTTATATCAGGGGCCAGAGTTTTATTGTAGCATGAGTCTTACTATACTGACAATGGGTTCAGGGCAGTAACATCATTCAGTTGAAAAATGCATGTCTGTGTTGATATCAAAAGGATGACATCAGACCATAACACTGTCTGGATGAATCCCTAACAGAATTACTTTTGAGTGCTGCCATTGTGCTGTGTCAATCTTTGGTAATGGATTTTTTTCCTCTGTTTAATCTAGCATGAAATTTTTAATATTTCTGGTCTTACTGAAAAGTAAGAGTTTTTTGTCTTGATGGGTACAAATGGAATTTTGATAATTGATCCTAAGATCACATATTGGTTGGAAATCTGAAATGTTATAAAATAGTACTTTATTTTATTATAAGAAGTAAAGATCAAAAAGTCTGTGTGGTGAATACTTCCTGATGTAAGTCAAGGCAAAAACCTAGATTGTGATTTATTGTGAAAAGAATGCCTAACCAGACCATGCAAATTTTTTCAGTCATTGCTTTCTTTTTCCAAGGGAAGAGTATGGCAGATAATATGGGATTAAGTCATAAATCTTAAATCCTAATTAAGACATAAATCTGAACACAAATCGCAGATCTAAAATAAAACTTCAGCTAGAAGCTAGAGCTTCAGCTAGAGCTAGACACAGCTGCAGTGACACAGCAGCTGTGTCACTGAAACACCCTAGAGGAGTAGGAAGATGGTCATCAAACAACTGACTTTCTCCTAGGATCCTCATCTGAATTCTATTTCATTTAATACATTTCACAGTCAAGTGGACTACTAATGGCATATTTGTTTATTTAAAAAATTAAATTAAAAAATCACGTGATAAAGAGATCATTAAATCAAATTTATTACTGACAATAATTAAATGGTAAGTAACTTCCTAAAAGAATACTTAGATCAATACAATGTAAGAACATAAAAAAATGCCTGTATTGAGCCAAGATCAGCCAAGTACCTTGACACTTTCTCTGCCCTTGGCACAAGAATGTTGTTTTTATGATCCTTTTCAGATTTCAGTGCTAGAAGGAACATGAAAAAGGCAAGAGCCATTTTCTAAAATTTGTTGGCAACACTCTCTGGGTGTCTGAAGGTTTTCTACTTTCTTTTACTCACTGGGACAGGATTTTTCTTTGGTTGCACAAAAATGTGTTTCTTATTTACTCAGTTGCTACCACTCTAGAGCAGCAGATTCAAGTAGCTTTTAAGATACCCACCTCTAGTGGGCTAGGAAACTTTCAGGACCATTCATGGATGCAGCCTCAATGTGTTTTTTGTGGACTGCAGTATAAAATAATGATCTTAGTTTTCTGCTGGGAAGAAAATATACTTGGCTTATTTTTGTCAGCCACTGAGGGGCTTGGCTACTCAAGGGAGCAAGCACAGAGAGAAGCTTTTACATGGTTTTGGAGCCATGTAATCTGACTGAACCTGCAGTACTTGTGAGAGCTGTGAAACTAAAGATTCTGTCTTTGGACTTCCTGAGTGGAATTTGTTACTAAATTACATTAATAAAATATATGCTTTTAATTACCATAGCTTTAAATCATCCTTTGTTGTTGAATCAAACATGAATACACTGGCAACTTTGAGATGCTAAATCTGCTGAACTGTCTTATACATAAATTTGTATTAATCTTCCAACCATATTTTTTAAACAATTCTGAATTTTGAAGGAATATCTTAAGAAAAGAGAAACCATCTGAAAATGTGTTAATGAAAGATTCAAAGCATTTTCCAATAGGGGAGGTGATGATATAAAAAGCCATCAGGGAACAGCAGCACTTGCATCTCTATTTGTTTTTTCTTTACCAAAGCTCACTTGATTTAGATGCACCATCCACATTATGCAGCTTTTCTGCTTATTCATTTGTTCATTCACTACCAACAAGGGGTAGATTCTCCTGAACTGAATATGTGGGACAAGTGCTGAAATTTCTATTGCATGCATTCACTTGACTGGAAATGTATGCATATGTGCAATATAAAATTTAATGATCATGCTAAATATTTAAGTGTTAGCAAAATGCACCAACACCTGCCTCCTTCCATATAGTACTTGATGGCTTGAACATTGCAATTCTTGTATTTCCTAAAGCATATTTTATAAGTAGTTTTTAATCACAAAGTAAAATTGAGCAATAATCATGAGCATTTGAGGTAGCTGGACATGTTTTGCTGTCATTGAATTTATAAAACCACTCCTGGTTTACTTTAATATGAGACTAGTAGCAGACCAATTCTCTTTCATGGTTTTCTCTTTTCTTTTCACAGCTTTTCCTTTCACAGCTACAAGTGCCTTAGAATAAAGTAGCTTGCTTTATATTAGATGAAATACATACAATTTATTAGATGAAATACATACAATTGTACAGAACAATTCAAAAAATAATTAGTAAATGTTTATATTAATGTATGAGTGCTAATTGCAATCAGCTATTGAGAATCATATGCTAAAAAGCAAGTCTTTTTAAGGCAGCTTGATTAAAATATAGTGCTTGCCTGTCCTATCAACTAGTGTAAAAAATATTTTTTATAACATACATTGCATCTCTTGCAACATTAATTTATCTAGCACTCTGAAGCTGAAATGGGTACTGTAAAAGCTAGTTGAACCTGCTGCTCCAGAGTAATAAGAAGCACATTTTTATACAACCAAAGAAAAATCCTGTCACAGTGCGCAGAAGTAGGAAATACTCAGGCACCCATAGAGTGTTGCTGACAAACTTTAAAAACAATGCCACCTTCGGAGACTAAGATGACACTTTCATTCATTCCTGCTTTGTAAGGTGGGATAGAAAGTTTAGAGGAGGGTAGTCCTAGGCATTAGAGGTATGCCATTTAGGTATTCCTAGTTTCTCTGCTATTACACAGATTGGATTTCCTGGTAGTTTAATTACCCCATTTTGCTCTCCATTAATTTCGTGGTGGCTGGATGTGTTCTGGAAAGAGGTGCACTTCTACCATGAGCCCTTGACAGAACTTCTGTAGGCTTCTACTTGAGCCTCTCAGTCACTTTCACAAATATGTACTAATATGATGTAAAGTGTGCAAGGGCACAGTTATTTAGAGAGATAATTCTTTGAGCTGCTTACCGAATCCTAACCCAAATAAGTCAACATCCAATTTAACTTTTCTCTGAATAACTAATTTGCCCAAGAGAATCTGTGAGCTATCTGTTCTGAAAAAAAATCATGGTTTTATATTCTTATGCTCTTGCAGATTCAAACTTATATTCTTATACAAACTTATACAGAAAAGTTTATTTGGCAGTCTTGAAATGCAAAAAAAATATACTGGGGAAATAGTTACAAGCTGAAAATATATTAATATTACTGGGGTTAAATAATTAATAATAATTAATTAATTAGTACAAGTTTAAATATATAAATGCCATTACAGAGGTTATCATTGCACAAGTTTGATATTAGAAAGTTAAGGAAAGATTCATCTATAAAACTGATCGAGTAAAATTAATTAAAAAGAAGAAAGAGGGTTACTACTTTGACAAAATTTGTAATTGTAAAATAATAATAATAAAACTCAAGTAATTACACCTCCTTTTTAATGTTAGTTTTAATTTGGGACAGACATAGTGATATTTAAGATGTGAATTTGATAATGTAATATATGCAGAAAATATTTTAAAATAACAAGATACAATACCAAAGGTAAAATCTAAAACCACATACAAATATTATTTTACCCTCAAGATAGCTAAAATCCCTAGAACAGTATCGATATGAGTGTTTAGTAACTTTATGAGTACTTTGACTTTCCACTCACCTGTAGGAATGCTGGGATGTAATTGAAACTTTGTTTGCATTAATGAAACAATTACTGTCATCCACAGCTGCCCTGAGTAATAAGGAAAATGAATGTTCTCTAACAAGCCACGATTCTGTTGTGCTGCTGCTGGTGGTTCCTAATTTTACTACAGGCCTCAATGCTTCAGCTCATTACAGAGACAAATATCACCCAGTTACAGGTAACTTTTCATTCCAACGTGCTTATGCCACGGATGTCTGTGCTTCAGAGATATTCTGTTTTGCACCCGAAATTACTTTCTGTGTTACAGCTATGAAGTGTGATTAAAAGAAAGATAGTGCAATTTAGATAAACCTCCACTAAATGGCTCAACTGAAACAAAGCTGAGAATGAAGGTATAAATGGCTGAAGTGACTATCAAGTTCTCCTGGGTCTTGTTAGAGAATGAATTAGCTAATGGATTATTATTTATCCCTGAATGTGAGTTTTAGGGATTTAATTAAAGATGTTCTATTATATTTTTCAAAGCCTATTTGAGGCTGTAAATCAAGACCTGCAATAACAGAATGTGGTATTGTTAATGGAAAAATGGATAACTAGGAACTTCAGAAATGTCCATTTTTTAAAGTCTTTAATTTGGCTGCTTGATTTTTTCCCTTTGTATGAATCAAAGAACAAGATGATTTAAAGAATGTCACATTTTTTTGTGAAAAGTGAATATTTCTAGCTATTATAAATACAGCTTTGCTCACTGATCATTATTGTCACTATGAAAAAGAAAGTATATAAATGTATCTTAAAATAAAAAGAGAAGATACTCTCACAATACACACATGATCAATGGCTTCAAATAGGATTATAAAAAAGCTATTAGTAAAAGGAAAAGTTTCCTTAAAATCTTAGTATTTCCATTAATAAAGTTCTTCGACATACATGGAAAGTATAAGTACAAGCACATTCATGAAACTCCTTTTCAAGAGGAGAATGGGCCAAATTTTCCAGATAAGTAGATATAGAAATAAAAGTTATGGCTAAGTTTGCAGATCACAAATGATAGTTTCCACAGTGTTTATATATACAGTAATCAGGAAAAAAAAAGGTGGAATATAGTTTAAATACAATGGCAAGCTCTTCTCATTTAGCTTAGCTAAACTAAGACAAAAAAAGACAAGCCAATCAGCACTCAGTGTGATGACCTGATTAGATGCCAGAGGAGGCTAGGTTAATTATTGCTGTATCAGACAAAAAGTTAAACCTCCAGCTGCACCTCATTCAGTGATGCAAGAGGAATAGGGGAAGTTTGTCTTTTTGAAAGGTCTATTGCTATAAACAAAGGAATAAAGCAACACTTTTACCTTTAGGGAAATACTGTGACCGTTGTATGAAAGAGAGCAAAGAGCTTCACTGAGGACAAAAAATAATCATTACATAAAAGTGCCCCATGAGGGAACCTAGTTGAACCATATAGATTTTTTGTGGCAAATAGATAGACCATTATCATCTTCTATCAGTTTTAAGGAGGTGAGCAAGAGAAAATAGTGTGGCCTGAAAATTGAAGAATCTCTTTCTCCACTGGCTCACACTTTTTCTATTTCTATTAGGATAGTAGTCAGAATTCACCTTCTCTCATACCATGGCCTTTTTTGGAGCTATCATTGACATGGGGACAAAAGTGTCTGGAGTTCCTCATGAAACACAGGGAGACAATCAAGAACTGATCTCCACCAAGTACTTGCTTTTGTTGAGCAACTGTTATACTTCCCAAAAATCTGTTCAAGACTACACTATGTTGCAGACAAATTTAGTTAAAGCGGTGAATTTAATATCTGGAAATCTTTCTTATCCATTTGAAGGTTGGCTAGCATAAAATGGATTTACCTCAGAACTTGAGCTGTGAATCTGGTGCTTAGAACTAGCTGTTTAGGTATGTATGTATGTATGTATATAAAGTAGACAGCTACAAACAAATGAGAGCAGTTGATAATGACTTTTTTATAAAGAACTCTCTAAAGGATATCTATATAGAAATTCTCGTTTGACCCAGTTCAAATTTTATCAAACACTTTGGGCTGATGTATGTGGTCACAATTGATAATGCTTACTGACATGCAGGTGGTGAGTAAATCACCAAAAAACTTTATCATGTATTTTACACACGTCTTAAATTATTTTTTAATAAAGAAATAGTTTTGAGATACAGTCTTCTAGTATGTAAAAAACTTACACTATAATTATGTTATCTTGGAAAAAAGAAAAGCACAGAGGAGAAATTCTGTATGTATCAAAAGTTTTGAACAAGCTTAAGGTATGTAGCAATAATTATTTGTCTAAAAACACAAAAAGGAACTAACAAGATTTAGTTAACAAACAAAGAAAAATTAACTATATTGACAAACCTGTTTGCATTTTCCCTTATTACGTAGCTTGTCAATATAATTAGTTTTTCTCTTGAAAACTGGCCTTTATCCAGCAAAATATCCCAATACACCAGGAGTCAGGATTCTTGGAACAGCAAGGAAGGTGCACAGAAAGCTCACTATCTTGGACCTCAGGCGAGAAGACTTTAGTCTCTTCAAGGATGTGCTTGGTAGAATACTGTGGCATACAGCCTTGGAGGGAGAAAGGGCTCAAGAAGGATGGTAAAAATTCAAGAATCACCTCTACAAGCTCAGGAGTTGTGCATGCAAGCATAAAACACAATCAGGCAAAAACACCAGGAGGCCTGCATGAATGAGAAAGGAGATTCTGGACGAAGTCATACCCAAAACCGAAATCTGTAGGGGGTGGAAACAAGGACATGTACTCTGGGAGGAATACAAAGAAACTGTCCAAGCTGCCAGGGATCAGGTTAGGAAAGCTAAAACCCCTATGGAATTAAATCTGGCCAGTGGTGGCAAGAAGAAGAGATTCTAATAAGTAAGACTAAGGGAAATGGAAGAAATTGAGAGACCTGGTTACCCACAAGGTGGAGAAGACTGAGGTATTAATTACATGTTTCCTTTGGTCTTCACTGTCAAGTGGTCCAGATACAATGTCAAAAAGGCAAAGGCAGGGAGAATGGAGAATGAAGGGCAGCACTCCATTGTATGATCTTACTCCATGTAAGATCAGGTTCAAGACCATCTAGGGAACCTGAAGATGCACAAGCCCATTGGACCTTGATTACATCCCTCGGTAAGTCTTGAGGAAACTGACGCAGGAAGTTGCTATGCCACGAAATAGTTGACAATATAGGAGAAGTTGTCATAGTCAGATGAGGTTCCCACTGGCTGAAAAAGGAGAAAGATAGCATCCATTTTTAAATAGGTAAGAAGGGAAGACCTAAGGAAGTACAGGCTTGTCAGTCTCACTTCTGTGCTTGGCAAAATCATGGAACAGATCCTTCTGGAAATTATTCTAAGGTAGATGGAAAATAAGGAGGTGATTGGTGACAGCCAGCCAGGCGTCATTAAGGGTAAATCACGCTTGAAAAATTTGGAAAAGGCAACGGACATAATCTACAGGTATTTGTCCAAAGTGTTTGATATTGTCCCCCACAACATTTAGTCCCTAATTTGTAGAGTCATGGGGTTGACAGATATACTCAGTGAGCAGGAATTGGCTGGCACTTAAAGTCTTGTGTTCAATGGCTTGATGTCCAGATGGACACCAGTGGTGTTCCTCAGGTGCTAGTATGGAAAGTTTGGAAACTCTGTAAAGTTTGCCGACAACACCAATGCACTGAAGGGAAGGGATGCCATTCAGAGGGAATGAGAGGCTTGAGAATGGCCTATGGGAACCACAGGAATCTCAAAAAGGCCAAGTGGAAGGCCTGCACCTGAGTCTGGACAATCCTAAACACAAATACAGGCTGGTCAAGGAACGGATTGAGAGCAGCCCTAAAGGGAAGGACTCAGGACTATTGGTTGATGGGAAGCTGAACATAATATATGTTTACAGGCCAGAAAAACAAAACAGTCCTGGGCTGCACCAAAAGAAGCATGGCCAGCTGGTCACAGAGGTGATTCTTTCTTTCTATCCTGTTCTCGTGAGACCCCCACCAGAAGTACTGCCTCCAGCTCTAGAGGTCTCAACACAAGAAGCACATGGACATGTCGTAGAAGATCTAGAGGAGGGCCACAAAGAGGCTCAAAGGGCTGGAACAGTCTGAAGAGCCTTCTAGTACTTAAAGGGGCCAACAGAAAAGATGGACAGGGACTTTTTACAAGGGCATGCTTTTAGGACAAGGAGGAATGACTTTAAACAGAAAGACATTAGATCTAGTTGGTATAAGGAAAGAATTCTTCACTATGAGAATTGTGAAGTGCTGGAACAAGTCATCCAGAGAAGCCAAGGAGTCTCTATCCCTAGAAGAGTTCAGGGTGAGGTTGAGTGGTGTTTTGAGCAACCTGGTCTAATGAAAGGTGTCCCTGCCCATGGCAGGATGGTTGGACTAAATGATCCTTAAGGATCCCTTCCAAATTGAACCATGGTATGATTCTAAGTAAAAACTAAGCAGCATTTTAAGGAAGCATGGTCGGGAGTTTTCAATCAGACAAAGTTTTCATCTCAATTTAAATTAGGTTGATGGGTCTTATTTTTTTTTGCATCATGATGTAACATAAAAGAGAAAACAGGAAGACATGATATTCCTGTAAATGTCTTAATAATGAAGAGTCCAGGATGTGGTTGAGCTTGCTGTGGCCCAAGTTTCTTTGCACTGATTTAGCAAGGATGTGGGGGCCAAATGACTGTTGTTGAATGGGTTGGAAGTCCAGCTCTGCATGTGCAGTGGCTGGACAAGTCCTGAGGATGATTGGAAGTAAACTAGAAAGGTTGCTGATTTAACAATTTAATTATATTAATAATGAGACATTTCTATGTGAATTTAAGCAACAAAAATGGAGCAACAAAATTTGAAAAGCACATTAATATGAAAATTGGGTTACTGTTACTTAGACCAATAATTGAGTTTTAATCCATAGAATCACAGAACCATAGAATCATTCAGGCCGATCTCAATCATTTGAGATCATTTGAGATCATCAAATCCATCCATCACCTTAGCATCACCAGCATGTTCACCAGTAAGCCATGTCCTTAAGTGCCATATCTGCACGATTTTTCAACACATCCAGAGATGGTGACTCTACAACTTCCCTGGGCAGCCTGTTCCAGAGCTTTACCACTCATTTTGGGAAGAGTTGTTTCCTAATAACTAATCTAACTTCCTCTGGCACAACTTGAGGCCATTTCTTCTTATCCTGTCTTACTTCTTACTTGGGGAAAGAGTCTGACCCCTACCTTGCTGCAACCTTGTTTGAGGTATTTGTAGAGATCAATAATATCAGCTTCCTTTTCTCCAGGATCCCTCAGCCATTACTCATAAGGATTCTGCTCCAGCCCCTTTACCAGCTTCATTGTCCTCTGGGTTGTTACTGTAAGTATATGGTTAAAATTTTTTGTCAGCAAGCCTTAACTCACAATAAGCTCCTGTCTCATAATAAATTTTGCCAATGACAAGATTTTAAATGTAACTAGAGGTAGGTATAAGAAGCAGATGGAACTGGAAAGCACTGCCAACTGCTGTACCAAAGGAAGGTACTAATAAATAGTAAACTCAGTATCAGGTCCCCGAGTGCATTTTTACTCTAGGAGTTGTAAACCTGGGCTCAGGGGCAGCTTAAATAATAATTCAGGTGTTAAGCCCTGAAAAGAGCTCTTTGAAAAAAAAACTCTGATAAGAAGCTGTGCTGATCCCTTGCTACTCTAGTCCTTTGACTGGGAATTGCTTTTGAGGGAAAGCTCCTGTGCTTGCTCCCAGCTGGAGGGGGGGTCTTTTGTTCATCCATGTCCATGCCTGGCCTTATCATTGCTCATCCAGAACCTGATGTTGATCCAGGGCTGTGACCTGCCTTGTGGCTGTGGACATGCCACAGGGTTACAAGGCTGCTGGTGATCCTGGTCACCCTCATGGACCAGCTCAGCTGGTCTTCGTATTGGCACCTGCCCTGCCTGGCCCACATCTTCCTGTGGCAACCGGGTGACACTGCTTTGCAGAGCCATGTGTGCTGTTGCTGTTTTCTGGAAATCAGTTGAATAAAGGAAACCAGGAGCTGGAAACTGCTTGCCTCTCCCAAAGTAAGTAAGAGGATATATACTATGTGAAAAACTGAAAAATTTAGGGTTTAATTAGGGGTAAACATGAATATAGTCTTTTCTTTTCTGTTTACACTGCCTCTGGTTCCTATGAAACTTTGGAACATTTTTATAACCAATTCATTTTTGTGAAGCTGGGTTAAGCTCTTTGGTAACCTGGAAAAAAAAAAGTATTTACAGATGCCAAAATCTTATGATTAATAGTGACCTCTGACACTCAGAAGTTCATCCTCACAGATAAATAAGATAAAAGGCATCAATTTTGCCAAAAGTGATGCAGTTTTGTTAGGACAAAACATTCTGAAGTCCAACGTACAGTTATTTAGAGTGATATTATTAGAATTGTTTCCAAATTTTTTTTTTTTAGGCCTCCCACAAGTTTGGCAATGTGATCTGGATAGCATCAGAAACAGGCTTGAATTCAGACTGCAATCCAATAAATGATAGATAGGGAATGATCTGTTAGTTGCTGTGTAAGTTTTTCCCTTTACACATTCTCATGAAACCTTTGATGTAACCTTGAAATAAATTTTAAGAAAATCTCAAGATATTTTCAACTAAATTTTAATAACCTTTTGTCCTGGTTTAGGACAGACTGGGGAAGAAAACCTCCCCTAGAAAACAAACCTCCTTCCCCCCTTCCTCCAACCCCGGGGTCGGGAAGGAAAACCTCGGAGGAAAGTGGAAAAAACCTGTTTATTTTACAAATAACACTCCNCGCCCTAGACAAAACAAATTCCAAAAAGCGATTGGGATAGGAGACACCGTCAGCCTAGGACACCTTTCATAATATATATGTATTCTGAATACTGCTAAAACCCCAGTGAACTCAAACAGGTTGTTAAAAAATTACATAACATGATTATAAATAAATAACTTTAATTCAAACTGTAAAAAGAACGGTTCCAGAGAAGATTAACCATTAACTATGTATAGACCAGCCATATAGTCATGTTAATATATAGGAGGATAATGCATAGATCTGATATATGTAACTTACCAGAAGAATTCTTAAACTTCTAGGTAT
>VWZP01005262.1:1129-121966 GCA_013396995.1 Dicaeum eximium | reverse complement strand
AAGCCACAAAAACAAAACCCAAAAATCCCAAAGGTACAGAAAACACTGGTGGTCATATTAGATCAATAAGAGATGGTTACAAGGGAAGTTTTCTCCAACATGAAAATATTTTGTTATTTTTTATGATACTATCATAATAAAATGTATAAATAAAATTTAAAAATAAATAAAATTTAAATCCTCAAAATTATCATAGCATAAGTTTAAAAGTAGCATAAAAAATGACAACTAACTTCTCAAATTAACTATTCAAATGTTTATTATTCTTCTTCAAGATAGAATTCTCAGGAGCACTCAGTATGAACTCAATGCTGCTTCACTGAGCATCAGGATGCCTCCATGGGAGCAGTGTCAAAGTAGACTTAAGCACTCGTGCAAAATCTACTCTACAACTTATTAGAAAATATTTTGCTGAAACACATAGTGAACTAAAAGCTCTATGCTTTGAGAAATGGTTCAAAAACTTCTCAGCCGTAGGGAAACTTTCTAATCATCGTGTCTGAACCTCTACATACCCCAAAAGAATTTGATTCATTATTTCATGTATCAAGCTATTGTCTTCCAATTAAGGTATAGAAGTTTATTTTATAAACTTCCCTGGTCTTGGTTGAAAAGGCTTGTTTCTGATACAGTATGCCCCATTCCTTAGTAAACTCTTCCATAATAGAATTTCCCAAGAGGTCTGCTGATAAGTTAATTGTTTTCATCTAAGTCTTTCTCTGTCAGACGGTTTCCCTACATCAAAAATTATAGGATTTTTTTTCCTGAACACTCCAGATATAAACTTTCTTTACAACAGATAATGCTACAAAACCAATTATAAAATTTTCTGTTAGTATTTTGTTAGGCTATAACTCATCTTTCATAATATGTAAAAACAAAAGAGCTTAGTACAGTTACATAATTTCAGATAACACTGTTTTAGAAATCTTGCTGGCTTATAATGTTATATAATATTATTCCTCATAAAGCATGAGGAGTCTCATGAAAGCCTGAATCATTATTAATGAAAAAACACTGCAAGAAGGAGTTGTTTCTTATTTCACTGATGAGCAGAAACACTCCTGATGTTTACAGCTACGCCCTCACTTTTTTTTAAAAACAAAACATAAGATTTTTTTTCAGTCCTAGTATTCATGTTTATTTGAAGCATACATTAATGGAAATTAAAATTCATGCAAAGACGTTAAAAAAAAGTAATTAAAAAATTACTAGTTCAAGCTGCTTTTCTAAAAATGGCAAAATTCTCACAATGGCAGGTACACAGATTCTTAGAAAGGTGGAAGAGAAATTTGGGTACATTGCTAATCAATAGTGAGGTAGACATATCTGTATAACTCACTACTTTTTTCATAGGAACATTTCATGAAAATATTGCATACAAAAATTTACTTAATGAAACAATAATGTTGCAAAGTTAGGGAACCAAATTTAGTAATGCCAGGATGTATTTATTTTAAAGTAAGGTTTGCATGACACAGAGTATCTTTTTTAAACTAACTCTCTAACTGGAGGGAAAAAAAAGTATACCTGTTACGCAGATATTCAGAAGCTTATTTATTTTTCTGAAAGTATATTCAGGGATGAACGGGAATGTTTGCAATTAATTATATCCAGCTGTTAGCTGTTGAGCAATTATTCAGTATTTTCCAGTATATTGTTCAGTGCTCTTTGTTACTGAAAATAATTCAAATTTTTCTCTCAAGGCAGAATGATTAACGCTCCTATGGAATTTTCTGAGGTGTTTTTTCTTTTTTTGTAAGATCCTAGATCTTTACAAATATTAAGTAGCAGATCTTCAGAATAATGTAATAAGATGAGACAGTGTAAATGTCATTTAGGGAAAGTGAGGCAGAGAGCTTATAGGTAAAATTGTAAAGAATCAGCTAATTTTGAGAGATTGATTTTTGATGCCCATGGGTTTATTTTTCCATCATAGAGCTTTATAGCTCTGTATAGGTTCAGAGCAGAGCTGTCACTAAATGCATTTGTCAGACAGATGGCTCACATTTCTGCAATTTACACTGTAAGTGTTTTGTATTGTTAGCCAAAAGATAAGAAATACAGAATTAATCATCCTTTGTGACAAGTGTGATTAAAAGACATCACTATGTAAATGAGTGCTGTCCATGACAAATGATTTACACACGCTGAACCAGTTTAAATTTGGGTTTTATGGGAAACCTTAACTGATTTTTTTCAAGTTGTGAGGCTTTATTTTCCATGTATGATATAAGGAATATATTTAAGAATGTACTAAACATATATCAACTTGTGACAAAACATCTGAGCCTGCCTTGTATGCCTTTTAATCATGGATGTTTTTCTTTCAGGACTTTCTAGCCCTCAAACACGTTCACAAGTTTTACAAAGGGGTTAGATGCTTAAATTCAATCAGGTGATAAAAAACCCAATCATCTCCTCTTCTTCCAATACAGAAGTAATTTTCTCCAGATTTGCTCGCAGTTGAGGTCAAGACTCAGTCCTACATTTTAATAGGTACAGAAGCTTTTGCTTTGCTCTAGGAAACATAGGAATTGAACCTTTTCCTCCTGAAGTCCCTACAAGATTCTTAGATCATATTGTGTCTTCAAAAGTCACATTTATATATATTTTGACTACTATGGAACCATTTTATATCATGTTGTAGTCAAATTCCTGTATCATTGGATCCACAATATTACTGTCTCTGCCAAATGATAGTAGTTCCAAATGATAGTGGCAACAGTAGTTCCATCCTTGAATTCTTCAGAAAGGTAAGATTTTTAAAATTTTGTTTGGAAATTATATAGGATTATTGCATGCAATAAATTAAACAAAAACTTTGTGTAGGATGAAACTTGATTTTATTACATCAGGTCTCTTAAGTGGACAATTTAACTTCCACAAATTTGGTTCAATGTATGTATTTAGTTTCCTGAATAACATTCAGGAACAATGACTGATTGCTGTATTAGCACCGTTGAAACTTCATAATAGCCCTATGAATTTTCTAGATACTTAAAAAACCTTAGCCATTCCCGAGACAAAACATTCTTTATTTAGGTAAACAAGCATTTTCTGTCAGACAAAAAAGAAGAAAAATGTCATATTGTTTATATATTTATGAGCTTTCTGCCTGATTTAAGAGAAAGACTAAAGTTGTGGACTCTGAATATGTCATCATCTATTAAAAGAGAGAGGAGATAAACAAGGGAGTAGGGCTGTACATACTGTCTCACTGTATCTTCAGCGGATGTGTCTTTTGCACATCTTAGAATAGGCTTACATCCATGATTTCCCTTTTTTGGCCTCATCTGTCTTGCAGTGCTTTACAATTTTGTATGTTTTTCTCTTTCCTATTCTATATATTATTTTCCTACCCCATTTTATTTTCATTAAAATCATTACCACTGAAAAATTACATGTGTGTCCACAGCATTTCTTCCTGTAACACATGTGGTGCCTACATTTTATAGACATAAAGGAATTAAAAGAAGGAGGTGCAAAAACTTGATTAAAAACCCAAAGTGTCCTAGAAAATAGTTTTTTCCTGTTAGTGACTTCTTCTACTTCTTCTAGTTTTTTTTCCTTAGTGACTTCTTTCCCTGATTTGTCATGTTTTATACAACTCATGATAGCAGAAAAAAAAAAAACAAAAAACTGTTTACTTCCTATTGAAAAGTAATAGAAAATCTGGTATATCAAAATATATTTAACACTTTTTTCAAATGTGACACCTTTCAACCCAAATAGAATAACTAATGACAAAGAGCTTTCAGAAATTAAATATATGCAAATTAATAAACTGAAAAAGTATGTTTTGATATAATAGATGTCACAATTGCTCATGTATATGTTATATGAACCTTAATGTTTAGACATAAAACATCTTTTTGATTAATCCTATTTTTAAAATACAGAAAATATTATTATGGGATGAGAACCAAAAATTCTTATCAAGATGGTGAACTCTCTCAAAATAATGTTGGCACTTTGAAGAAAAAATTTATCCAACAAAATGAAAAAAAATCTTAATGTGAAATTTAGTTATAAAATAAATTCTACATCACATAAAATAACTGAACAACTACACACAAAACCTTCCAGACCACAAAAATATAGAATTTTTTTTAAAGGCTCTCTCTTGAGCCAGATATAAGGAAAGATAGCACCCATACAGTTCTTAATAGGAAAACAGTGAAGGGCGTAACCTTTTTTTAAAATTTATGAATGTTCTTTAAGGTTTGACTGCAGAACTAATGTGCTAGCTTTCTAAAATAGAAATGAGTATTTACATGTGTCTTAACTAGTGATAATGACAGTCTATGCTATCAGGCTTGTGTCTTTAGTATGGGAAATAATGCATAATTATAATATAAAATATTAATTAATTACGGCTCACTATCTTGGAAAATTCAATCAAATAAGTTTGCTATATGACATGTTATAGAGAGACCAAATAAAATAATTGATCTGTTACTTTTCTGAATAGAGAGAATTACATGTGATTTTGCTACCTGTTTGGCTGAATTTTAGGAAATCAAAATGCATACCTTGCTGCAGATTGAAATAGATGTGCAAAGCATTATTAGGCAACCACAAAATACTTTTTGAGACTGTTAATGAAGTAAGAACATATTATTTCTGTATTAAGACCAGACTAATTTCTACATTTAAGGATAAAAATAAAAGATTACGCAAAGGATTTCTACATTTAAACTATTTGTTTTTCCATGTCTACTTCAGACAAAACTGAAGTAGGTGCTCACTGTGGCATGACGCTTCACAATTTTAGTTTTGAACTATTTCCCCCAGCTGCAGATATATCTCACAGCTACTGGACAAGAACACTTAATAACACAGACAGAAAATTCAATTTCAAGAACATTGTTGCAGCAACAAAGGGGAGAAGAACAGCAAATGAGAATAGGAAATGCAATTGTTAAACATTTTCTCTCCCTCAAGAGAAAATTAGCTATTTTCTTTAGTAAATCATCAACAGGTCTGCCCCATTATCCATGACTGTTATTTGTAACCTTTGTTTCTCTAACCTGGGAAAATGTTTAAGGACATTATTATGTTTAATCTAGTGTCATATAATGAACCCTAAGTGTGAGCCCAAACACTAAGCTGCAGCTCCTGAAACTTATGACCCAGAAAAGATATCAGCTGCATACTAGGGAAGATGGGTACAATGAAGAAGAGGACATAGCTCCTTTAACTACAATTCTTCAAAGTTAGAAGTTTTTCCTAAGAATACAGCACAGTATTAGCCTTACTGCTGCTGTTAATTAGAAAACAACCATAAACACAAGAAAATGCGGTAAATATGATGGAGACAGAAGAAAGATGGAGACCCAGTGGAGACAGAGGGCCCTGCTCCCAGGGTGGAGCAGCCTGTCCTTGGAGGACTGCACCCCATGGAAGAGCGACCCATGCCACAGAAGTTTTGGGAGGACTGTGCGTCCGTGAGAGTGGATCCATGCTGGAGAAGTTCACGGAGAACAATCTCCCATGGGAGGGACCCCACAGTCTCACAGGGGAAGGACTCCTCTCCCAGAGCAGCAGAAGAAAATCTTGGGTGATGAACTGACCAAAACCCCCATGTCCTGTCTCCCTGCGCTGTCTGTGGGATGCAGGGAAAAGGTGTTTCAAGGGCTTTATTCACATCTCATTACCCTCCTCTGATTCTGTTAGTAATAAATTCACTTTGCAACTTAAGTTGAGCCTGCTTTGCCCTTGAAATACTTCTCCCAGTCCTTATCTCACCCATGAAGGTTTTGTTAATTTTTTCTCCCTTTTTCCCTCCTCTGCCCAGCTGTAGCAAGGGAGGGTGAGGTGAGGGAGGGACTCCCATGGGTCCCTGGCATTGGGCCAGCATGAAAACATGACAGCATCTCACTCAATATGCACTGCTGTAGTAAGTACACATAAATTTGATAACATTTTAAGGCCCAGCAGAAGCATGGAGAAGAAAAGAAGTGGTAAGATTAATCAAAACTGAAGACTGAATCAGAGAATCATTGAGATGGCTCTAAAGTGAGACATTTCCAGAGATATTTATCAGTGTAGCTCCAGTATCCTTCTGGACCTCCCTTTACATTTCTTTTTTCATGTAAAAGAACCCTGGGAATCTAACCTGCTGACTTAAATGTTTGCGCATGCAACTTTTTTACAAGTTTACCAACTGAACAAAGTGAAAATTTGATTCGGAAAGCTCCAAATGAGCGCAGTAGAAAACAATTTCCATTTTTATTTATTTGTACTTAATAGGAAATGTAAAATAAGTTTTTTTCAACAAAAAACTTAGCTTCTCTTATATCAGTTTGTTACACTGTGAATTAAAGTTAAGGACAAATAAAAATGAAAAATATGCAGTTACTGGTCTTTGATTTCAAAGAAGCACAATTCAAAAACTAGGGAAATTCAAAAATTTGAATGGAGAAAATTTTTTTTCTCCCATATAATGCATAAATCCTATAAACTTTTATAAACATAAATTCTATAAACTATTTATATTAATAATAAAAGAAACTTGCTATCGTAACCCCTCCTACTCTTTGTCCCACAAATATAAAATATTTAGTGGAAGCTTGTTTTCTGTTGAGTTAGTCCTGATTTGTTTTATAGCCTTTATTCATTATCCTATTTTTTCTTTATCCCTTTTCCCATAAAGATTTTGATTCTTCCTTATGATCTTATTAGATTTTATCTTTTTCCTTTCATTGAATTTCTCAAACACTCTCAAACAAAATTCAGTTTTGGCATTTTAGAGTTTTAACACCATGTTCATGATAAAGAGTGCTGCATATATTCTCATGAAATATGAAGTTCAATATTCTCTTAAATAGTCCCATTAAAAGTTAGAATTCTGTTGAGCTATCATATATTTTTTTTAAGTCTAGTGTTAGTAGCTGAGATGTGTGATAATATTTTAAAAAATATTATTTATTCTCCATGATTTTATAAATACAGAGGACAAAGGATTGGTCATCAATGGTGTGTTTGGCGACTATCCAGTCATTCTTTGACTTCAAGTTTCAGAAGCTAATGTCCTGTTAAGTTCCCCCTGTTATACCTTACGGTATTAGGTATGCATACTAATTTCAAATAAATTGCTTTTGACTCAGAAAAAAATTACTCATTAAATAAATTTCTTTTACAGTAAGATAAAGTTTACAAGCTTCTAAAAATGTGATATTTGGAGGCTATAAAACTTTCTTTTATAGGACTACTTGGCATTTGTAAAAAGAGGAAGAAAGGTTGATAGAAAAAAAATTAGAGGGAAGCTTAATGATAGTGAAACATTTTGGCCAGCAATCTTTATTACAAATTATTAACATTTTTACAACCTAAAGATTATTGAAGAAAAGAAATTGCCAAGGAAAACATCAGAGTAACTAATAACTTTGTCTTGTAAGAGGTGAATTCCCTCTAGTTCAAAGAGTTTTCCAAGTTAAGAAGACATCCTCGATATCCAAAAAATGAACAGTTAAAATTCAAACTCACATATGTGAATTTCTCTAGCTATCTCAAACTTCATAGCAGAACTACAGCTGTTGTGAAAGAAATATGACTCTATTAGACAGGACACCATTAAATATATCTGATTCAGTTTTACCACAAAACTATGTGTGTTTGCATGCACCAAGAATTTTTTTGCTTTTATTAGTTTGCAGTATTGAACACATTTCAGTGAAGATTCTGAGGTGAATTTCTTCAGCAGGCATGCTCTGGAGCCAAAGATCACACTGCAGGGAGAGTTCCTGAAGCAGCAAGACCTCAAAATTAGTGATGAGAGAGGCACTCAAGACACTTGAGTGGAAAGCACTAGAGCCCTGAGGAGAGGCAGTTCTGACTCTCCTGCACAAGCCAGGGCAGGAGCAAGAGCATACACCCTGTAGCAGTTCAAAAGTAGCCTCTTGGTGAGCAGAAGCACAGCGAGCAGAGCGGGCACACACAGCAGCGTGCGGTGTGGCACATCAGTGTCACTGTGCACAGCAAGGGCACACTCACCCACCGGCGCTAGAGATCATCTCAGCTGGGGTCACCACACCCTTGGAAGGAACACAGCAATGTTTTACACTTGATGGCCAACCATATCCTCAGCACTCGTGAGAAAAGGCGTGGTGACACAAATGAAGCACCCAGGAAAACATGTAGTTGTCCAGATTATGGGAAGTGCCAGAGCCTGGTGCTGGCATGGGGCAGTAGTAGAGACAACAGATGTGTGACCAAGTGGTTAATCTCCTCTGCCTGGTGACAGAGATCAGAGGGTAGGCTGAAAGGTTGTAAAGTGTCACAGACTCTAAAGACAAGACAGTGTGGTGAAACCATGGTCTGGCAGGACCAGACACCAGAAAAATCCTGAGATGTGAGTGTCCTGCACCCTCAGCTTGCCAGGCTGAAAGGAGTAGATCAAAAGTCTTGCAAGCAGTGACACTGGGAAAAAAGACAGGCCTTGTCTATAAATATATGGCTTCCTGGCTTTAAAGTAGGCATGATGTGAGAAGAGGTAACATAGCTTTTGGAAAGCGTGGAATGAAAGACCAAGATTAGATGGACAGAGTGCTGCATGAGGGTGACTCTAAGATGTGTTAATCACACTGGAACACACTTCAGATCTTATGAAGATGATGAATGGCTCCTGGGGTAAGAGAAGCCAACAGGGAAATACCAGGGAAATATCTCAAAGGAATGAAGGGATGTTCCTCTAAGAAGACAACATGTCTCAGCTCAGCTGGGATGCTTTTACACCAATACATACAGCACAGGCAACAAACTGGAGAAGCTTGGAGCCACCGGAAAATTATGATCTTGTTGACATTACTGAATCTTGGTGGGACAAATCTCATGCCTGCAGTACAGCTATCAAAGGCTACAGGCATTCAGAAGGGACAGGGATGAGAGGATAGGTGGAGGGGGAGCCCTCTGCACCAGGAGTCTATTGGTAAAGCCTTCTAGCTCCAGCTCACAGGCTGTCATCCTGTGGGGGGACTTCAACCACCCCGGCATCTGCTGAGATTGCAGCATGGCAGGAGTAGGAAATCTAGGAGACTCCTGGAACGCATGGAGGATAAATTCTGAAGTACTATTCCAGATAGTAAACATATCCACTAGAGGGGACACAATACTGGATCAAGTGGTCACCAATGTACAAGTTAATTGGAGATGTCAAGACTGGGAGGCAGCCTGAGCTGAAGTGATCATGCATCAGTGGAGTTTGCAGTCCTGAGGGATATGTGTCAGGTGAAGAATAAAGTATCCTGAACACCAGGAAAGCAAAATTCCAGCTCTTCAAGGACTTCGTCAGTAGGACCGCCTGGAAAACTATCCTCAGCAACAAAGAAGCAGCTAGAACACAAGAATTAGCTATGCACAGGAAAAAAAACTTAGGCAAGAAAGGAAGGAGATAGACATGGCTGTGAGAAAGGAACTTCTGGTCAAACTAGTGGGCAAGAACCAAAGGCACAGGCAGTGGAATCATGAACAAGAATCCTGGGAAGAGTACAGGGACTCAGTGTGTTGTGTAAGGATGGAATCAGGAAGGCTAAGACAAATCTGGAGCTGAAATGGGCAAGGGAACCAAAGAATAACAAGAAAGATTTCTACAGGTATGTCAGCCAGAAATAGATCAAAAAAGGCTAGCCAGTGAGTCTAAATGGATGAGAAGGCTGAGGTAATCAAAACCTATTTTGCCTGTCTTCAATGGCAGCTTACAGAAGCCAATGTCTCCTCTCACACCTCTCAAGTAGGTTGACCACAAGACAAGGACTAGAGGAGCTACAGTCCTCCCACCGTAAGTAAAGATCAGGTTCATGACTATCCGATGAACCTGAAAGTTTGTCAGTCTATGGGAAAAGATGAAATGCATTCCAGACACCTGAGGGAATTGGTTTATAGAGTTGACAAAATAGGCTCCATGATACTTTAAAAGCATGACAGTCTGGTGAAGTCCCAGGCAACTGGAGAAGGGGAAACATTGTACCTGTCTTTTAAAAGTAGGAAGCAGGACCCTGGGAACTTCTGACCTGTCAGCCTCACCACTCTCTGGAATGATCATGGAACAGATCCTCATAGAAGATGTACAAAGGAATACAGAGGACAGGAAGGTGATTCAGGACAGTCAGAACAGTGCCATCAATGGTGAGTTTAATCAACATCTTTTTAAAAACATAAAGTATTGGCTATTTTAAATATTTAGTCTTCCTACTAACTTCTAAATAAACATTCTGAAAAAGTGCATTTAAATTGCATGGTCAATAAAAAATACATTAGTTATAAGGAATTGAAGTCTAGGAATGAATGTTCTATATTAGATAAGCCTTTCATATTATTTTTCTCTATATCAATTCATCTACTAAGTCTTTTCAAAGAAACTGAATATACTGACATCTACACCATTCAATCAATGGCTTTGTGACAGAGCTATAAATACCTGAGTAGCAGGAGTGCGAAGAGAGAGACTATTTGTGGAAACTAAGGATTATGGCACATCTGCAATCACCTACAACGTCAGCATTCATACGGTAAAATGGATGCTGATAAAAAGCATACACCTGAGGGGAATACATTATCTAAAGCTAACATAAGAGGCATGAATGTTTTATTACCATGGAAATGGTGCACAGTACATGACAGCAGAAAAAGTCAGTCGAGACAGGCATTTTTAATTTTTATTGATAATATGATCACAGGTGTGCTTTCAATCATTTCGCCACTTCAGGCTTCTCATCAACTGTCACTAATAATTTCACATGACAAGCACAGTGCTTGTGACATTACAAATGCAACCTGGAGTTACTGACAGTGCCTGCTGACTGGCAAGCCACTGTCTCTACTGCCAGGGCAGAACTCCAGAAACCCTTTCCATTTAGTACACCAGAGGTCCTTCAGCCTCTCCGTGATGCCCTGTGGCATTTGTGTTTCATGCAAAGTATGAATCAATGCAAGTCAAAGTTTTGACAGTGCTCTTCAAAAGAAACAATGTCTTGTGGGTGAAGGTGGGAAAAAGGCAGGACAGGATTCAGAAAGACTGTGACAGATATATATGATCAAAAACCTCAGATCATTAAGGGATGTATCATCCAAATGAAAAGTGGGATAATCTTAATCCACAAGGCTTTCTGGCTCACAGACTCTTTGTGCTTTAAATTTCAGCAATCTTAACTGAGTTTCCTGTATTACATGCCCCTAGTTACCTCTAATAATACTGCTGTGTCTGAGGCCTAGTTAGAGCCAAGAATGTATGATTCAGGAAGTAGCATTCCTGTTTGCAAATAAATACTGTATTATGAGAACACAAACAAGAGAAAGTGAAACTGCAGAACCAGTGCATTCTCAGTTTCATATACTATTTAGATAATGAATCTGATATATGTCTGCAAGGTGCTTTTCACCAGAAAATTCATATCTCCCTGCTTTGGCCTATATGCTCAGAGGAGGTTTAGAGTGAGGAGTTCTACAAAACACAAGTAATGTGAAAAAAGTTTATAGCTATCTCATTTCATCGTTTTTCCCCCTTGAAATCATGCTACTATTAAGATACATTAGTAGGTTTTGATATATTATGAACAAAGTTAAAACACAAATTTTATCCGAGTCCAGTGATGGGATCTATGAAACAAGCTATTTCACCATAACATATACAGTAAAATGAAAACATCATAGAGTGTTCAATTGCTAGTTCTAAGGTATGTTTCTCCTATAAAATTTCTGACCATTACAACTAACTTAGTCATAACTCCATATACACAGTAATATTATGATTAATAATAATATGATAATATTAATATATAAAATAATTTTTGCATTAATATAACTAGATTTTTACACTAAGGATGGAAGAAAGTTGTTTTAAAGCCATTTTTAATATGAAATGGGGGTCTTGTATAAGGGTGACAATTAGACTATTACACAATAATGCCATACTGGAGCTACTAATAGTCAGGAATAAAATATAACCTCTAGCAGTACAAAATGCTTTTACATACTATTCATAAGGTATATGCTATCTTTGCTTTCCTAATTCCATTTATTGTTTTGTTTCATTTGCTTTGCAACTGCTTTTTGTTGTAAATATATGTAATTTCCATACTAAATTAGTATGAATCTGATAATTAAACATAACTATCATTGTTGGAATTTTAGAAATCTAGAAGAGAAATGCCCAGTTTTCCTAGTAGTTGTAACTTCCTCAATAACACATATAATGACATAAGAGACTACCTTACTGTCATTTTGCCTTTCTTAAAATATTTTACTTTAGGATGACTGTTGCACAATAGACTAAGTCGGATTTAAACAGTTCAATTTCAAAATATTCAGGTATTTTCTTTGTACTGAATATTATTCCCCATGAGACAAGGATGAACAGAAGGAATCTATTCTCTTCTGCTACCTATTTGCTTAGCACAGGTGTCAACCAAAGTATCAACACAGAGAACAGAAGGGATAAAATCTTGGCTTCTCTGATATAAATGGCAATTCTCCCATTGACTTTAACGGGTCAGGGTTTTTTCAGAACTGTTTCTGGACTCACAGGAGTGAGACTCCACTGAAAAGTCAACTTTCTCCACTGTGTGAGATGAAGGCAGATTGGATGTACATGGTAGTCAGAGCAGAACATTGAATACTGACGCTTCATGGCAAAGTTAATATGCTGTAGAGTGCACAGCGCTTCCAAACAATAACAATGCATAATTTGTTTCTTTCGTGTGACATTGTCTCATAAATAAAAGATAGGAGGATGATGAATTATAGTTTGCTAACACTAGAGCCAAATAATCATAGTTGATTGCTAATAAATGACAATGAAAACTGATTCATACAAATCAGAAGTTGTAATGCAGCAATAAATATCTAGGAGGGCATTGTACATTAATAACAATTTTTATATTGGTTATTTGAATATCAATTTATATTTGCATAGCTTTTGGCTAGGAACCATTGGGAAAATATTTCTTCAACAGTTTGAAACAAATCAGACTGTCAGCAACTCACTTTTCTGCTATATTTTAAGTTCAAAACAGTTACACTTTGCCACAATAAATTACCTTGCTTGACAAACACAGAAGACTAAGAGTTAAAATTAAATATAATATTGTTAAAAATTTAAAACCTTATTGAGATAATAATTTAAAGTTGGTTTTACATCAATACTGAGAAACTCTGTGTTTTCTTTCGTATTCATTACTTTCACAAAATTATTTGCCTGTTTTAGCAAGGTAATTATAGTGATACTGGTATTAGAAGTTCTATGGAATGGTTAAGTTTCTGTCAGCTGTGAAGGTTAGACTCTCTGTAGTGAATCCCATTGTCAAAGCTGCTAAAGGACGCTTTACAGGCACATAATTACTACAGTTGATCCAAATTCTACAGTAATTACAGTATTAGAATAAATGGGAACATGGCAGCACCTCACCTAAGAATCCTCTGGCAGTATAAAGATAAGTACAATTGCTGTGCACAGCTTTGTCTAAGCCTTTTAAGGCAGTCTCCAAGATTCCACTATGTATGTAAGTAGCAAAAGATCAGCTTTCCTGTTCTTAATTCACAGCACAGTAGCTGCACACTCTGTGGCTGACTGGAGTTATTTGTGTTTGCCAGTATTTTAGAATAGTGGAAGTAAGGAAATAGAACACAATACTCCAAAATTTTCCTTCTTCAGTACTTGAAGAAAATAATTCCAGTTTATGAAGTTCAAAGTTAGTCTCACTATCTTAAAATTTTTTTAAAAATTCAAACCCCTGATTATTTTTTCTTTCTCAACTCCAACTATGCTCTTTTGTAGGACTGACCAGTTCAGTGCAATTTACGATGGGTCGTGAAAAACCCCAGAGGCACTTATTTCTGTCTCCTGAAATTTGGAACTTTCTGTGTTGCCTGGAGTCTACTCTTGTAGGATGGGCGGGATGAACAAGGTTAAATCACAGACTGTAAGAATACGTGTGATTCAGTTTAAATATTAGTACCTTTCTTTTTATGTAGGTTAGCCTAAAAATATTTGATATGACCTGTCACAATCAAGCCTATTAGTACAACAGGCTTTTCCAGAATCTTGAATGTTACACTGCATATAAAACAACTCCCTGCTCAGCCCCCTTGCTCCCATCCCCTTTAAAGGAATTTAACATTTATAATCAATGTAACTATTGTAGAAAAAATACCCCCAAAACCCCTTGTATTCCTCAGCTTAATTGCAGACCAACAGAACCTGCAAAGTAAGAAAAGAAAGTCTGTACAATTAGTTCTTGAATGCAGATGTGTGCACACACAGGTAGACAAATATATTTTTACAAGTAGTATATGTGCTATCTGATATTATAATGATAGGTATAAAAACAACGAAGCAGTCAAGTAGTTCCTTCTAGATGCCCTGAAAAAGAGTCAGGAAGCATAACAAGTAACATGTTGACATTAAACATATATTGTTAAATTCAGATAATTGCCCAGTCTTTTTAGACTGACAGCAAATGGCTTCCCTTTCCAAGAGGTGCTGAAGGTTTTAGAGGTCAAACTGCTTTGATCTCCATTTTCTAACATGTTTGAAAATATTAAGTATAATGCAAATGTCTTGAGTTGCCCCTATCTTACATGGAAAAAAGATTGCACTATCTTCAACAAGGATACAACAAAACATCCTGTCTATGAAACTTATAGTTTGTTTTCTGGCCTAGGAAAACCCTAATTACAGATGAAAACTACTGTGCAGAGCGCCCTGGAGGAGTAGAAAAGGAAAAAGAGGTGATGATCTTAAAAGACAAAGAAAGGCTATTTCTCTGATTGTAAAGAGCTTATGTTCAACTTGCATCTTTTATGAAGTAGGCTAATTTTTATGATTCTTAATTTTTTTTTTTCAAGTCAAACGATGTGAAATCAATCTGTGTTAAACAAACCAAATTTCAAGCAAATATGATGATCATACAAATTCTAAACACAGTATTTATAACTATGGATTCCCATCAATCCCTTTTAAGAGGTGTATGATACTTTATTTCCACTTTCTTATTTTAGAAATAACAGATTTGTATTAAAAAAACAAACCCCAAAACAAATAAAAACCTCAATAAAAACAACTTTTCTGAACGTAGTAGCATTAGGAATAAAAGTCTTAAACTAGTGATCATGTATTTCTTATATGGGAGACTGATTATCATCATTTAAAACAAGATCCTCAGTCCCTGATTTATTTTCCATTACACAGCAATAGAGAAAATGGCTAAAAACTTTTCAAGATATAAAGTGGCACAGAACAACAAGGAACTAAAACTGCTGCAAAACAGAGTATATGAAATCTAAAAATAAACATTATAACTGCCAGAGACTGTCTTAGTACAGGAAATTCAACACATATGATCCAAGATTTGCATTTCCACCTCCTTGTGCAAGACCAAGGAAAACATGTTCTAATGCATCTTGTTGTTTGCAAAATACACTACAGCTACCACACACCATGGGAAAGTTAACTATTCTCTAGAACTTTCATTGCAAAATAGAGAGCAGTAATTCCACAGTATTTAATAACACATAATTTTATACTGGGGAACAAATAAATATAGCTATTGTGCCATTACCAGGCAATTTTAAGAGTGTAGACAGCATCTTTACCAGATTTATCAGTTTTTAAAACGAAGACCAAAAAGCAAAGAGAATGCAAGGACATTATTGGTGCCACAGTTCCAAGATTCTAGGTAAAAAAGGGCTTTCAGATTTAATTATAATTTTTACATAGACTATGTCCATAGTGATATTTAAATATCTTATTCTTTGCAAAAGCAATAAAAAGACATTTGGCAATGTCAAAATGTCATGTCATGACAAAGAGCCAAAAAAGTACCAGCTATACAGACAAAAAACAATTGCAAAGGCCTTCCAACCCCTTTGCCGTGGACTGTGTTGGTTTTATTCTCATCTGCAGAATTATTTGGAAAGCAGGACATGAAGTGCTGAATATATAATAAGAAAGAAAAAGCTTCATATCTATATAAGAATTACCTTTGGAGGTCTACACAGAGAATGTTTTTAGTGTTGCCTTGTAGCATGATTTAAAGAATACTCATATATACCTCAGTCCTGTAAATTATTAGCTGAAACACAGTATTTTCACATGTACACATGCACTCACATATGTGGCATCCAAGACTACTGTGATTTACTGCTCAGTCAGTATCTGAAGTCATGTAAAAAGTATGCATAAACAAAGCCAGAAAGATTTTCAATGAGCTTAGTAACAAAGTACAGTACATATCCAATGGGGAGAGAATGAACCATAAACCTCATAATGTCTACTTGTGTTAGTTATGAAAATAATTTTCTCATGCAGTCCTGATCAGAAACATAAAGGCAAACTAAATAAAAGCTTCTGGAAAGAAAAAACCTTAATGTAAGTGACACTTCATTGAACAGTCAGTGGGAAATCACAACTGCAAAACATCTGTTTCAACCCTGCAAATAAAATTAATTTAAATTAAGTACATAAATAACTTGCTATGCACATATCAACGTAATCAATAAGCAGCAGACTCCTAATCACAACTGCCATTAAGATTTGTAGTGAAAGATAAGAATAAAGAGATAATTGCAATCAGAAAACATGCTGAGTGGAAATAAATTACAGTGAATTTTAAACAGCGTTGAAGAAATGTTCAGAGGAAGTTTACTGCAGCATATGAAAAGCCCCAAAATATGAAGCTGAACTATATCTTCCTTTCCTTGTCCCTCATCACTTCTCTTTTAACGTGTAAAACTCAATTCCTTTTCCCTTGCTGACTTAGTTTATTGCTCAAAACAAATATAGACCTAAAGCTACCATCAGTTTCAACAGATTATCTGAAAGAGAAAGACACCTCTAAAGACATATAATTCTTTTTTTAATTCCACACTACCTTGTAGTTCTGTCCTAGACTATGTGTCACCCAACTTTTCAAAACTATCTTTTCATGCACACAACTTCCCTTTTCACTCGTTTGCTTTAAAATTGCTTATGAAAGAGCTGTCTGCACTCATTAAAAACATCCTTGTTGCTTGGCTTTATGGTCTTTTTCACAGCAAAAGTCAACAGTAGCAACTCCCTTTAGGTTTGGAAACTCCTGTTTCTATTTCTTCTTCCCATACACATCTCAGATTTACCCTTCTTATCTTTAGCTGGAACAGTTAACATATGCTCCTACCCTTCCCCAAAGTCACTTTTCTCTTCCTCTTCTCCTCTGGTACTTCTTTCACTTCTGTGATGGAATATGGACTTGTGATATTCAGAAAGGGTATTCTGAGAAGAAAGTCATATGTGTGAAAAAAATAAACATCCTCAGATTTCAGGAGATGCGATACTATTCCTAACTGATTGCTAGTTTCCCCTGCCTTTCTCCTGTTCTCTACCCAGATTTCATCTTAGCTGAATAAATCAATTGGCACTTTTCTTTTGCTCCTATCTGTTCCTATGTTACTACTGATTTTCTCCTCTCTTTGAAACTTCTATCTTCTTCCTGCATTAAATAATGCTTTTTTTCTTCTGTGCTAGCCCTCATACTTCTCTGTTCCACCAAATTATAGTCCACATCTTTAGTTTTCTGCATCTCAGATTTTGCTGATGCTATTTAAATCACGTTTTTTCCCCTAGTGGTCATGTTTGGCTTTTCTTTAATCTCTTTATTCTGTCTTTCATTAGGACAGTAGTTGAGGGTAACAGAGGAACAGCAATTAAGAAAGTGAACCTTTGCCTGTAATCATCCTTTATTAACAACAAGGAAAGTGACTTTTCTTCCCAGCCCAGCTCAAATTCAGGTTTCTTCAGTTTTCTGTTTATATATATGTATGTATTTGCCTAGCTGAGTATTTTCTCAGAATTGTAGGATTGTAGGGCTCATGAAAATAATAAACCTTCATTTCTGCAAAGTAATTTTGCTCTCCAGAAGTTCCCTCAAATGTCAATGTCATGTTCTTTATGCACCCTAAATTTTTAAAGTAGCTCAGGGAATTCTGATTCCAAGAAAAAATAGGATAGGTTCCTCTAATGATTTCTGCCTGAAAAGATAGTGACTTGTGACATAAACAATTGGGGTGAAATTCTTCCCTTGATGACTTATCACTCAGGGATGCTAATGACTTCAGTAGAAAAGATGGTTGAGCATCCTAGGGTACAATTTGCTTCCTACTGCTTTTGTGCTTACTGAGATTGAAGATTACTCTAGGGACAATACTGTATGTGAAGCAGAGAAACCAATTATGTCTGAAAAAGATGTTGATGGATAAAGAATAAATAAGCAAAGAATTGCATGCATATACAAATAAAGAGCTTAAGCTAATGTAAATATATACATACATGGTTCAACAGTATAAAAACTGTGGCTTGTATGCTAGAACCAATCCATATGCTAACATCACCAATGGCATCTGCTAGAAATTTTAATGCTCCCAGCAGCTTGAGACAAGTTGTGAAACTGAGTCAAGAAGTATGAGACAGAGGTAATGAAGAGAAGGAAATATTTTTAGCAGAGTGAATACATTACCACTATCTTGATATTGGGGTATGGGCCTTAAATGTCACTTGATGCAAACTAACAAGTTTCACTATATGACATCAGGAGCATAAAAATTGTGGAGATATTTTGATATTATTTTCCTCACAGGAAAAAATGGTATTGGAAATTTTTCCCACTGTCAGTATTTTGATTCCAACCTCTGCCAAGAATCATTCCACAAACAAACTGTTAAAGAAATTGTTTGCAATTCCAGTCATTCACTAAATGAGAATCAGGTAAAAGGAAAAGAGGTTTCTCCGGACCTCCCAAAGCATGTTCCATCGGCAGCACCAGGAGAGAGTGGTTTTGCTGTGTGGAATTGAGATTACACATTAAGGAAGTATGGAAGAAAAATATGTAATAGGTAACCATGAGGTTATAAATACTTACGACTTGTCATGAGGTAATAAATATTTAGGACATGAATATGATATACGACATACCTCTTCTCTTCAACGAGTAAAATCTGGCCTACAAAGGGAAGTCTCTTTATGAACACTACATAATCTCTTTATGATAGTGTTATTTTGTGACATACATATGCCCTAAATAGCACCTCTTAGAATATATGTAAGCCTTTATTTGCATGTGAAGGAGAGTCTTTACAGACAAGTGAGTCAGTCCTTACAGGGGCTGTTCACAGTGTATGCCCCTCTGGTTTGGCACTACAGTATTGTAAGTACCCTGCTGCTGATATTCCCTAGTAAGGAAGAGTCAGAGGAATTAAGTTTTTGCAAAAATTTTCCTGCTGTGTATGTCAGTAAACACAAAGCCTCGGTACATGTGCAGGTGTTTAGGTGCTAGAAACAAGGGGTTACAGGGAAGAGTAGAAGAGCCCACACAGCTGCAGGTAGGCTGAGGGACCAGTCCTGCAGCAGGGATAAAGACTGAGGAGTAAGGAGCCACAGAGAGGAACTTCTACGAGTTAATTTTAACATCCACTTCCCATCCCTCACTCAGGGGACATTAGGTAGAGGAGTCAGAAATGAAGTTGAGCCTGGAAAAAAGAAAGGAATGTGGGGGAAGGTGTTTTTATATTTGTTGTTAATTTTTTTCTTTTTAATTAACTATAGATTACATTAATTTTCCCAGAATCTTTAGTTGGTTCTTCCCTTGAAGGTAGTTGGTAAGGACAGGCCTCCCTGTCCTTGTCCCATCCCACAAATTTTTCCACCTTAGTTTTTTCCCTTACTCTGTTGAGAGGAGGAAATGAGAGTGGCTGGGTGTTGGTCTAGCACATGATATGGATCTCATCAATACATCTTCTGTAAGAAACAACAAATCTCAGAACTGGGATAGATTTTAAGTGTCAGCTGACCACTAAATCTAACTAAATTTATTAACCAGAGAGAGAGACACTTGGAATAGTTTTGGTACTTCATTTGACTGTAGGGACTTTTAAAATTATTACTGACAGAGGGTGTCCAAAATTTAAGGTAGGCTGGGGTCTTGTGTAAAGCATACAAATTTGGTTTTAATTTTCATGGATGACTAGGGAAAGCCTGCAGAAAAGTCATGAATGCAATAGACATATAATGTGTTTTTACATTGCTTTTTAAAATTAAAAACTAATTAGTATTTTATTTTTACTACAGACAATTGCTTTACTCTTAACTTTTTATGGGCTTTCTACTTAGGGAATAAGAAGTGTTTACAAAAACAAGAAAAACCAACCGAGCAAACAACAACAAGAAGAAAAAACCAAACCAGCAGACATGAAGCTTACTTCTGTAGGCCAACATACTTTTTACTAATGAAATCTATACTGCAAAACAAAAGCATGAACAATTAAAACCAAGAGAAAAATGACACTGAATCATCCTTTATTTGTGCTTCATTTTCAATAGAATGCTAGCAGCAATATCAAAGGTTAAAGGTTGGGGGTTTTGTTTGTTTGTTTGTTTTTATGTCAGAAGTGCTTTAATTCTTTAACAAAGCTGTTTACATGCACAAGGAGTATTACAAGTTTACTGTACTAGATACAGTTTCTAATACATTTGCTTTTAGGTAATCAGAACTGGTTTGGGACTATGATAATCTTATACTGTGTTTTTAGAATGAAAAATAAAGTGTTTACTGGATTTTTTTCTTTTTTCTTTTCCCTAATGATCCAAATCATTAACTCAAATTAGAATTCTTAGTTATGTTGGTGCTGAAGAAGAAATTTTAATGGGAAATTCAAAGTACAATTTACTGCAATACATGCTTTCTAGTGTAAATTAATTGATGTAAATAAGAAAAAACATCCAGTAACACTAATGAAAAAGTAAAAAAAATAAAGGCATAAAACCTCAGTGTTTTTCCTACATTCATATTAGATTACATCCCTATCAACTCACAGTAAAAGAAAAGCATCTAGAAGTATTCCTTTATACATTTTTTTTGTTAAATATTAAAAAAGACCAATGCATAGTAATATTACTAAAGGAAATTGATTGTTCAAGGTACTATTTTCCCTGTATTACTTTTTTTAACAGAATGAAGTGGAAATTTTAGGTCTACTTGCCAAATAATCCAAATGAGTGGATTATAAGGGTAATTTGTCCCACAGCATAGTGAATCTTAAGCCAAAAACTGGAGTTTGAAAAACACAGTCAAACATAGTCAAAACAAATAGTCATGTACAGATGTTTGAATACAGTTACCACTTTAGCAGTATTATACAGTTTATAGTAATTCTACTAAATACTTTGTATAACTTCTATATTGTCCTTAGAAATGTGCTTTTTAAGGTTGTTGACATAAGCTTTGTCATATGAAATGATAAATTAATATAGCTATGATTGTATTCTGGCTGTCTCTCTTAAAAATGGAAACCTGAATAAGCATTCCTCTGTATTGTGAAAACTTACAGCATGAAATTGCAACTAATTTCTTGCTGGGAGGGTTGGATCTACATTCATGTTAAACACAACATTATAACTTGACAGATTTTATTCAATTGCTTGTTTGGTCCTGATAATACAAATGGTAAACCCTGTGCAAATAAGAATGCATATATGTTCAGAAAATATGAATTATATTCTAGGATCTATTTATGAATATTTTCTTAAATAGAGTTATGTTCTAAGAATAATTGTCAAACTTTCAGTGCATTCCAAACAGCTACAATTACATTCACTTGCATATGATCATGTAAGAAAAGCTGAGCCCCCCAAAATTTTAATTAAATATATTCATTACTTTAATTTTTCTGTAGACATAACTGACTGTTGTTTTTAAATGTGCATAGAACTTTGGATTTCCAGAAGGTTAAAATCGCTGACTCACATTAAGTCACAAGGAAAATTGGTTTGATGTTGTTATTGATTGCTGCTTCAATTCTTATTAACACTATGAACAGGGAATGTAAAATCCTGGAAACTTATTCCTAGGTGCATCTTTTTTCTGTGTACAGAATTCAGTGCCAGAAAAATAAAGTGAAATGGATGAGGTACAACAGTAAAATACCAGCTTCCATGCAAGAGAAGCAGAAAGTGTAAGTAGAGAAAAAGCAAATTCAGATGAAGCTTATTGACAGTAACTCAATCACACTTTGGAAGTATGTTTTTTCAGTTCTAGTGATGATACCTGCAGTTTAATCCTGGAGTCATTAATCCTGGAGTCATCCTCTTCTGGCAAGAAATGTAAAAATTCACATTACATGGAATATTAAAGTCTTTCTTTCATCTGATGATAGGTGTCCTGGTGGATAGTAAGATGAACCCGAATCCACAGTGCACTTTTGCAGACGTGATATGGGAAACTGTGTCCTGGGTAGCTTCACAAGTGTACAGATATCTTATTTATAACGTGATATTGAAGCTTTCGTAAGAACTGCACTTTCCAGAACTGCAGAGTGGCCAAGGCAATGGACAAAACCTGGAAATTTTAAAGTTCTATCTGAATATAAGAAAGATATTTTTCTTGTAAACATGGTCAGCATGGCAGAGGTGGTCCAGGGAGGGCGTGTAGCCTCCATTCTTAGAGGTATCAAAACCTGTGCAGAACATTTCCTGACCAACTTGTTTTAACTATCCCTATTCTGAGCAGGGAGTTGCAATAGATGATATCCAGAAGTGTCAAACAGCCTCAGATACCCTACCCTTCTTCCTGTATGCATGTTCATACATTCTGTAAAAATAACCAGAACAAGACAAATCTGCAGTCTTCCTCTCTGACACCCACTGAATTCCTGTTAATAAAGTGTAAAATTACCATGTATGCCTATAAAACTGCAGTAAAATAAATAAATAAATAAATAAATCCTGAATTAAGGGCTGCATTAAATAGAAGTAGATCAACATCTCAGAAATTTTCCAAGATAGGGATCTAATATTGAAAATGTTCTTCAAGTCAAAGTTGGGAAGTACTGTAATGAATTTCACTTTTAAAATGTTGCAAAATTGATTATCTAAAAACATTGACAATAGAGAAAAGGCATTTAGAATTTAAAGGAAATGGAGAACCAATCCCTCCCAATCTTCTACCATGAACAAAAAGGAGGTATTGTAGTTATTAGTATATTTCATCTTCCACCAGCTTCAAGATACCAAATAATTTTTAATTATAACCTCTGGGTTCTTTTATAGTCTTCTTTTCAATTAGTAAGAAAGCAAACAAACAAAGATTCAGATTGTTTCCGTTCTGCTGCAAATGTATATTTCCTGCTACTCTGCCCCCAGTGCTCGATTCTGTTTCTCAGTGAACTGAAGAATTGCAATATTACATCCTCACCTTTGATCTAATAGTTACTTTGTGTGCTCTGATTGCTTGACAGTGACCATTGCTTGATGCAATGACCTTCAGATAGAAAAAACTTCTTTTTTTAAACAAGAATTAATACAATGCAATTTTTCATGCCCAACTCAATCTCATTTAGTTCATATATCCTTGCAAATCCTTTCCAGTATTAATGACATTATCTTAGTATATTCATTGACAATGAGAACTGTTGTAAGCTTTTTCAGAATCCAAGTAAAATAGTGAAATATATTTAACAGAAAGGGAGCAAAAGAGAAAAAAATGTGGTTTTATCTTCTAGATTTTCCATCTCTATAAAAAATACTGAAATCAGTTGACTTAGTGAAGACTCTAAATGAAATCATGCCCATAGAATGACACTCAATAATTTTCTGTCTCAGTTTCATCTAGGTTAGGCTCTTAATTAATCTAAGAAATTTTGAAAAAATGTTATTTCACTTGTGATGCTGTTTTACTTTTCTATCCAGATCTAATAATGAAACTAGAAACTTCTTTTATTCATGAAACTAACTGTAACTATAGGTGTAAATTTCAAATGCTTAAGCTTGAAAACACTAAAGTTAAAAATTATTTACTTATATCTACAATCAGTATAATTTAACAGTTTGCAAATAAATATAAGAAAATCTTGTAATTCTTAAAAAATTTAGCACAGCTACTTGATTTTGTTTGATATTTTTTCTAAAACAGTTTACAAGAAATAAAAACCCAAAGCCACTCAGTAAGCAAAAGACAAAGCATATATCTGTAAAGAAGAGTAGTGTTATTTACACTTTAGTCAGAATACCAAAATTTTTTCTAGATAGTTTTTTTCAATAACATAACCTCTTCAAAGTAAAAGGAAAATATGCCATAATAGAGGCATAAAAGACATGCCATAATAAATAACATATTCCAATTTTTATATTTTAGCTTCCTACATAAACTAAATGTGTGGAGTACAAAACACGCCAAGCCTGTGACTTTATTAACATAAACTCTGTCCAACAGGTGAGCTGGGGGAGGTCTAAATTTTTCACCCAGAGGGTGGTTGGGCAATGGAAGAGGATCCCTAGGGAAGTGGTCACAGCTCCAGCCTGACAGAGTTCAAGAAGCATTTGGACAATGCTCTTGGGCACGTGGTGTGATCCTTTGGAATCCTGTGCAGGGCCAGGAGTTGGACTCCTTGGTCCTGATGAGTCCCTTCCAACACACTACAATTTTTTCTATAATTTTATGACTCAGTTCATTGTGATGTAAACTTCAAGGGAAGATCTTACAATGCCAGGGTATTTTATGGATCACTCTCTTCTTGAAAGAAAGCTCATACCAGAATATACTTCACATCTACTGCAATTTCTGCCTGGCAGACTATCCAATAGCAAAGAATTCCTCAGAAGGGAACTATATAATGCCATGTAAAGTAACATGCATATTAGAAGCTATTGATAATAGTATGTATTCTGTCTAGGAAAAGTTTATCCATATTCCACATCCTTTATCTCAGGTTTACTGGATTACATGGCTTTTCAATTAACACCTTGTTGCAGCAACAAAGTTTATGAGGCAAATTGAATAGCTTAAAGTAAAAATTTTCATGACTTAAAACTAATTTTGAATTTTGGTTTAATTAATTTTGAAAATATCTATAAATGCAAAGGAGAGAAATTTTAAAAAATCATATCCTCTCTGATTCCTCTGTTCCAAATATGCAGAGATTTGAAGCAGAGATATGAGTATAGAATGTGAATTTTATGTTGCCCGAAAAGGCACAGCCAGGCACATATCCAGGGAGGGAGATCCATAACATTGCTGTGCAAATATAAAATACTTGCTTCTGGTATCCTACAGTTTTGGTTAACAAGGAAGGTAAAAAATGAGAAACTAGCCATCTTTTTTATATAATGCTAGGAAAAGAACACATGAAAATTTTGTTGCAAATATTAAAATAGGTATCTTAAAATATTAGAGAGAAGTAATTGATTTTAGTAACTGCTAGTAACTGCTATTTATTGATAAGTAGATTGCTATTTTAGGCCCAAGAAGAGGTACTTACTTGTGGTAAGGGACAACAAAAGGAAAAAAGTAACCAAATAAATTTTGTGTCAGAGCAGTACAGGCTGGAACTATATAACAGGTGTCTTCAATTTTAATAGTATTAATTTTTAATCATGGAACTTGAAAATGACATTCACATAACCCTTCTTTCATCTCAAACCTCAGTATAAGATATGAACCTCCCTTGGCACTTCTACCCATACAGAACTCTTAACAATGGCTAATCCCACAAATATTTTTCCTGTGAAAAGGGATCATAAACAAATATGCAAGGAATCATTTATTAGTGAGAAATGCTGCTGTAGTCTCTGAATTTCTTTATGCTCTTTGAACCGATCTAAGATGGACATTTTTTCCATCAGTTTTTTTTTTTTTTTCTTTTTTTTGTTACTTATCATGAAACCAGGCCCTGGGAGGTGATCAGTCTGTTTGAGCAGAGCATTGTGTCCACAGAGCCCATCCACATCTCCCTTCACAGGAGGATACAACATGTGCATGGTGCCTTCATCACCTTGGCAGCCTATTTTATTCTGCTTCTGCATCAGGAGGCTGTCTGTGCTCAGCACTGATAACAAAGCCCTATCGCTTTTCAGAGTGACAGGGCACAGTGACATATCAACACTGGAAGTTAAGCGAAAAGCCCCTTCTGATTTAACTGCTAATCTGCTGAAGCTGTGCTCAAACCTAGCACACTTGTTTTCAATTAAAACTTTCTTGTAACTAGGAAAAAAAAGTTTGGTTGTGTCTTTGCCTTTTTGGGTTGCAGTCAAGTCAGAAAGGAGCTGAAAAGCTATGAAACAGAGTGGAGTGTTTTTTCACTCTGCTAAATGTCAGACATTTGTTTTTCAGATGGAAATTGCACAGAATACACTTTCTGGAAGCTGTTTTGTACTAAACTTATGGAAGGCTTGTTGTCAAAATGAGAATTTTCCTCTGAAGTGCGATACAGAATTATTAACATATATTGGCAAAAAATTCATTACTCAGTGTTAATTTAAAGCTTGTGTCTAGAATTATTAACAGTAGAATGGAAAAGGGTTAGTAAAAGTCGTAGTGCATTTGGCGCTTTGAGCAACAAAAACAACAATTTCAGTAGATTTTTATGGCCACACTGGCAAGTAATCAGTCTCTGTTCCTAAGTGTTCTAATGTAAAGCATTAGGTTTTTAGACTATTAGCAAAAGGCAACCGTACTTCAAAGGATAAAAACTGGTATTGCTTGGACGAGAATAATGTTGATAATGCACCAATGCTGAGGGTGTAAAAACCCTTTTTATAGTCTCATGCTCTAAAAATGAGGAACTACACAAAAAGCTGAGCGGGAACATGACCAGGACAGGAGACTGAAACTGATCAAAGGAATATTCCAAACCCTGAATCTTCAGGCCCAACATGTAAAGGGGAAAGATGGCTGGAAGGGAACAATCACTGTCCAGGGATGGGCATCAGTTAGCATTATTGTGCATCATGTTTTTCTCTTGTGCTTTGTTACTCTCTCTTCCTCTCTTAATCATTCCTGCTATTGTTTTTGTTATTATTATTACTATTAATTTATTGTCTCTTTGTTATTATTATTGTTAATATCATCATATTTAGTGTTAGCTGCATATTTTTATTGGAATTGCTATTTAATGCTATTTTTTTTTTCAAATATTAATTAATCTTTTCCTAGATCAGGAGGTTTACCTATTCTTTCTCATTCTCCTCTCCATCATGAGTGATTCTGGTGGTCGGAGTGAGAGTGTAGTTGCATAGTGCTTAATTTCCAGCTGAGGTTAAACCATGACACAGCTTTAGAGAACATTTGAAGCAAAATCCACATGAATCTGTAAGAAATTTCTGAACCAACATTTTCCATTGGAAAGACACCAAGTTTGCTGGCAATTTTTCTCTTGAATAACAGAGTGATTATTTTTTTCTTTTTTTTTTTCAACATAGCTTTTACTTTTCTTGGTTCCCATCAACACATGGAAAGTTGTTTCAGTGGGTTGACTACATACCAAAATGTAGTCTTCTATGTGATTGCATGAGTCAACCTGCCATCACTTGATTAATCAAGACCTTGGCCTATGGAAAATAAAATGTATGGCCTATATCCCAAAAAAACCTATGGATAAATATAAAATTAAAACTAATGGCAGCTAATACAAGATTTTGGTTTCTTTCCTTTCCTTTCTTTTTTTTTTTCTTTTCTTTTTATTTTTTTTTATTTTTAGATTCAGGTGACTGAAATGAACATAAAAATGTAAATATTTTGAATTTTATAGTTATGCATTGTTATGATGCATTTATTCCTAACAGGATAATGACTACAATGTTTACAAACCAAAGACAGGTAAAAAGAGACTAGTCAAAGATGTATATTGATATAGCCTAATACAAAAAAATTCTCAAGCTCTTTAAACAGCTAAGTAGCTATAACGGCATGTGCAGCATACTGTGTATTTTTTCCTCTGAGAACACTCTTACTTACATCTAATTTTAAAATACAGAAGTAAAATTTATGCAGTTAGTATTTCATGAATTATTTAGAACTCTCTTTCTAATATTCTATGCTAATCCAAATAATATACTTTCCTTTCCTTGAAATTCTGTTTGAATATGTAAATTCATCGTTCTTAGCAACAAGATACAATAAAGTTTCATTAATGAGTTATTTTGCCCCAACTTTTCAGATAGAATTAGCATAGAATTGAGTAGAGGCTGCCACTCCTTGAATAATATTTTCATTGTATATCTTTGTTCTTGAGGAAAATTTTGTCAGGCAAGTGTCAAATGCTGTGCTCAGTAAAATAAGCTGTTCCAAATTTGTTAAATCAATTTTGATCTGTTCTCTGGAAGGAAATTTATCTTAGCTATTGTCCTATCCACAAGACATAATATAGTGACTTTTGCTGAGGATTATGTCAGCAAGGAAACTGTGGTCACATGTCCACATGGACCTTCACACACACTATTATATACAGTTCTTGCCCCTGGAGTCTAAAAAATGTTTCTCCTTCCTTTCCTCCCAAGCTGTTTTTGAATATTCCTTAATTTTCCTAGAAAATTAATACAAGTTTTTTTAGTAGTGTTTGGAAGGGGCTGAGATATTTGCTATTTATTAACTATGAATATTATCTTTCTGTGTATAAACATATATGTATGCATGCATAACATTATAAATTAAGGGTATTTATTTTAAATCTTTTGGGTTCATTTTATATATGTCATGTGATAATTCTGTCTATGTGATAATTCTATAGGGGATGAAAAGGGAAAGAAATATCCTAAATGCTGGGCAAAGGAGAGGCTGTACAAATCACACTTGAAATTTAAACAGATTCACCAGATCCTGTGTGTTCTCAGAAGAGAAAATCTTTTGCAATATGTAAGAGAAGTCCTTAAGTACTCTGACACAAAATTATTTTATTCAGGTGTATAAAGAGCTGATAGTGCAGCAGAAGATTAATTCATCTGTGGCCTTACCAATAGATGCTGTCTGCAATATTGTTTTAAATCTGTGTTCAACAAATCTATGCAAGTGCTGAGGACAACACTACTGTAAATGTAGCCTGCTCTGTGCTAGCAACTGTCCTTAAGTTGTTTTCCCATGAGCCAGTCAAATTGCCAGCAGGGCTAGATCTCACTGAACTGTAGAAAGAATAAACCATGCTGATGAGTGTCTCAGCTCTACATAATATTTTGTCCGTCCTATGTGATGTTAATCTGAATGCTATGTGAATCTGTTTTTAGACAGTCACAGGGCCCTCTCACTTGGTCCTAGCCATAAAAGGCCCAGTATGGGAATTGTATTGCAGAAGCTGCCTACATTTCATCATCCATTATCGTTTCTATACTCCAGAAGGGGTAAATTCTGTGAAAATTTCTGATGACCAGCTGCGGGATTGGCTTCCTAAAAGGGAGTCTAGTTTTTGCTTTTGGTTGTTCAGTGTTAAATGACAATTTGCCAGATGATGTAAAACTGAATCTTTTCTATATTTAGTAAGATATAAGTCTGCTAAGTGAAACACAAGTCTCAGATAGTAATTGAGTTTTCCATAATGTGTCATAAGCGAGCAAAGTGAAATTGTCTGTATCCACAGTACTGTGCTGTTTGTATTACAACTATTAACACTATTTCTAAAGAATGAGATGAAGGTATTCACAAATATATAAAGCATGAAGGTGGTGTCTCAAGGGTAAAGTCAGTAAGCTCTCTGCAAATCAGGTACTCAGATATTTCATCAAGAGTTATGACCTATTTCAGTGAACAGTTCTTTACAACTACAAGCACAGACAATTTCACATAATTCAAAATCTCTGTAGTAAGTCAGAAGAAAGTGTGAATGGGAAAATATGATGAGTGAAATTATAAGCATATAAACAAAAGAGGACTAGAAAAGATAAAGCCTAATGACATCTCATGACAACAATCAAATAAATAGTGTTTTAGAAATAGAATCTCAAATGAACATTTATATGCTTTTAAAAACTACGTACTAAAGTTTCTAGGGAAAAAAAATACAAATAAAAAGATAAACAACAAGAATTCTTTAAAAGTTTGGGGGTGGGGGATAGAAACACCCTGCAAAAAGGTTTTTATTTTAGGAGATAAAAGCATCAAGGTCTTGTTGATTGTACAATCTTACATAACTGACAAATGTAGTTTGTTTTAAACCATAAAGCCTCCAGCAAGGTGGTACAGCAGATAAACATCTAATCATTCATTTGGGATAATACAGTTCAAGCCTTAAAACTTGTGATCCCATATAAAGTGGGTGATGCCTTAGCTGCTTCTCAGAATCTTAAAAAAAAAATCCATGGTTTAGAGGCCTATAGCCTATAGAGGATATCAGATTAAAAGCTTCCACCAGAAGCCATTGTTCATATAAGACAGAGGGTGAAAGAATATCTAGAACTTTAGTTACTGAATGCTTTTTGACACCCATAAATCTATCTCCCTTCAGAATGCTGCTGTAATGGCCAATCACATACCCATCCTGATTTGAATGATAATGACACACAGATTTCTCTTGCTTCTAGTACTGCTTTAGGTAAAGACAGGTACATTCACTACAGCCCATAGGTGACCTGTGCAAATCTTAGCATCTTCATTTATTCTAATGATCAACGTTGGGAAGATATCCCAAACAGTATTTTGAAGTGAAACTTTTTTAGTATGTGACTTCACAGACTCAAGGTTATTTCCACATAAACTTTCTTAAACATGTTGATTTGTGGATTGTGAATCTGGAATATATTGCAAGGTTCAGTATAAGACCAAGGCATTGTTCTGGAAATTTTCTACTCTTCCTAATAAAACTGAAAAATAATTTGCTAATGGAAAACTGGTAGCAGGTGTGCATTATTGTTGACAGCTGCATTTCTGACATGGATCACAGAGAAACTGTAGTGTTCATGCTAGAACATCTGGACCATTTGATCAGATTTCAAGATCTAATTCAAATTGGCTATTATCATTTTACAAAGTAAAGGAAAATAGTGTTATGGTTCAGTGTTCATATTGGCAGAAAAAAAAAATTATCTGAAAAATGTTTTCTTCTAAGAAAGACAAATAAAGCAGCAACTATTTAATAGTCCACCACAGATCAAGATATTTATTTACACTTATGTAATGTTCAGAAGTACTTTGCAAGACCAACATTAAAGAAATGCAAGACAATAAAAAAGTTTTAAAATAATATATTGATACCAATGTCGATATAGAATATTTCTCATATAGTAGATAGTTTTCTGGACTGCATATTTTTAAGAAGGTTGACGTGTCTCATTAAAACAGCCACTCAAATGGAGGATCTGAATTCCTTGAGGCATCTGTTGTTCTAGAAAATTAAATACCAGATTACACTGAAAGAAATAAGCATCAAAAGCATAACCAAATGGTAATGTTAGTCACATGATATTTCACCACCCTTTTCTTAATAAGTTCGGGCTTTGCCAGGTGCAAAAACGTCGTTCACATATGAGTAGCTTTTGCAAGATGAGTTAGAATGTAACTGGATATGTTTTGATGTTACAACAGTCAGTACCTGGAAAAGGATTAAATCCTCGACTATCTGAACAGGCCCTCGAGTATCTATCCAGTCTAGTGGTAAGCTTTTGAGAGAGTTTTCTTGCTTCACATTAGAAGTTTATAGAAGTTTCCACTTTGTTTGCGTGTACATCACAAATCAACCAAATGGAGCTGCCCCTGCTACACACAATTCCTGTTAGAATTTAAACCACAGCAAGAGTTTCTGAGTACCACGGTGTAGTTGTCTTCCCCTCCCTTCTGCTGCAGGCACAATCCCTTTCGAGCTGCTGCCATCTCTTGTTCAGTCCTGCTCTCTCTACTGCTGTGGAGTTACAAGGGCACCCACCCTCAGCAGCAGCAGCACCAGCAGCAGCAGCAGCAGCAGCAGCCAGGGCTTTAGCACGTTTGTGCTCCTTATGCATCTCTCATCTTTACCCTCGCTGTAGCTCTGCAAAACAAAGTTCAGTGCTGGGGCTTTCATCTACCATGGGGAGTTAGTTTCAGATTCCAGTCAGTTTTGGCAGTCTTCTACAGCCAAAACAGCACTCTGGACTCTAGAGCCCCAGATTATCTGCTCTTTTGCTGTTGAAAAATCAGACCAGTCTTGAAAGTAGATTAGTAATCACCTTACTGAAGAGAATAAAAATTAGGAAAACACTTAGGCAAACTGCTGCAAGAATATGGAAATTAGGAAAACAGAACAAGACCATTTTCTTTACAAGAATTGTAGTTGTATAGATAATTTCTACTTAATCTCTATTTATGAAGATGTGATTTTAAAGTAGTTTATATAAAATCTATTAAACCTGCGAATATCTGCTGCACTTATATCTCATCAAATAAAATAGATTCACTGACTGCCTTAAGTATTCTCTGGTCATTCTTACCAGTGAAATAGGGCAGAAGAGTACCATGAGGACTGTCTTTAAATATTTAATCCAGTTTGTGTTCAACCTATTTTGTTATAAATGCTTGCAGTAGGTATAAGTGCAAAGAAAACTAGGTCATGTGTAAACACAGGAACAGTAAAATCATAAACAAGAGCAGATGAATGTGACCAAACTGCAAGTAAACAATTCACTTATACTATATAACTGAATATTGTAATGTCGATGTAAAGGACTAGGATGCTGTAACCTTGATGTAGATATGCCATTTTAAAGCCTTGAACACCAAAGTAAATTGTGCCCTAAATATTTCTTATATCCATCCTTCTTTTAAGATCTTGGCTTCCTAGTTTATTGAATAAAAATTAAAATATTAAGGAGTTTTACTTCATATTTAAGAAAATATGGTGAGATGCTGGCACATGTTACCAAACTTGACACAAAGTGCATAGGATTCCTGGCAACTCTGACTAGAACTGCAAGTTCTCTAGATGAAGAAATTTAATTAAGAGTGAGTGACTAGTCATTTATTCTATGAAATCACGTTGAAGTCATTTGAAGTCATTTTTCCAAATAGTATTCTTTTCAAGGTTGTTCTGTAAAGATTCTATAAACACAATCTTGTTTGAAGAAAAATAGCACCTTGATTAGAGGTCAAAGAGTTTAAAGGGTTAAAAATCTGAGTATAACCAGACTTATCCTTAGTAGTTATCAACATTCTACATCTGCTAGGTACCATCTATGAGAAAATAGACAATTAATCTGAAAACAGTTGCTAAAAAGCTCTCTACATAAAGTACAACTGACATTCAACGGCTTTAGGTGGGGTTTACAGGAGTGAAGTCCCTCCCACTGCAAGCAAAAAGCAGGTTTGACCAATTGATGAAACGGAATAAGCACATGTTTATGGGGCCTGCCTGATGACATGGACCCCAGGATCCTGAGGGATTGATGGTTGATGTAATTGCCAAGGAATTATTCATGTTATACGAAAACTTATGATGATCAGGCAGAGTCCCCACTGACGGCAGAAATGAAACACCTCTCCTATTTCTAAAAAGGGGAGAAAGGAAGATGGGCAATAACAAACCAGTGAGCCTTACCACTGTGTCTGGGAAGATGATGGACTAAATCTTCATGGAAGGAATGCTAAGGCTCATGCAAAACAAAGATATGCCATGAGACTGTCAGGCATTTCATTAATGGCAAATTATACCTGACCGGCCTGGCTGCCTTCTATGGTGGAATGACTACAACAGTTAATAGAGGAAGACTGACTGATGCCATCTCTAACTAAGCTTTTGTGAGTTCTTAAAGACAGTTGGACATGACATTCTTGTCTCCATATTGGAGAGATGTGGATTTGAAGGGTGAACTATTCAGTAAGGAATTAGCGAGATGAGTGGAACCAGGAAGTTACAGTCAATGCCTGTGTGGAAGCTGGTGACTTTTAATGCCTTTCAGGGCTCTGCCTTGGGAGCATTGCTCTTTACTATCTTTACCAATGATATAAACAGTGGGATCAGGTGCACCTTCAGCAAGTTTGCAGATGATACCAAAATGAGTGCTGCTGTTGACACTACAGATGATGGATGCCATCCAAGGGGACCTGGAGAAGCTTGAGCAGTATTGGCGCAAAAACTTTATGAAGTTCAACAAGTGCAGGGTTTTACATCAGGGTCAGGGAAGTCCCAGACATGGGTAAGCCTGGGTGAAGAACACATTGAGAACATCCCTTTGAAGAAGAGTTCTTGTGAATGGAAGCTGGACATCAGCCAACAGTGTGTGCTTGCAGTCCAGAAAGCCAAGAGCACCCTGGGCTGCAACAAAACAAGAATGGCCCGCAGGCCAAGGGAAGATTCTCCTCCTACTCTGCCCTCTTGAGACGAGGCTGATCCAGGATTGGGACCCCAACACGAGGAAGACATGGACCTGTCAGAGAGATGAGGGACACTAAAATGGTCCTGGATGACCAAGGGCTGGAATACCATTCCTATGAAGACAGACTGACAGCTGGAGGCTTTCAGCCTGGAGATGGGAAGGCTATGGTGACACGTAATTTCAGCCTTTCAATACTTAAAGTGGGCTTATAAAAGAGAGGGAGAGTGACTATATACATGCACAGACAGAGATAGGACAAGTGGAAATAGTTTTAAACAAACAGAGGAGATACTTTATGTTAAATATTTAAAGGAAATTCTTTACTGTGAGGGTGTGGGAGACTGGTGAGAATGCTTACTGGCTCGAAACAACTGAAAAGAGTGTGTGTGTGTGTGTGTGTGTGTGTGTGTGTGTGTGTGTGTGCGTGCAGGGGACAGGACAAATTCTGAGGAAAGTGTGCTAGTGCACTGCTCTGCACTCCACTTGCCTGGAGGCTCTAGTCCAGCCCTCAGTCACTGCCACACCTGGAACACTGGAAGCAGCGCCCCACACCCCACTGTGGAGGGCCAATCTAGCCCCAGAGCGGCCAGATGACTGGAATCCCCACCTAGGCGAGGGCGTGGCCACCAGAAGCCACGGCAATAAAAACCATTGCACAATGACTTCAGCCACGTTCTTATTGTCCTTGGATTTTACAGCTGAGACCCCACCGGATCCGAAGCAGTAGCTATATCTTTCTTCTCTCTCTCTTGTCTGTTCTTTCTCCTTTTCTACTCCTGATTTCCTCTTCCTGAAATCTGGTTAAGTTAAGGATTTTTTGGTGAGAGTCAATGTTTTATGAAATGCTTTATTTTGATTAAGGTTTGTTTTAAATCCTGCCAAATACCTGATCTTCTGAGATTTGCCAGTAATTTGTTTTTTAACCTACCAGGAACTTTTTTCAAGTTTTCTTTGTGTCACCTCAGGGAAAAGAATATCTTTAGACCCTTTAAAATAAAGTCACAGACGAAGGACCAGAGGTTTTACAAAGAGTGATGACTTGTTAACAGGTTGCTTAGAAAAGTTGTGGATCTGCCATCCCTGGATAGGTTCAAGGCGAGGTTGGATGGGACTTTGAAAAATCTGGTCTAGTGAAGGTGTCCCTGTCTTTGGCAGTGGGGTTGGACCTAGATGATCTTTAAAGTCTTTTCCAATCCAAAGCATTCTGTGAGTCTAGTACATATGTGTCACCATGATTCAGCTAATACCCACAACAGCATTACTTTCAAATTTTTCATGTCAATGACACAGTTTTTTCTATAATTAGAGGCATTTTATACAGGTAAGAAAGAGAAAGTAAAAGAAACATGCTGCTGCATTTACCATAGTTCTACTGTATATGATTAAAGAACTGCAAAAAGGTAAGGGTAGAAAAAATGACCACGTCTTAACTAAGGAATATGTACATTTGATGTAGACATGACAAATATTCTGTGATACATCACACATCTCAGCAGAGTCCTTATGGTCTGTAACAAGGAGAACTCCATCCACCAGCTGTTACTGAGCTGAAGGGGTTGTTACTTGTCTTTCACCCTGTTCATGGTACCAAACATGCTGGGTGCACAAGTCACCATGCCAAATCTTCTGCTATAATTCTTTCCTGATAAATAACTGCAGCCTTGTGGCAGTGTGGTTATGACTGAATCAGATTATGATGCTCAAGATCTGTACTTAAAAATATTTAGATTACTGTGTTGCCTTAACAGTGAATTGCCTTCCAAATCCACACTTAACACAGTGACTAATATTGGCTTATAAAGTTGAAGTGTCACTCTTATATCCATATATTGTATTTTGGACATTTATTTCCAGATTGGGTTGCTAGGCTGAAATGAAGTGAGACTCCTCCAACTACCAAGATATTTTTTGAGAGCCATCACCAAAGCACTGAGATGTCAATCCTTTTATAAGGAAAAGGATCTGAGAGCAGTAATAATCAATCAGAACAGACCAAGTAACAGAGCAAGAACACAATTCAAAGTTATGAATTATCAGAATCTCTTTCTTTTACTCTATGAATAAGTAGATTGCTTTGGTTGGAAAGGAACACAGAGATGGCATGACATAACATACAGAATTTTTACACAGAGCATTTCTTTGCCTTTGCTTTTGTTTTAAAAGATTAGCAAATGCCTTGAGAGCATATGAAAATATGAAAGCTAAAACTTAAGGCATCAAGAGGTCAACTACCCAAAAGAAGGAAAGAAAAAAGTGATCATATCACCAGGAAGAGCATTTGCTTAAGGTTAGAATCTGGAGGAGAGTGGTCTTCTGTCTTATGATGGGGTGGACATCTGGTCAGGAGAAATCTACTATATTTTTCACGATCTCTGTTCCTACTTTTCTTGTTCTAACTGGATCAAAAGTACCTAGGAAAATAAGTCTTATGGTTAATTAAAAGGAATAAAAAGAGGCACACCTGATAGACACCCTGATGGATATGAAGGAACTCATTAGGAAGAAGCCTTTGTGTCATCTCTGCACTATCATTCAGAACCAAGTTCATGGTTTTGGTGGATGGGGAAGATTCAAAGCTGTAATACTCTTTATGAAACAGCTTCTTGTCTGGGAACATGTCATGACAATGTATATTTCCTTTGGTTTAACCTCTCTCATGTTCAGGCAGCAGAAAAGAGTGAAGCTGATAAAACTGATACAATTTTTTTTCCTACCTTTTCACAGTTTTTTTGTGGTTTTGTTTTTTGGTTTTTGTTTGTTTTTGTTTTGTGTTTGTTTGTTTTGGTTTGTGGTTTTTTGGCTAGGGGTGACAGGGAGTAGGTTTGGGATTTTTTGTTTTTTGGTTTTTTTCAGGCTACATGTCCTTCCCAGATGACATGAGCCACTGAGGCTAGTCAAGATCTTGTATTAGATATTTTTAATAGGCAAATTAGGGTCTTGTGTGCACATTAAGAATTGCTTAAATATGTATGCTGCATGTAGTGGTATTTGGACACTCTTACCTCACTTTTTCCCTGCCCACACTGAACCTTAAGGTAATTCTGCATAAACAGAAATATTGTCCTCTTCTGAGACTGGCAAATCAAACCATGAAGAAAAAAGAACTTGTTTAAAACAGCAGTAACTTTCCTCCCATGGTTTCTGAAATTCAACAGAAAATGTAATCAAAATGAGTGTATTTATAATTGTTCTTTGAAACTGCAGATAAAAACTTGTGTCCAACATTATCTGGAGAAGGAGTTGGTTTTATTCTAAAGAGTGAAAACTTCCTGAGATTGCAGCATTTTTAGTATATTCAAACTAGAGGGAAGAAATAAGTAAAAAATACAATAATGGTAGTCATAGCTCTTTAAGATACTTAAGGTAGATTCCATGTTTAAAATGTCTAGAAATGGGTAAGTATAAAAGAGGCTGCAGAGTGGCAGCCAAAAGGGAAAGAATTAAAAAAGAAAAGCAAAATGTTTCATATTTTTCAATCAGCTTTTCTCCAGAAACTAGGCATACTTTCAGAAAAATGGGGAAGGAGTATATAAAGTCAAGGTTGATACCTATGGAAAACTATATAGAAATGTAATTTCTAGGAATAACAAAAAAGAAACCTTGTTTTTAACTAATTTAACTAATTAGAAAAATTAGTTGTTTTTTTTTTTCTAAATAACTTAGAAGATTAAATAATGAGTGAGACTGGACATTAACAAGAATTTTTTTATGATGAAGGTGATGAGACACTGTGCAGATTGCCCCAAGTTGTGAATGTCCCCCTAAAACTATATCAATGTCAGGGGCTTTGAGCAATCTGTTCTGGTGAAAGATGTCCCTGTCCATGGCAGTAAATTCAGACTTGGTGGTGAGAGCTTCATGTTGTCTTGGAGCACCTCCTAATCTTCCTCTCTACTAAATTTCTTTTAAAAGGCAGCAGTAAAAATATCAAGTAACTTCTCTAAAGGATATATGCCTCCACTCAACTCCGACCAATTATATTAACTTCAACATTCCCAGATCACTGTTATCCTAGATCTTCATACAATTAGTAAGAGATATAGATGGAAGAAAATTACTTCAATTATCTCCTTATGGGTAGCAGAGTTGATATGAAATAATGCCTTAAAAATACAGAGAAATTTATTCTTCACATAGAAGTAAAGCAGTTGCAAATGATACTCTGACAATGCTCTTTTACAATTCTATCATATAATCCTGTACCTGAAATAGGGAAAAGCAAAATGAAAAGCAAAAGTAAAAGCATAAAAGAAGCAAAAAGAAAAAGAAAAAGAAAAAGAAAAAGAAAAAGAAAAAGAAAAAGAAAAAGAAAAAGAAAAAGAAAAAGAAAAAGAAAAAGAAAGAAAAAGAAAAATAAGAAAATAAAATATATGTTCATTTGCATCTATGCTTTTGGTTAGCTTAAGATGTATTAATTAATAATGAGTATTTGTAGCCTGAGTTTCATTTTGGGATGAAGCTTTTGCTAGGTCTCTTCCAAGACAGTTCCTCACAGAAGTTTCTTTTGCACATGTTAGCCACTGCATGCTCATCATGCTATTTCACCTTAAATATTTTGGAATTTGAAGAGAGAAGATATACATCTAACATAGGAAAATCTTCTCAAAGTGCATAAATATGCAACAAAGTCAGCCTCAGAGCAAGAACATTTTGTTCATATTATGCAATAATTCCACTCCTTACTTAATAAAAAACTATTCTTTGTGAAGGAATTATCTGATATTTCATTATACAGAGTAGATCTGTGTATAACCTATCTCTAAGGTTAATGGAAATTCTATGATATTTTCACTGGGATTGATCTGCAAAGGGGTTTGCAATGGTTCTGGAAGCAAGTAAAAAATGTCTGAAACACGAAAACCCCATAATTTATTATGTGTCTCTGTGTTTAGAGAAGTCTGATTTCTACTATGCACTGGAATATTTCCCATAACCTTTCCCATATGTCCAGGTACAAAAACAGCCCTATCTTCTCCAGTCCTCATTTTCTGCATGGCAAAATGAGTAAAGTTGATTTGTGTGATATGTATTCTGCTATATATTTTTTACAATCTGTATGGCACAAGAACTAAGTTTATTTTCTGCATAAAGAGAATAGCTTGCACTGAAAGAAAGTGTATTAGAGAGCAAGAATACTTAAGAATAAACTTCTTGAAATTCAAATTCAGAAAGGGCAGTCACTGCCAGTCGGTATCTACTGATGAGAGTGGAGTGTATTAATAATCTGTCATGTAAAGCTGACATATGGGGTGCTGAATTCCACCCAGTTACACAATGAAATCTCCTCTTTTATTACCTCTAAAATTACCTACTTTCTGTTGAAAGACTTTTGCAGACATGAATACACTTCAGTGTTGTTTTCTGAATGCAATTTACCTCTATATTCTTCCCCTAGTTCCTCATTATTGATAAAATGATCCGGCATAAGGTTAATCTTGGTCTCTGAGTATACACACAGTCCAAATAAATACCAAGTTTTGGTTCAGATACAAACTTTGATAAACACTGATAGGGTTATCAAAGTTCAAAAGGACAAATCACAGTACATAAATTCCTTATTTTTGATATGCCGTGGGGGGAAAAACAAAACAGAAAATAGCACCCTAGAAGCTGCATACACCTATTCAAGTTGTACATTTGGATGCACTGCAAGCAATTTATCAACACACAAATGCCAGTGGACTAGGAGGAGATGGAAGGAATAGATTGTACTGGAAGGAGCTGCTAGAAGTACACAGAAATATGTGTTCTAGCACATGACATGAACTTTATTTTTCTCCTCTCTAGTCACTTTAATTTTTAAATTAGATTAAAATTTCTAAGGAATTGCACTCTGAAATGCAACCTTTTTTTTTCCCTGTTTAAAAGGGATTGAATTTGCCATATAATACATAAGAAACTTCACTCAACGTATCCAGTAATGAAATCTAAAAGTATGAAGATTTGAAGTGTTTTCAGATTTCTTCATTATCCTTTCCCACTTTTCCATTTCAGTGTAATACAGTGAGCTGAGTGGAACAGACAATCAGACTGACATAAGCTGGCAGCTAGTTCAGAAGAAAAATCACTTAAACCTTTGCAGCCAAGCACTACTATTAAACTTATGCTGAGACAACTGAATCTTTGACCTGGCTTAGATTTTGTGTTGTGTTCTTGATGCTTCTATTCAAAACACTGATTTTAATTGGAGATATGAATTAAAATAATTTAACAGCCTTTTGTTTATGACAAACACTACAGTTAGTTGTGTATTTGTTTATGGAGTACATAACTGATTTTCTCCTAAAAATTCTGAAATACTCAGTTGAGATCAGATTTTACTGTACTCAATGCCGATGTGAATGTGAGTGCGTCTATTGGACAAATCTTTTTTGGAAATGAGCTGCTAAGTATTTTTTACTTCATCTGGAAATCATGCATTTGTGGGACCCATCATCCCATGTATAAGGTTTTATTTTCATTATGCATTTTTTCAGGTTTTGTTTCTATACAGTATCTTACTGAGCATAAAGATTCAGGAAAACTCTTCAAAAGAACATGTGCATGCACACACTCCAAAGAATACAACATTTTCCTGAAAGATAGTGCAGGTTTTGTCCCAATATTTGTTCAGTATTTGTTCAGGAAGTATTGAGAAAATGCCATATTGGACATGTATTTTCACATGACAGCTTCTAATTTAACTTCTGCAAACCAACCATAACAGTGTATGAAATGGAGAAAAAAGTTTACTTATTTTGCAACTTCATCAAACAAATATTGATCAGATTTCAGCTCAACTCTTTATAGATCCACAAATTTTGACAATTCGTGAGATACTTTTCAAGAAGATTATTCTCTGGGCAAATTTGTTTCATTCATGAGCAGAAGCTGGATGAAGATGAAAAGGCAGGACATTATCATTTGAAGCATATGTCCAATAGCCTAGCAACTGTCTAAATATTCCGTCTATTTTTAATTCTCTGTTTTCAATGTGAATTTTAAATTATCGAATCTCTGATAAACTTGTGCTTTAACAGCACTTTCAGTACTGCAGTGAGTAACATTACCATTTCTCTGCTTTCATCACAAATATAAAATACGGAGAAAATAAAACACACAACAAAGAGTGGATTCAATTCTAGTTCCCAATGTGTAAAGCAGGAAATTGGATACTGCATATGGCATGTATAAAGCTCTTTAGGTATTTATTGGGCAAATTCCATCTTCCTGTCAATTTGTGCAGGGTAGTGGCAAAAAACTAGTGTCTCGTTTATTTTATGTTTTTTACAAGCCCAGAGAAAATAATGCATATGAAAGATATAAATTCCTGCATACCTAAGGAAGTATAGTATTTTGACCTGACTGACAAGGACTGATATGATCAAGCTCATTAGAAGCACATGAAAAAGGACTTAATTTAGGCCACAAACATTAATAGTAGTCTTTTTTTGGGACTGGAGGTTTTGGGAAAAACTCCTGAAGAATATGTCTCAGGTTTATAAAAACCCAAAAGCTGTTCAAGCACCATTACTTTCCTTTTTTTTTCCTCCCCCTTTTTTCTGTTTTTTTTTTTTTATTTTTTTTTTTTCCTAAAAAAGGTAAAGAAATAGTTACTCTTAACAAAAAGTTTCAGATTTATCCATAATGTAATTTTATAATTTACATCAGGGATACAGTGTGTGTCAGGTGGGCCAGGCAGTCTCTAAATCTATTCTGGCTGGGTCTGAGCCCTTGGCCATCCTGTAGGTGCCATCTGACGGCACTCAAGGAAATCTGTTCCATGACCTTGCCACACCAGGCCTGTAGCTTCCTGCAGTGTCCTTCCAGCCCTTCTTATGGATGGGTCACACTGGGTAGCTTCCAGTTGTCTGGCACCTCCCTGGTGAGCCTGGAATGATGATAAATGATGGAGGCTGGCTTGGTGAGCTCTTCGCCAGCTCCCTCATCACCCTAGGATGGATCCCGTCTGTTCCCATTGACATAAGAGCATCTGAGTGGCTCAGCAGGTCACTGATTGTGTTCTCCTGGATTGCAGGGGGGCTACTGCTCCCTGTCCCTGCCTACCAGGTCAGGAGGCCTCAGTTGTGCTGAGGATGACCTGTCTCTTGCAGCATTACAAAATGGTTGTACAGTATCTTTTGGTCTTTTCTTCCTTTGGAGAGTTAGTACATCTCTACTAATATAAATGCAAAACTTCTTGCTATGTTGAATTTTAAGTCCTGTCTGTTTCATATATTCTGTAATAATGTTAGGAGCTGGATGAAAGAGAAAATTTTACCTTTAACTTACATTTCCTATTCCACATCCTTTGTAAAAAAGGAGTAACTCTAATCTTACATAAGCAGATATTATTGCTTCTAAATACAAGGTAGAAAGTTCAAAATATTTCTTCCCATTTCCCATTTCCTGAAAATAACCAAGAAAAATTGTGTTTAATGGGATAGCTGTAAATTGATAAAGAAGTTCAAAGATATTTTAGAAAATCACGCTGAGAACATTTCTAATAATCTATTGACAATTGTACCCACTACTGTGTCCATTACAAGTGATTTCTAGTATGTCAAGGAGAGGCATGTCTGCCACCTATCAAATAATTTAAATAATTATTATTAACTGGAGAAAATTATTCCAAAATTTATGCCCATTAACTGTATAACACCACTGCTTCTTCCTTGCTCAACTTCCTTTAGTTTCAACAAAATTTGTATTCTTTGTAGCTACATATGATAAGCCCTGTCTCTTGTCCACAAGCCCTGTCTCTTAAGCAAGTTTCAAAGGACAAAAATTACTGGATAAAAACTAGCAAAGTTCTTTATAAAGAACAGGACATAATCACCTTTGCAAAACCCTGAGGATTATAATGTGGGTCTCTGGTTTACATTAGAAGAGATTTACTCTCATTGTACATTTAGTTCCAACAATCTGAAAATGAGATTCCGGCTACCTTTTCTTTTAAAGTTGATTTTAATTTCAGAAATAATCATACTCCCAAGAGATGCAATGGCATTCTCAGAGGTAAAAAAAGAGAATATCCTCAAGATTGCATATCATCATTCTAATGATAATTTGCCCTAGGCTGTGGCTACAGTAGGACTTTTTAATCAGTATTTTCAAAGTATGCTTATTAGAAAGTGTTCTCAGTATAAAAACTATTTTTTTTTTCATTTCACATTTTATCCAAGTTGGGTAACTTGCATTTGTTTTATTCCTTAATAAAAAAAAAATAGTGACTATTGTGTGTTTCAAATAAAAGAAAGAATTGTTTTAAGTGGTACATTTTAATCTTTCAGAAAGATACAGTTTTTTTCCAGCAGGAGTTATTTTTTGTGACTTCAAAAAAACCAAAAAAGAACAGTAAAAGAACCCTAGAACTTACAATTTACATACAACATTTTACCATGATATGGCATGCAAAATATCTATCCATGCTTTTTCATATGTTAGTGAACCCAGAATGAAAAGTATTAAAATATAAATTTGTTGTACTACTTTTCCATGCTTTATTACACTTAGGCTTAAAATTTACATTAAAAAGAACAAGTGGTTAAGCACTTTTACAGTGCTTTCAGGAAAATACCACTTTACACATTAGAAATGCATAAATACACATTTCTATGTATGCATGTATATGTGTCTATCTATAAAGCAAAAATGCAATCAGAGACTATACAGGATCAAATCTGAATGCATTCATAAAGACTAATATGCTTTAAATTATATATGCCCATATTTTTTGCATTTATATCTGTCCATTCATATGTAAATAAGTAATCAGAAGTAAAGTATTCTCCAAATACCATGTTAGATGTGGTAACTAGCATCAAGGTGTTTCCAGTTAACATGCAAGCATACTTATAGAAATATATCTGGTAATTTGTGATACAGGACTCAGAACAAGAAATCAGGTTAAATGGCTTTTTGAGATAATGTCTGCAAAGTCTGTCTTCAAAAAGATTAATTTTAAAGTGAAAAAACAGATGTTTGCTGTTATATTAGTTTTCTAAATAATATAAAAATATGAGAAATAATAAAAAATTAAAGATTATGGTATTTCTGGGATGATAAAATGTTATGTCACATACACAGATTGATGGAAATTATTTTCATAAGTGTCAGCTTGTAGAAATAGACATCACAAGCTGAACATACAATAAAACTCAAGCTCACTCCCCACGTCTACTTACTTCCTGCCACTGCTGTCACTGATATAAAAATACCAAAAGGATGAAAAATACAACTATGGAAAGTTAGCAGAATTGATTCAGCTGCTTAACATCCTAAGGGGAGAGACACATCCTTCACAATTTTTCAAGCTGCCTGCTGCCCCTTACAGACTCATCTCAGATCATCCACAAGGTGTCAGGAAACAGATGTTTTTTGTTTTCTTCCACTGTATATCTTTTAAAAATTAAATATTTGTCTCTAAAGGAATATATTACAATTTAAGTGGCTGATCTGTAGATTTTTTGAGAAAATTTGCCATAGTCCTGAAATTCTATTTTCCATCTGTTGCCATCACATAAGGCAACAGATAAACAAAGTATATGAAAGGAGTTAAAAAATTAAGAACTGAACTATGAGAGAACTAGAAAAAAAAAGAAAAAAGAGGTAGGTCAGAGAAAAAGGGTTTTCTGGGTTTATGATTTTTGGTGTTTTCTTTTAGTTAGATTTGTTTGGTTTTAACTGTTATTTATTCATTTTGTATAAAAATATAAATACTGCCATTAGAGCTTGGCATGGACATGAACTTGACATAAGGTTGGGTAAGTTTCTGGTATTCATTATCCAGTAAAATATTTATTTTCAACCATTGGCTCTGTATCAGTTAAATTTCTATTTTTTTCAAATCTTTATCAGAATGATCATGTAATTCTTAAGTAAAGAAAGGAGTTGAAATAATTTCTTTATTAGGTAATATTTCTTAAATATATACATAATATGTTGTTGTTTTAAAAAAATGAAACAACACAGTAAGATTTAGAAAATCAGTACCAGTATTACTTAGCTTTGCCTGTGTCCTGTTTTTAGAGTTCTTATAATAAATGATTAAATCAGGCATATCACAAACCTTTGTTTAAACTTCTAACTCAACAAAGCATGGTTTTGATCCAAATTTTGCAAGGATTCTTTAACACTCAGTAGCTGTCTGATCAGTCTAAGTTCTACTTCAGTCATCTGGATCACTTTTACACGTATAAATATCAGTTCAATAAAACAATGTAAGAAAGTTCTCTGACAAATCTGCTTTATGTACAGTTTACAAACAATGCTGCAGAGAATCCCATGTTTTATAGACATCATTGAACTTCATTAATTCATGCAAGGAATTGATTAGACTATTTATCTTTCTACTTTAAGTAGATTAGTAAGATGATAATATTGGAAAAGAGCCTTCTTGCATATTAAATCCCTACCAGATGCATTTTTTATTGCTTCAGCTATGCTAAACTTAACTGATCCAATTTAAAGAAGTGGCAAATTGGGGTTTTTTTGGGGTTTGAGGGATTTTTTTCTTTGTTGGGTTTTTGAAGGTTTGAGAGCTTTTTTCCTGGATTTTCCCACAAAAGTTAATGATTTCTGTTTTGTATCATTTGGGGGAGTTTATTTGTGGGTTTTTTAAATATCAAACCCTCCTCCCTCTTACTTTATGATAACTTTATTATATTTATCAATTATTTAATGCAGTTAGCTTAGCTGCCTCCTATATTCATACCCATTGAAAGTCCTTTAGTATAAAAGGTTCTTTAAACCATGAGATAAGATTATCTTTGTATAGTTCTTTGAAAATCAAGCTTTATTATACACAATACACACACACACACGTGTATTCACTTGTGTGTATAGCATCAGTTACATCCTTATCAGTTGTTCAAAACAGAAGGGGAAATCCAAATCAGTTGTTCAAAACATAAGGGAAAATATTGCCAAGAATCTTATATTAACTAATATACCAGTATTATCGTGAGACTTCTCTAACAGTCACTTCAGTGTATGGTTATTAAACACTTCCAGGGTTTCCTCAGCCACCAGGCAATTATCTGTACAGTGAACAGTTTTGGCGATAGTAGATTTGCTTACTGATAAAGAATTGTGGGATGGCAATGATCAATTTCATTCTGAAGGACTGAGCAAAAGAACAAGAAGAGCAAAAGAAGTACTACCTTCACACAGTGAGTGGAAACACAAAGCAAAGCTGACAGATCTGCTCTCCTGGGTTTAGGTTTCCACTGACTAGAAGTGCTGTTTGCTGCCCATGTATGCACAGTATGACAGCTATTTGTGTTGTACAAATGAGGTTTACTCATGAGTTTGATCTCAATGGCATGCTAATCATATTGTCCCTTGTTATGAAACAAGCACTTTACTTTGTTATGTCTAATATTATGAAACAAGCTTAAAACACAGGAGAATACTTCGGTAACCTGTTTTAGCTTGTTTGCCTCAATAGCTTTATTACATTACCTATTAAATTATTTCAGGAACATGCTAAATATCAATGCTTTTTGTTCAATTGGCTTCACGTTAAACATAACATTTCTCAAAAAACTTAGTATATGGAAAAGTATAAAATTGATTTATGGCTACCACAGGTTTCCAGTAATTTTAGTTTTCATTGTAACAGCTATCTGTCTTATCTCTCACACCCCCACACTGTAACATAAAAATCCCGACAGTAAGAAATAATTTTGACAAAACCTGTAACATGCTACTATTACTCTTTTCTGCCGCTTGGCCCTGATTCACTCCTAAAAGATGGTTTCTCAGCAGTTATTTAATGTACAGAAATGCCGTTTACATCTGGAGAACCTCTGTCATTTTTGTAGATCATTGCCTCTTTGGTCCATGTTACCTCTCTCTCTCTGAAATTACATCACTTTCTCTGTTTGATGACTATGTTAACATTAGTCCCAAAATGCAAGATGTTCAAATTACACACAGAGTATTGAAGTACAGTTATTCCATGATGTCTTCAGCCATGTTAAAACACAACAAACAAAACACAAAAAAATTTCATTTTACTGTTACAGGGTAAGTGAAAAGAAATTCCTTCTTCCTCACAATATCTTGAAACAAGTAGAGATTAATTAATCACTGATATTACTGGTTGACATTATCACAGACTGGGTGGGACTTCTTTGGGTTTTATTTATGTGCCAAGAAAAATGATCATATGCTGGAAAACAGTTCTTCAGAGAACCATCCCAATTCAGGATAAAGAAATAACAAAAATTATTACTCACCCTGAGCTTGCAGGTTTGGAACACAATCAAAACAACTCTATCCTGAGATCTGAAAAACACAAGACAAAAGCTTTCTATCACCACTGACAATAAATAGTCAGACATTAGATATAAAACAAAATAAGTAAATGCTTGTTCAATACTTATAAAAAGCACAAATAATTAACATACATATAACTTACATGAATATCAATTGACTTAAACCTCAAATAGTACATTCTGAAAGAAGCACATTTTATGTCAGAAAAGCAGCCCAATAAAAGCTTAAGCTTTCAAGTGTGTTCAATCTTCCTCTTCCTACAGCCCAACAGTGTTTTGAAGAAAAATCAGTTTTAAGCTCTCTCCTGGAAATTAAAATTTGTGAATTTCTATGGAGACCAAAAAACTCCAGAGACATCTGGGTAGAAGAGTTCAGACTGTACACCAGAGCAGTTTAAATTATAACTTGAGAAGCTTATTTGAACATAAAAATTTCCTTTGAAAAACAAATTACTGTAATGCTTAGAAGGTAATAAAAAAATCAGACCATATTTTAGGATTTCAGTTCTAGGAGGGGGAAATCAAAACAACGAAAATAATAAAAAAGATATATTTTGATGTTTGAAAGGGGTCAAAATGCTTTGTGATGACTGATGAAAGTGGACCAGGGTAAATGCAATAGAGTCTGACTGGACATGGATGTTTGTAAATATGGGGATGCAAAGAAAGAAGGAATGTTTTCTACAAAAGCAGAGGAAGAAAACAGATTAGTGCAGCAAATCTCCTTTATGGTCATCAAATACAAATGATGCACCATTGAATTAACATTCATTTCATGGAACTGGATGCATTTCTTTATAATTGCTAAGATTTGTTAAAATTATCAATACTATAACCATGGTTATTCCATTAATAATGTTTGAGGTTACACATTAGCTTAATAAAAACAATCTAAAATTGATTTTCCTGCAGAAAATTACTTTCCAACTTTTTGTCTACAGGCATTTTTCTCTTTCCAGTGCAACATTAACGAAGATTAATGCTCAAATTTTAAAATCTGGTAAATAAATATTAGAAAATACAGAAAGTAAAAATGTGTCTCTTTGAATAACAGAAAAGAAAGATACATAGAATAATTATTTGTAAACAATATAAAATTTATGTTAGTTTTATGCTCATGATAATTAACATACAAAAGGAGAATATTAGATTCTATAATGGTAATCTGAATGCTTTGGAGGAAGCATGTATGCCTCTGTAATCTTAAAATTATTCAAGACATTCTGTTAACAGATTATCCATTCAGAGCTTGCAGTGTTGCCAAGTTTTAACAATTTTTCCATGGTGCTTAGATAAATTAGTTTTATGGGGTTTTTTGGTTGTTGGTTTTTTTTTCATTGATTGTCTTGTTTGTTTGTTTGTTTGTTTTTGAGGGATTGCTGTTGGGTTTTGGGCTTGTTTGTTGGTTTGGGGTTTTTTCATGGTTCAGAGATGGGCAGATTTTTTTTTCCAAAAGTATTTTACACGTGTTCAAGAAAGGAACTTGAGCATAAAATATATACATATATTTACCCTTTCTTTACATTAATATAGTCTGATTATTTTTAAGGATTTGAGATGAACATTCAACAGTGAAAATCTAATGTTTCCAGCAGAACCTTGTCAAAGTCTCCAAGTTAAAGACCTCAGAATTTCCACCATAAAAATAAATTTAGTCTTATGTCTAAGCAGGTCTCTCAACCTGCTGAACAGTCTGTTCTGTCCCTGCAGAAGCCATCATGCAATGTTGTTGCTATTTTGCTAGAGGGGGTGGAAAACTAGGAAAAAAAAACAAACCAACTCAACAAAATTCCTATTTTAAGAGTTTAACTTCCTTTTATTTCTCCAATCAAATTTTCTCACAATATTTTCTTTTGTATTTCATATTTCTCTTTCCCTTCCTTGTCTTAGGACAGCAGCAGTATACGTACTCTGACAAGAGAATCACAGTGCAAGTGAAAATACACGTCTTAAGCTAAATATACTTTGCAAGCAGAGTGTCTAAAGAGTCTAAATTAATGTGAGACTCACTACAATTTTCTTCTATTTTATTATTTTGAATCTCTGTGGGCACAATTATGTTAGACTATTTTGTTCTAGTTTTAACCAACTGGAGAAAAAAGTTACCTGGAATTGAAATTGGGTGCAAAACCCTCTATATTTCTACCTTCCCTACAAAAGTAGTTGATTGTGGCAGCACTCTGATCCTTACATAGAAAGCATCCACGTGCTTTAAATCAGGAAAATATATGTTAATACTTAAACATAATCTTAGTTCTGCTGTGAACTAAAATATTGATCCAGAAAAGTTACAAATTCTCTCTGTCCTCAAACTTTCCTGCTCTGTAAAATCATCTTGGGAGTTTAAATTATACACTCTCAGGTTTAGATGAAAATGCTATTTTTATGCATTATTTCTATGTATATAAATTGAAAATATCAATAAGATAGTTCATTGTATTGTATTGCCAGAAATTAATTGTACTTTAAGGAGAACAGGAACTCTGCCTCTTGGAAGTAATTTGGTTTTATTTAATGTAAAAAGTGATTTATTCACTAAGTTTGCACTCACAACTCAAGGACGTTATTCAGCAATAATTTAAATGCTTAGTGAGTTTCTACTTTTACAGAATGTTTGTTCAACAACTGTGAAGTTTTTAAGGCTTATTTTCACAAATTTATTTAAATTTCACCAGATCTGCAATCATCATAATTTTAGAAAACAAGAAAGGGGCTATTATAATATGAAAATGCTTTATTCTATTGAGATTATCACTTCAGTAAAAACCACTGATAGTGTTCATTGACTAAGTAGGGTATTAGATTTTCAATCTCCTTTTATAACTCCCCCTTTTTAAAGGCACCATATGAACTACCAAGCAGTAACTATTACTCTATGATGACTCAGTACTGGACAATGATACTGCACCTCTCTTTCAACAGCTCCGGAGGAAAAAAAAAAAAAGGAATAAAATGTTGTTTTCAATGGTCTTTTTGCAATTTGAATTTTAAATACTGTTTATAATTCAGCATAGAAAACAATTTCCACTACCTCTATGATGACGAGTACAAAGACAAATTCCAGAAAGAATTCCAACAGTGTGTATTACCATCTCCCATTAATTCCAATTTTCTTTGCAAAGGTTTTACCAAGTATCAACAGACTTGAAAAGTTAAATTCAATCCTAGGAAAAACATTGTCCAAAACCTTATTTCACTCCCAACAGTAGCATCCTGAGATACCCATTCCAAAACGAAGATAAAATTAAAAGTTAGAGGTGTTCCAAATGGATTATGGAAAAAAAAAATTAACATGTAATTTAGGTGTAAATTAGTTTTTTACACCAATATCTAGTTATTTTTGCATGTCTAAATAAAGTATTCTGGATTTTTGTCATGTAGAAAGGGAGGCTCAAGGGGGATCTTATTGATCTCTGCTAATGCCTAAAAGGGAGTTGTAGTGAGGTGGGGGTCAGCCTTTTCTCCCACGTGACAAGAGATGGGAGAAGAAGAAATGGCCTCAAGTTTCATCAGGGGAGATTGTAGATAAAGAAAAATTTCTTCCCTGTAAGGGTGGTTAGGCACTGGAATATGTTGTTCAGGGTTGCACCATTTCTGGAAGTGCTCAAAAACATGTAGGTGCAGTACTTGGGCAAATGGCTTAGTGGTGATCACAGCAGTGCTTCGTGAAGGGTTGGACTTCATTAGCTTCAAGATCTTTTCCAATCTTAAGGATTCCATTATTCTATGAACACAAGATCTTTTCTCGTTTCTTAGATTTTTAGAAAAACAGCATTGTGTAAAAGAGATTGGTAATAGTTACATAGACTATTGTGTTGCTCTTTCAAAACGGGAAACGGATTTGAGTAAAGCCTAATATAAGAGCAGTGGGAATGCATTTTATTTAGGATTGCTCTGTAATTTTCCTGATATCTGTCTCCCCTTCACTTAAAAAAAATGCCAAATGCTATTATTCCCAAATTTATGTTTGATTCATGTGCATTAATTTTTGTAATATTTCAACAACAGAAATTTTACAACATTTTTCTATTCTTGCTGAATCATAACCTTTGTCAATCTCATAATGTTTCTTCCAAAGACACAAAAAGATGCCTGCTGAAGAAATCAAAAAGTTCCATTAAATGATAGAATCCCTTTTTCTTAATCTCCTGAAGGAATATTCTGGTTTATAACTAAAGACAGGTGTTCATATATCAAAGCCTAAAATCTTAAACCCATTTATAATTCAATTATTTTATGGAGATTATATTAATAACAATGTACATACATTTCCTGGCAGATAATCTACACTTGCATAAAACACCCCTCCCTTTCTTCTCAGTACTAACCTTAACTGAAAACCCATCCAGCTTTGTCACCAAAACATTGGGATTCCCTACCACAGCAATTTATACAACCCATATTTACATGACAACACTGTCAAAAGTTTTCTATTACAGACTAATTTTTTATTGCCCTGTTACTTTGTCAGCTCCTTTTGCTGATATGCTGGAATGTTTATGTGCTGGAATGGCTATATCTGACCTTCAAGGCAGATGCTCTTTAATTTCTGTCCTCATGATACTCAGATACAGAGCTTGCATGCAGTATGTTATTATTTACCAGTGTGAATCCTCACTTTCCCCTTAACTACTTGCCTTCAAAAGCAGTATAAGGTGTATAGAGAAATCAGGGAAGGACCTATGGTATGCTTAAATTGGTCCTGAAATTTTGATGGTTTAAGAAGCAGTAGTGTGGAATTTATTAAAGAATTTGTCTATGTTGTAACAAACTTGTAGTATTAGGCTATGTTAAAATCTGCACACTATCCAATTACTTTTGTTTAATTTGTGCATTTTGTCATGGCATCCTTGTATTTTTCTTGCACGTTCCTGTTTTGTATAAATTGTCTAATTTGTCAGGATTTTTGTAAATTCTAATCCTATCCTCTGGAGCATCTACAATCCTGCCCAGCTATCCATCAGCCACAGATTTTTAAAGCTTATGGTTTCTTCTGTCATTCAAATCTCTTTTCTTTTAGATGCTGAAAAACAACATGGCCAAAACAGCCCCCTGTGGAACTCTCCAGCTGAAATGATTAATAATGATTCCTCGTTAACTGAAAGTAATTTTTTCAAACAGTTGGTGGCTACATCTCATCCACATTTTACTGGTCTACTTAAAAGAATGTAATAGCACACCCTACATCTCCCTTAATGAAAATGTAATTATATAATATTTCCTCTTTTTTTCTCATAATGGAAAAGATCATGTTTTAGCAGTTTGTAAATAAATTTGACTTACAGAGTCAAAAACATAAAAACATTTCAGAAAAAGTAATTCTCTCATAATTATCACCATTTATAAACAGTGTGAATTTTCCTCAAGCTGCACTGACATTAACATTTGCTGTCAGCACCATATTGGTAATTTTAAAGTCAAAGATGCAGGTGGCTTGTCACTTTAGTTATACGTTCCTTCATAAATGGTTATCTGTAAAATATGTATTGTGGGTTAAGAATGTATATACAGGTATCTGTAAACATTAAATATGCACTCCTTAATAACAAAAGCTTCTTTATATGCCTGTGACCATGCAATTGATTTTAAATAGACGACAAAGGTCAGCACTTCTGGAGAGATTCTATATAATTTTCAAAGTAAGAATGGTTCATATCAGTTTATTTTGACATCTTTCAGGTTTGACTCAGTTCTTAATAACAATTTGAAATCAGAGAAGTCAAACATATTCTCACATGAAAGGGCTGCAGTCCAACAGTACTTAGACAAAAAGCTGTTTTGGTTTTTTTCTCATGTTGTTTCATGGGTCTTCAAACTTGCAGGTGTTCACAAGAAGTGCAGGATACCCAGTTATGTTACCATCTTTTCAACATGATGTTAAAATTGAGACTATTAGTTTATTAACAAATGTATAACATGCTAGTTACCTTTACAGGAACTGAACATAAATTTTCTTTTACGTATTCATAAAAACATGAAATTAAACTAAAAAAGAGAGGGGTTTTTTCAGTTTAAAAAGTTTTGGGAACAGTTTTATTGGTTAACAAACTACTCACAAATTTAAAACCTGTTGCTGAGAAAGAGCTGCTGAAACCTCCTTAATGGAAAAACTAAATGCAACTTTATTGTGAACTGGAAGGGAACTAACTCTTGCTACTAATCAGAACATGATACAAGCTAGCATGGACAGTTGTTAGAGATTGTTATTATACTGTCATCTAACACTTATTAGAGAAAAGGCAGCTCTGGGAACAACAGAAATGTCTGCTTTCAGATAAAGGACTCAAATGGTATTAGCAACAGTGTGTCATGTAACATGAGTTATTTATTAATCAGGACCTCTCTATGCACTGAGCAATAAAATTAATTATGGTTTTGAAAATAATATATGCAATTCTAATATGTGTTCTAAGCCTTCAGTTTACATGCTGTTCAGTTATTGAAGCTGTTCTTTAGAGGTTCTACCAGCCAATTAGAATAAATTTTTAGCGTTAACCCTGTGGTGAAATATCCATGATGTAAAAATGCTAGTCATCAGAACTGAAATTTATTAATATTTTGTAAAGCAAATTGAAAACTCCATTGCCTTTGGACTGTTTTCACATTTATATAATATTTTAATTGTATTTTTCATCTGCTATTTTTGCAGGGTTTTTTTCTATTGAATCAATTTGCACACAAAGCAGAAAAAATAAATAACCTCTGCGTAAGCTAGTCAATCTTTTAATTGACCATATAGAAAGGTCACTCCCACATCCTTGACTTTTCAAATCTTGGACCAGTCATACAGTCTTATGACACAGATTTCAATTTATCTGTTAATCTGTTTCCCAAGCAGTTGCAAAAACTATAAAGTCAATGTATATAAAGAATTTAAAAGATCCTGGCTTATTCAGATAACCTATGGAATACAGAGTATTAGAATTGCTAAATATCAAATCTGAGATGAACATCTCCTTCCAAATATGCTCTTCAAGTCTTAACTATTAAAAAGATACAGCTTTATCAGAAGCTATACCACAAAAAACTTGGGAAAATCAACAAAAGATTAAGTCTCATTTGATCCAAGCCACACAGGCATGCTGAATTAATAGTATAAACTTAGTGGTGGAACTTGGGAAGAATGGATATAAAACTTAACCCATCCAGTAAAATGTTATAATGCTATTTCACACGAACAAAAAATTGACTCCATTCTTCTAAAAACAAAAAAAAAAAAAACAAAAAAAAAAAATTTATAAATTCATTAAATCTGCAAGCAAAAAGAAATCTGCAACCTAAATTTTTTAGGAAAATACATTATTTACAGTTTCACAGGAGGAGGAAGAAGTCATCTGATGAGATGAATGAGGGGTAAGATGCTTAGCCTTTTAAACAAAGGAGTTCCCTTCATAATGTCCATTTAGGAATGTAGCTATATTAGTATCCCTTATATTAACAGCCCAGTTTTGGTGTTTCACAGAACCACAGAATATGCAGAGTTGGAAAGGACCTCAGGAGATCATCCAACTCTCCTGTCAAGGCAGAGTCACACAGGAATATGTCCAGGTGGGTTTTGAATGTCTCCAGAGAAGGAGACACCAAAACTCCCTGTGTGACCTGAACTACAAGGATCATTGATTCCAGCTCTCCAGTGAACGGCCCATGCAGGGGTGACCTTGGCATTATTAGCATCGTGGTCAAACCAATTGACCTCATCTCATGTTGAGGCCAGTTCAGCCTTGAGAAGAGATGACAAAATGTGTATAGATATCTAAAAGAGGAGAGCCAAAAGGATGGACCAGGCTCTTCTCAGTGGTGCCAAGCAACAGGACAAGAGGCAATGGGCAGAAACTGATGCACAGGAAGTTCCACCTGAACATGAGGGAGATCTTTACTGTGCAGGTGACTGAGCACTAGAACATGTTGCCCAGGGAGGCTGTGGAAGTCTCTCTCACTGGAGATATTCAAGAACCATCTAGAGGCATTCCTGTGCAATGTGCTCTGAGATGACTCTGCTTGAGCAAGGACAGATGACCCACTGCAGTCCCTTCCAACCTGTGACTGTCACCAGTTCTGTGATTCTGTGATTCTGTTCTTCTGTGATTCATTGAACCAGAGGGGCAGGATGATCTCCTTCAACCTGCTGTCCACACTCATTCTGATACACCCCAGGATACCATTGGCCATCCTGGCCACAGCACTGCTAGCTTATGTCCAACTTGTGATCCACCAAAGGGAGAGAGAAAAATGTCACCAAAAAAAACCCAAAAAAACCCCACGCTGTGAGAAACAGTATTCTTTTTAAAGATCTTAAATTAATGCCACTGAAATCTAACCTCGTAAAAGTATGATTTATGCTAAACCTAATGCAATTATGTCTTCTTACACAATATGAAACTTTTAAAGAATTCTATAACTGCCCTGTGTTTTGTTGTCATTTAGAATAAGAAGACAAACAAGTAATAAAATAGTAGAAATTCTAAGGACATGAGAAAAATCAGAATTAACTGCAGATGTGAACACCACAAACAGTCTGAGGCTGCAGAATAGACTAGGTACATTTATTTTATGATCCCTTTTATTGTGCCCTAGGTTGTAGCAAGAAACTTCTTTTTTGTCATTTCAGTCCATGGAGGTGTGCTATTGAGTATAAAAACGTATTTTTGTAAAAATTTTTTTACTGTGAAGTCCAGAAAGATAGTTTTAACAGCTGAAAATTCTGTTAGAGTCAACTGTTAGAGTCAGTTTAATTTCTCTTATAAGCTAGAATTATTAAAAATCAGCATACCTGGATTACATAAATTTTGACAGGTGGCATGCAGTACTCCTAAAGCAACTGTTGAAAATATCAACCATTGCTGCTGGACTGATTTCTTCTTTATTTAGGCAAACAATTTTGTTTGTTAATATTTTAATAAATGAGAAAATTTATTACATTACATCATAAATGTAGTAGATTCGCAGATAAATGTTTCAGATCAATAAAATAGAACAGTTAAAGGGGAAAGAAGGGTTTAGAGTCAAGAAATGTAAAGGTAACTGGTACTCATTATTCACAACTGCCAGCTTGATTCTTTTTTCCTTGACGCACCTAGTAGTTACACCAACGCTTCAGAACTCTAACTTGAAAGCAAAAATGCACTTCTAATAAAACGGGATTAATGATTAGTCTTCTGGGTTTACTTTACAGAATGTGAATGTTGATGGCTAAGATTCAGTTAAAGTATGCACGTATGTGAGAAAACAGTTTTGAAGAACTCCAAGTCAATAAACAGGCTGGTCTGTTCTCATGTCACAGCTTGCTTTCTTGTAATTAACAGAGAAAAGTATCAAGTAAAAATTTACTTATAAATATGTCTCAGATTATAATTTTTACTGAGGAATTACAAATACTGGAAACAAATGCACAAATATTCACTAAAAGCCTTTTAGCTGTATACATTTTTTTTACTTGTACGTGGAGCTACAGTGTTTGGATAACTATAAAATTGTGGGCTTGGCAAATCAAACTCAAAGAAAAAAATGCACTCCTAAAATAAAAGCCTTTTTAATATATACTTTTCCAAGAATTTTTCCATTGTGATCTCAAACATTAATGAGAGATCTGGAGCTATTCTACAAGACTAATGGCTTATGGCATTAGGACATCTTCTTAGCATTGTCTTACATCAGTTGAAGGAGAAAGATATGTAATAGGACTGTACCATAAAATGGATATGTCTTTTTCATCTGTGAATAAACAATAATAATATGTTGGACATCACTGTATTTGATGAAACATGTAACATATAACTTTGTTCATTTATGATGAGCACACAACAGTCTAGAAGACAGAAACAGAAGACAGCTAGAAACTAAAAATTGTTTTTTATGGAGTTGCTATAAACAGGGACTTGAGATTGCTCTGCGTGACAGCAAATTATCTGCAGTTTGTAGGTTAAAAAATGACAGTGTTGTCCAATTTGTAATATATTTAAACATCTTTTTCATTTGGGAATGTAGTAAATGAGGTGGCTAGTTTGTGGGAAAAGCATACAAGAAAAAGTTCATGACATTATCATAGTTAATAGTTAGTAATAGTCCAATAATAATAATAATTTTAGTTAGTAGAAGTGTGGGGTTTTTGTATTTTTTGGTCAAACAGGTGCAGAGTGAACAGAACAGTGAACAGAATGGTTCATATCTCTGTCATGTTCAATTCAGAGTTGCTTGCTATGAAATGTAGCTCCAAATCCCACTGGTAATGACTGAATGACTAATGACTAATGACTTCGATTTTCTTCAACCCAGACCTGTCCTGACACCTTTTCAGGAGCAAATAAACCTTTCTCTGAACAAACATACACTTCAAACACCCACAAATTATTGTGCAGCATAATTCCTTTCTTTTGGATACATCTTACAGTTATAATTCATTATTTTTTATGGTGGAAAATTATACTCATCACTATTTGCATCTATTATATGTATTTCAGGTAAACTATTACAAAGAAGATCTTTGTCCTTTTATTAGAGTCAAAGACTTAGGCTTTTCTCCTTCTGTGATGACACCTTCTTGGAAACATGGTTGAGGTGAAGGAGAGATGGACTAATTTGCACTATCTGATTGCATAAATGGTCTTTGATCTGGAAAGCAAAGAAGCAGTAGACAAACTTTTTCACATAAGCAGTGTGAACTTTGCTTTTCCTTAAGACATCTGAGGTAGGAGACCAGCAGGTGACAGAAACCTTGGTGAGAGCAGCTAACTGGCTGAAGGATGGGGAGAGAGTCACAGGGACTGGCCTAGAGCCACGTTATCAGTGTATCCCTGCTGCCTAACACACAATGTGATAGATGGCAAAAGCAGCAGCTCTCTACAAACACACATCCACAGGCATCCAATGCTCTGCTGAGGTGGAGCCAAGACAGCACAGATGTTGGCAACCCAGCCTGATGCAATATGCTAGTGATTAGCCCGAGTGTCCTGCTCCTGGGACTCTGGTGCTGTGTCTGGGCTGGCCACAGCCACTGGGCCTTGGCTCATGTGAATGCCAAGTGTGGGAACTGGCTGTGGAATACAAATATTAGAAAAGAAACTGTAGTTCACCAGATATCCTGTAAGTATCCTACTCAGGAAATTAATGTCTGGTCATGTCTCTAAGCAAGCAGTAGTGTTCTGTTCCCACAGCTGTACCACCAACACGCTGAACCAACAAGAAAGTATTAGAGAGAGGCAAAGCAGTCTGCTCCTCTAATATGGTCAGTTGCGTTCAAACACCCCCAAGGAGGAAAAATTCCACAACTTCTTGAAGCTATTTATACTAGAGGTAATTCACACTTAAATGAAAAGCTTTTTATAATATCTAGCCACTATTTCTTGTTTTATTTCTTGAAATTATTTCTTTCTATTATACTTTATTTTTAAAAAATATTACCATTAAACAATATCAGGCAGAGCTCAGCTCTGTCTTCTCTGCTCCCTTCTACCAGGTATCTGTACACACCAGAAAGGCCCTCCACAATGTTATTTCTTCCCTTCTAATTTCTTCTGTTATTTCTAGAATGAACAGACACAGTTCTGGAGCCTCTTATGACCCTTGTGCTGAGGTCCACACATCATTTTGGTGGACTCCTTGGGAGTCTCTACAGTAGGTCAGTGTCTGTCATGTGCACAGGAGCCTTAGGTTGGATGCAGCACTCGGGTCTCAGACAGCAGAATGAGATTTTTCCCCAGATCTGCTGGCTGGTACCTCGATATTCCAGCCTGTGGTGTGGCTGTGGCTTCATTGCTCCCTTGGAGCCTTGCTCCCTGAAGGCAACCCTGCCATCCCTGGGGTGTTTTCTGCTGCTCCAAAGCAGTTGTGCCTGACCTGTTCTGTGTCTATGTCTGTGTCTGTTCCATTGCAGGGGCTGAGCTTTACATTTGTTTTTGTTGAATACATTCATTAGCCCTTTGGGAAATTTAGAAATTGGTGCTTACTTTAAATAGGACATTGCTAATAAAACATCATAGAACAGTGTAGTTTGGAAAAGACAGGGGTCTTTTCACTAAGTCCAACTGTTAACACAACACTGCCAAATCGTCAATTAAAACAGCTCCTTAAGCACCACATCTTAGACACCTTCAGAGATGGTGATTCCATCACTTCCGTGGGAAGCTATTTCAAATGCTTGACCAGCCTTTCCATGAAAACTTTATTCCCAATATCAAGTCTAACTTTCCTTGATGCAAGTTGAGGCCATTTTGTCTTCTCCTGTGACTTGTTACTTGGGAGAAGAGAACAAGCTCCATGTTCTACAGCCTCCTTTCAGGTATTTACAGGACAAATAGCTCTCCCCTCAGCCTCCTCTCCTGCAGTTCCAACAATTGCCAGCCTCTACTGGCTCCCCAGCCTCTACTCAGAGGACTTGTGATCCGGAGCCTTCTCTAGTTTCATTGTCCTCTGGACATACTCCTTCACCTCAATCTTTCCTGCAGTGAGGGGCCCAGAACTGAACACAGGATTCGAGGTGGATCCTCCCACCAGTTCCAAGTACCAGGAGAAGATCACTGCTTTAGTCCTGCTGGCCAGACTGCTGCTGAGACAAGCCAGGATGTCATTGATCTTTTGTGGCTTCTTGGCCACCTGGGCACTGCTGGCTTGTGTTCAATCACTGTCACCAGCACCCCCAGGTCCTTTTCCTGTGGGCAGCTTTCCAGTCACTCTGCCCCAGCCTGTGGCACTGCCTGGGGCTGTTGTGGCCCAAGTGCAGGATCTGACATGTCATAGTGCTGCACCTCACACCATTGGCCTCAGCCCATGATCCAGCCTGTCCAGATCCCTCTGCAGAGCCTTCCTGCCCTCCAGCAGATCAGCACTCCCACCCAAATTAGTGTCACCTGCAAACTGATTAAGGGTGCACTTGATTTCCTCATCACCAATAAAGATATTAAACAGGACTGGCCATGATTCTGTGTACATCTTATATTTTATCACCTTGTCATTTAAATACCATTCATTACACCACATAACAGTACTTTACATATTGTTACATTTCATTAAAATTTACCAACTATCCGACAATAAGTGATGTTCCTTTGTTTTATATCATTTACATAATTTACTAACTTTCTACTTTTCTAAACCTTGATTAAAACCTTGAATGTTTCCTTGTATTGTTTTTAGACTTAAGAGCATTAAAAGTTAAACTTTTGTTAAGAGGTAAAGAAAAACAATCCTCATTCTACATAAAATGATTACACAAGTCTTCAGCTTTTCTGTGGCTCCTGAGAGTAATGTCCATAGAAATTTTATCAGCCTTGACTTTAAAATTTGAAATTTAGATGCAAGCTTTTTCCCAGATAATATGTTCCAAGAGAATGTGAATCCTAAAGCAAGTAGTTGTCTCAGAATACATTCTGCAGCACTATACCATAAGTATAAATTATCAAATAATAGAAAATAGGTTTATTTTAAAAAGTATTATATATGTACTTTTTGATATATATTCATACAAAGAACAATTGACAGAACAAGTGGCAAATGCTGTACTTTCTTCTTTTATGTCAAAACACAGAAATCAGTGAAATAAATATGTCTACACTTCGCTTACATGATTTAGTAATACCTTGATCTGAACTAAAAACCAACAACAGATGTCTGAAAAGTATTTCACAATATCAATCCACAAGTTCTATTGTACTTGTCAGGGAAGTAGATGATAATAAACCTTGTATTTGTGTGTGAGCGAGGGTGAGTGGTGACAAAAAAGAGAAAGGGAGAGAGTGCCTTTACAAAACAGTATAACATAACCATTCAGTGGGGGCCCAGACAGCAAATTTTCCATCAGAATCCCACCATAAGAAATGCTAGATCATTCCCAGGTCAAAAGTGAAAAAAAGAATTCAGACTTCCTGGGTACAAGAAGACCAAGGTACTTTTGAGCTCTTTCTAGAAGTTGTGTATATACCTCTTCGTTTCCCAGAAATCTTCCAACTCACTTGAAATGCATTTAGGAAAAATGCCTGGAAAGATGGTTCATGATGCTTAACTTGCAACCCTCTTATATACATTGTGTGCCAACTTTGGAGTTATTTACTGTAGAGATTACATTAGAGAAAAAAATCTTCTAAATGTGAACAAAAGTGCTCTAAATCTGATTCTGCTGATTCTGATGCACTGTGGTATCTGATAGAATTACTTAAAATTTGTATGTATCCTACACCAAGCTTCTGAGGGATTTACTTGCATGAGCAAAACAAAAAAATGGTATGAGCTTTTTCATCAATAAAGTAAAAAATTTAAATATCAGTGGGGGCTAATAATGCTAGAATCTGACTATGTCTAAAGTTAGCAGTATGTTCTATTTTAAAATGAATGCATTTCTTTTTAATTTCAAAAATACTTTTATTTCTGTATTGAAGTGCTTAAATTAATTTACTGCATGATATTCTGATAAGAGATGCAATATGGTCCTGTTATTACAGAACAGGAGAATTATTCCTTCACATAATTCAAATCATGGTTTTTCTGTCAGTCTCCTCAGTGTCAAACTGGGATTAATGTGTGTTCTGTCACTTCAAAGATGAAGAGCTGTGAAATGATTTCTGTTTATAAGCACTACAACTATTAGAATTATATTATAATATTAAAACTGAGATACATTTTTCCTTCCAAGTTCTCTTCATTAGCAGAGGAATCTAGAAAAAAAAAGACAGTTGAAAGAATACTTTTAAATATTTCTTCTGCTCTGGGGTTTGTAGAGAAAGCACTTAATAAACAGGTAATGACATGTATATCTGTCTATCCACATAATTTTCATATGGGATAAAGAGACCATTTAGTCTGGCACGGATTACAAATTCGAGATGACAAGTAGCACAACCCTCAGAAAGAAGGGGTAACCTTCTTAGACATAACCATAAGAAGAGGTTATAGAGGGTACCTATTTTTTTTTGTGCAGTTGTTTATTATAGTTGTCTACTGTTGCATTTTTGTGTAACAAACAAAATCACACAAATTTAGGGTACTTTTTGTCTTTTTACTTAAGATAAAGTGACTGAATAATATGTAGACTATTGCAAGTAGATGAGTCATCATTAGGTCAAGGGACAAACATTTATAAAAATATTTAAGATCTTAACTGAATCAAGAAAAAAAAGGAAATAGAATATGTAGAACATGCACACATTAATGCTATACTGTCATGCAGGTCAACAAGTTTCTGCAAATATGCTCACTGGACTTCACACAAATGTTACTTGTGCAAGTGAAAATGAAAGTTGTCTGAGTTTCAAAACTTACTGCTTCTTTTTTTTTGGTCATAACATTCCTCATTTTTACAATAGCGAGGTATTTCTCCTGAGTTCGCTGTTTAGGGATTCCTTTATGCAATCTGTTTTGGACATTTTAGTTATACTCCTTTAGGCTTGCCTATGTTGATTTTAAGTGTCAAATTAATAGATCAGATCTTCATTCACAACAATTCTTTCATTATGTTTTCCACCACTGACAGGTGTTTCATAAAGTTGTGGTGATTTATTAGTTCCACTACAGTTTCCTCATGAATTGCCACAATGTGGAAGGTTATAGATAGTCACCTCATTTTAAATATCAAAGATTCTTTTACCATTTCAGCTGATTCTTTCTCAAAATCTTAAAATAACCAATTTGGAAAATACGAGTTTGGTTGAAGGCTTTCATTAAGTGAGGGGATTTTTATGGTGTAATTTTTGGGTGATATAAATTTAATACATAGTTTGTGTATCACATATTTAAATTTTTACTTGGTCTTTCACCAAGTTTTTGTATGCTTTTGGCATTTTTCTTCTGCTTACTGTGGAGCTGCTGTGGTGAGATCTAATTTGAGCTTGTCCAACCTAAGTACATCTCTGCCACTTTTCAAGTTTCCAGAGTAAGTCATTTGGGTTTTCAAATATTTTTTTTAAACCTTCATTTCTAAACTAATTATGGAAATTGGTAAATCCTAAAATGCCAAATGCCTGAAAATAGAAGCTGTAATACACTATATTCTTTCTCAGGTCTTCTGAATTCCCCTTCTTAATGATGCCCCAGCCCAGACTTATTTCCTATCCCATTTAAATGTTATCCATCAATATTTTTTAAGTATTTGAAAAAAACTGCTGAAGTTTAGAATTAAGACATAACAGCTGTGAAGTGAACCCCAGAAAAGCTAAATATATTTCCAATAAAATTACTGTGAGTGAATTTAAAACCATGTGCTATCAGATTCACATAAATACAGATCAAAAATGATAACTCAGCCATTAAAATTGCAGGTCTAGGTAGGAGCAGTATCAGACATAGAAGTCACGGTATCAAAGCACTTCTGTTAGGAACATGCTGCACAGCATCACGTTGTCTTAGGTTACAAGATGTCCCTGGGGTGTGTATTCTATTGCCATCTCTTAGAGGTGGGGCAGTTATCTTCTGTTAATTGGGCCACCTGTTAAAACCAGGTGGGGCAGTTTTCTTTATCTCTTCCATAACCAATCTCCCCCTCCGGGAGACATCTTCTGTTAATGGGCCATTGAGCCCCACTGCATGACTGATAAAATTACATTATTCCATTGTGAGATGCTTCACCCAGGGGGAGGAGCCTAGCTTTCCTACCTGGATATAATCTGAGGCTTGGGACACCACCTCTTCCCACTGGATTCCCAGAGGAAGACCAAGCCTATCTACACCACCACCAGAGCTTCAGAGGAAAACTACACCTTCTACAGGATCATTGTTTCAACAAAAGCCCATCTGTCACTCCAAGAGGACTGTACCCACCATTTAATTGGACTGCTACCAACACCCTGACCCACAGGGTGTCAGATAATATTCTGACTCTGTCAGTGTTGTTTAGTATGACTGCATTTTTATTTTATTTTCTTCCCTAATTAATAACTGTTATTCTTACTCCCATATCTTTGCCCGAGAGCCCCTTAATTTCAAAAATTATAATAATTTGGAAGGAGGGCGTTTACATTTTACATTTCAGGGGAGGCTCCTGCCTTCTTTAGCAGACACCTGTCTTTTCAAACCAAGACAGATTTTGAAAGCTACTCCTCTGGGAATCTAGGAGGAAGAGGCTGCCTGTAGTGTTCCAATTACCAGATTATATCCAGGTAGGAATGCTTGGCTCCTCCTTCTGGGTAGTGCTTCCCACAATGGCATGATGTAATTTTATCAGTCATGCAGTGAGGCTCAGTGGCCCATTAACAGAAGATATTTCCCAGAGGGAGGATTGATTGTGGAAGAGATAAAGAAAATTGCCCAATTAACAGTAGGTAACTGCCCCACCTCTTACAGATGGGAATAGAATATACACCTCCAGCCACATCTTGTTACCTAGGACTTACCTATATACACCCTGCGCCTTATTTAATTTATTTTAGGCACTACATATATGGAGATATAATTATTTTAATGTATCTTCAAAATGTTGAAAAAAAGCACTTCCTTTTTGTGTGTTTATTTCATATAAGGAGCTGTATTAGAAATATTAACACAACATTAAACAGTAAATTCACTCTCAAAGACTTCTGTAACTCTCCTTTTGGATATGAGGTTTAACAACAAATGCAAGGTGCTGCACCTGGGTCAAGTCAATCCCTGGTATCAATACAGGTTGGGGGATGAATAAATCAAGTATTCAGGGGTAATGGTTGATGAGAAGCTAAACACAACCCGGAAATATACACCTGCAGCCTAGGAAGCCCATCATATACTGAGCAGTATCAAAAGCAGGGAAGAGTGGAGTGAGAATGAGAGGAACAACTCTACAGACACCAAGATCAGTGGGGAAGGAGAGGGAGGAGGAGCCCACATTCCGCTGCAGCCCATAGTGCAGCCCATGGTGAAGCAGCTGTGCCCCTGCAGCCCATGGAGGACCACAGGGATGCAGAGATCCACCTGCAATCTGTGGAGGAGACCTGTGCTGGAGCAGGTGGATGCCTGCAAGAGAGCTGTGGGCCCATGGGAAGCCCACACTGTAGCAGGCTCCTGCAGATGTACAGGCCTGGCAGGGACCTGCAGATGTATGCTAGAGCCCATGCTAGAGCAGGTTTTCTGGTAGGAATTGTGACCCTCTGGGGGACCAACACTGGAGCAGCCTGTGCCTGAAGAAGTGCAGCGTGAGGAAAACTGACACAGATTGGAGATCCCTTCCCTGTGGGATGGACTCACATTGAAGAAGTTTGCGCAGAACTACCTGCCATTGGAAGGGCACCACACTGGAGCAGGGAAGAACTCTTCTTCCTGAGCAGTGGCAGAAATAGTGTGATGAACTGATCATAACCCCCATCCCCTGTCTCCCTGAGCTGGAGGAGTGGAAGGAAGGGCCTGGGAAGGACTGAGCAGTGGGGGGAAGATGTTGTTATGATTTATTTTACTTCTCACTCTCCTGCTCTGATTTTGTTAAGTTCAATTTATTAAATTTAATCAATATCCCAAGCTGTGTGGTTGTCTGTGACAGGAATTGGTCAGTGACCTCTCCCTGTGCTTATCTCAGTGCATGAGCCCATCATTATATTTTTTCTCCCTGTCCAGTTGCAAAGGAAAATGACGGTAGATTTGGTGGGTGCCTGCATCCAGCCATGGTCAACCCACTCCACCCTGCTTCCTGCTCTCTCACACCACTGTTCCTAATGATACTCCAGTTTCACAACTCCTTACTCAGGCCCAGAGAGGTCGCATGACTCCTGAAAATGATGTCAAGTACAAACTGGTAGGTACTTAATGGATACAAAACTATGACTAAGAATTAGATAAAGCTTTTCAAGTAAAACGACATGTAGATAGGAGTTCACCTAAAAAAAAATCACATTCTCTCTCTCTCCTATCTCCTTAGTCTGGTTTAGAAAGGACAGCCTGAGACGTAACATTTCCATGTTTTCCTCATGTACCTGTTTGCTGTGATCTCTTTCACAATGTGCAAGACTTTTCAACCAGCTGCTCTCATTGTTACATGGGATTCAGTGCTTATATCATATTAAAAAGATAAACATCCAAGAACAATAATGAAAAGGTAGTGGAAATGAAAGCGATGGGTGTAGCTTTCATTGTGTATTGAATTTACTACATTCAGTAGTTAAAGATATAACTAGAATATTATTTTGTTATGAAATTGTACAATTATAGTAAATAATTACTCTGCCTACTTCTGTCTTCTAATATTTTATAAAAATAGTACTCATTTTTAATGCATTATTTTAGGAGTTCGTCATATTTCTTCAAGCTTCTTCTATCCACTCCATTTATGTAAGAGGTACAATACAAAAAGTGGTTTTGTTTTTTCTCTGGAAGGGAGTCAAAGGTTATAGTTAATACACAGGAATGCTTGCTCTTCTCACCCCATCACAGTCATTCCATATATCACTAGTGACTTTTTGCACATTTTTCTTGGAATGTAAAAATGCATGGTGTATGATTGATTTCCAATTCTTTCAGATGATACAGCGACAAATAAGAAGCCAGAGCAATTTAGTCTGAGGTGTCTGTTAAATATCACAAGATCTAACTTGCTAGAGAATGAGGCCATTCCAATTCATCTAATACCTAAATTTATCTTCACACAGTCTTTGCATGAATAGCAAACAGCATGACACAACTGGGCACTAGCAATTAATAAATGAAGGTTCTTTTCATTTTTGGTATCACAGAAAAGCAATATTGTGCTGGAATTTTCATTATTATTCATGCACTACATTCTTTACATTTGATAAAGCAGAACTTGGTTTAAATTTCCAAGTAGACCTTGCTGGGAAGATTATGGTATAATAAAAGAATTATTCTTTTTTCAGTGTTTTCTAATGGCTTCTTATTTCTTAAGACAATGTGAATAATAGCATTTCAATTAATAAGTATTTCCTTGTTTATAAGTAACATTTTTTTCTCAATTAAATGTATGCAAGTTCTCTTCTCCAGGCTGAGCTTCTTAAGGCCCTTCTCCATCTTTGCTGCCCTCCTTTGGATGCTAATAGCTTTGTATCTTTCTCATATTCTGGTGACCAAAAGTGCACACAATACCCAAGGTGAGGCCTTCCCAGTGCAGAGTAGTTTTTTACCTAGACTTAAGTGAAGCCTTTCACACCATTTCCCACAGATTTCTCCTGGAGCGAATGGAATGGCTTGGATGAGCACAATGTTTTACAGGGTGAACGACAGATTGGTGGGGAAGCCCAAGGAGAGGTGGTTAATGGAATTACATCCATTTAGTGGTCAGTCATAAGTGGTGTTCCCCTGGGCTCAGTACGGGGGTCAGCTGTGTTTAATAACTTTGCCAATGACCTGGATGATTGCATCGAGTTTCACCCCTGTCAGTTTGCAGAGGACACCAAACTGGGTGGAAGTGATGATCTGCTAGAGGGTGGAAGGCTCTGCAGAGGGATCTGGACAGACTGGATCAATGGGCCAAGGCCACTGGTTGTGCCAGGGCAGGTTTAAACTGAGCAGTATGAAGCACTTCTTTACCAAGAGGGAAATCAAACACTGGAACAGGCTTCTAAGAGTGGTGGCCAATGCCTCGAGCCTGTCAATATTTAAGAGGTTTATGGACAATGCCCTAAATAATGTGCTTTAACTTCTAGGCAGCCCTGAATTGGCCAAGTATTTGGATGAGACGATAATCATAGATCCCTTCCAAAACGGAGATTTTCTTTTTTCTTTTCTTTTCTTTTCTTTTCTTTTCTTTTCTTTTCTTTCCTTTTCTTTTCTTTTCTTTTCTTTTCTTTTCTTTTCTTTTCTTTTCTTTTCTTTTCTTTTCTTTTCTTTTCTTTTCTTTTCTTTTCTTTTCTTTTCTTTTCTTTTCTTTTCTTTTCTTTTCTTTTCTTTTCTTTTCTTTATGCCTGCAGTCATTGTTCCCCAAGGCCAGGGTTTGGCATTTACTCTTTAGTTGAACTTTAAAGGTTACTCAGGCACTATTTCTCCAGTCTGTCCAGCTGCCTATGAATGACACACCCATTTGGCTTATCAACCACTCCTCTCATTTCGGTATCTTCTGCAAACAGCACTTTGGTAAAAGGAGGGATTATCTCAAAACAAAAGGGGTGGGAAGTCTGTTCGAGTAGAGCATTTCAAGATTAATGTTTAATTTGTATTTTGCTTGATTTAGATGTTAGAGTGCACATCTAGAATAATGACTTCACTGTAAATTCAGGATGGTTAATCATCTGATGGTGTGCATGCAAAAATTCGGTCATACCTCAAACAGTACTATTCTGTTCTGATGGCTAATAGATTAATTATTATCTTTGTTATCTAGTATGAATAAATATACTCCTAAATGAGACACTCAAATAGAAACTGATTTTTTCCCAAAATATATAGTCTGGAAAAATATGAAAATATTAAAAACTAGAGTTGGATGACAAATAGAGCTTTTTATGACTCAAACTGGATACCAATAGACAAAGTAATTATATCCTAGTAAAATCATCTTTTAAGGTTGTAGAAATTCCTATCATATAGCAGAATCAAGAACATTTTGTAAAGCTAAACATAGAATAAACCAAGAAATACCCACAAATGTGAAAACTGGTAAGTAAACTTTGCTCTTCTCACTAAGTTTAAAACCATTAAATTTATACTAATTTGTCCTTTTAGGTGTTAAATGCACAAACATTATTTCTTCCCTTTCTCCATATTTCTGGGGTGGAAAAAGATCAGAACTGTCCAAAACCACAAATGCTTGTTCTAGGAGTATTTCCAAGCAAGATCATAGCAAAAGTCCTCTGAAGGATAAGGACATGGATTTTTTTTTTTTAAATTTTTTATTTGCAGTTGCCTTTCCTGTTTTGCCAGCTAAAATCTTCTCATTAGACAAAGAAAATTAAGCAAAGTTTTACCCACCACCTAATATCATACAATGTTTTTGGTCATGGGCTGAGTTTCCTCTATTACAAGTATTGACTTATTTACGCAATTTATTTATATTATTATATTAATAGTAAATATGATTAACTATGACATCCTTCTGAAAATAAAACTTGTTTATGCTCCATTATTGTAAAAGGGAAGCAATATAATCACACCCTCTACCTTTAATTTATCATTGTAACACCACTATATGAAGTACATGTATCCTTAACATGCAAGGGCAGTTTTCTAAATATAGAGAAATTAAAACTATTTTCTCCACAATGGCATGGCCAGAACCTGAACCCAGGCTCCTGGGAATGTGGCAGAGCCTATGCCCACTATCTTTTATATACGTGATCTGAACAAAGGGAGAAGGAAAAGAGCATCTCTTAGAAAAAGATTTGGAAGCTGTCATCCCGAATGATGAATCGCAATACTTTAGGAGAGAAAAATCTCTCCCACCATCAGCTTGGTAGTGATGCTGAAACAAATCTAGCCCAATATTAATCTTTAATGTGTAACTCCTACATGAAATTCCCCTCCCAATAATTTAAATGGAAATTAGTAATGCCCAGGAACATCAGGTTTAGGGCTTTTTTGGGTCACCAGGTCTCCCTCATTTTTCTGCATACATGTGTTGGAGTGCACTTGTATTCTTGTTTTGATTTGAGGAGACACATTGTGCTTTGAGAAAAAGACATCTCATTAAAAATAAGAAATACTTCACTCCTCAGTAGTCTGATAATTTCTCTGTCATCTCACAGCTCTTCCTCTGAGCTCTATATGCTGATTATGCTGTTCCAAAATGACTGTCAACAGGGGAAGAAGTAAGTATTTTGGGATTTGAGCTACCAGCCTTTCTGTTTGAACTTAAATCTGTTGGCAAGGCAACTGGAGGAAAGTTGAAAATTATTTTTAAAAGAAAACAATGATAAGATGGTGGCATATATTTTAATCACATTCATTTCTTTGTACTACGTTGAAAATGCAAAAGTAATCTCTGCTATAATAACCTTCCTTATGCTGCAAAACAGCAAGATTGTTCAACTCAAATGTCCCCATAACTATTTTTGAGCCTTTCCTGCTGTGAGATGCAGCTTTCACTAGTCCTTGGCCTGGAGGTCTGTCAGCAGCAGTTCACAGCCTACAAATCAGAAAGTTAAAAATATGGTAATATTTATACTGTTGGCCAGTTGGTCCATAAGGCTGAAATTCCCTTAGAAAGGGGAAACATTTTCTCCTTGTCTTTATGTTTCACGGTTTAATTCAAGATTTGGGTTTTTTTTTTGTAGCTTGTAAACACTCTTACCTCATAGTTCATCTAGATCACCGTCAACTGTTAAATCACAGATATGCTGATGGTTTGTTGTACATACATCTCAGTTTCTATCTCAAAACCAAAAAGCATTAATTTGATATGAAGAAATAATATTTTTCAGCTAAAAAGGGGATTTTTAAGATATTTTATAATTTCCTATGCTTAGAATTGCAAATTTTTTTTTCCATCTCTATTTGCAGTCTCTATTTAGCACTTCTTATTCCATTCCTGTTTTTGTTCAAGAAACACAATGCAGATGGTTAGACTAATGTATCCCCTTTTTCTCATGGATTTCACAAAATTCAGGAAAAATAAGAAAGAAAATTTTGCTCTTCATTCTTGCTTATATCATCCCCCCAGATACTGGTAGTTTCCATATCCCTGAAGGAAATGGCTTTTGTATGAATGAGATCGAAAATAGTGAAATTATCTTTGTAAAAATTGCTGTAAACTCGTGGATGCCTTTGGAGATTAAAATAACATCTTTGAATTGCACAAAGAAGCTGAAGGGGAATAAATAAAGGACACAGGCCATATTCTTGGAAGTAAATTTTATATCTGATAATGGGAAAGGAAATTACTTATGATAGTGATATTTGAGATTATCTCATTTTGACCACTGTCAAGGCAAAAAGAGTGAAGAATAATATGTATTAGCACCAGTAATTCAAAATCAGCCAATGGAAGATAGGGGAAAAAAAAAAACCTAAACCAACACAACGCTTTTTCCTTTACTAGGAAGTACTATCCACTGTCCTGGAAGTTTGACTTCTTGCTTAGAGATTTTTCTAATATTTCTGCCATTGTCATGGCTTTTTAAGTTTTCCCACCAAATTAAATTAAAGGGATCCTCCTAGTAGGAGTAACATGAGAAAATTTAGAAATATGATAAATAAGCTTCACTGGCGTAATTATTAAAAATGAAGGATTTTCTTAATTTAATTTCATTGATCAGTTAAGACAGAGATATAAATTACACATATCTACCTTCATGTTTCATTAAGTTTAAATTACAGAACAGCATGCCAGTCTGCCTGTTATTCTGTGGATAAGGGGAAATTATTGAACATTTTATGCGTTTATTTTTCAAGATGTTTGTCATGATGTCCCATGATATCCTTATAGCTACATTGGTGAAATATGGATTAGAAGGGGAAATAAGGGTAGTTGAAAAATTAACATGCCAAAATCATTGTGATGAACCCAACTGCAGACCAATTAGTAGTGTTGTATCTGAAGGTTTGATTCTAAAAGCAAATACTGCTTAATGTCTTCATCAGTTACGTGAATCCTAGTGCACTTTCAGCAATTTCAAGGTGACAGAGTGCAGTGAATACTCAATGTGTGGACATATTCATGCTAGTTAGAAACAGAGGAAAGAGTAGAGAAGCAAGGAGAGAGGAGCTTCATGACTCTTATCAGAACTGAGCACAAAATCTGGACCCTGGGCTGGACAAAGACTGTACTTGTACTAGAACTCTGAGTGTCCATTTCTTCCAGTGTTGCTGACTTCAATTAGAAGTATAAAAGAGAATGTAACATGTGGCCCAAATTCCCTTACAGCCATTCCAAAGCCCTGATGTCCTCTTTGGCTATCCTCAGACTATGAGTGGCCACTTCATTGCCCCCTACATGGAAAATCCCTAATGGGAAGAAGTGTGAGGCCACACCAGGCTAGTAAGTTTCCCGGTGGTGTTCTCAGCCCAGGCCTCAAGAAGGGAGCACACCTCCCTGTTGGTTGGGACTGATTGGATTGCTTTGGTTGTACATGCAGCTTTTTGCTTTACCTAATAAACTGTCTTTACCTCAATCTACATGCTTTCTCACACCCTTTCAATTGCCTTCTCTGTCGTACTGTGGGTGAGCGAGCAAGTAGCTGTGTGGGGCTTAGCTGCCAACTGTGCTTAATCTGCAGCAGCATATAAATTTTTGATACTTCTATGATCAACAAAGCTTTTGCACTTTTAAGCTCTGTATCATTTTATGAATTTAGAGATTTTTAAACATATGGCAAGTTGATTTTCCTTTTATTTAGACAAAAAAAATTTCATGTGATTTATAGGCTTTTAAGATTCTGGACTATAATTTTTCTCTCATAGTCTCTACCTTTTCACATTTGGAAACTTTTGTATGTTTCTAATGCTCTGCTTAAGTTTCTGCTCTAAGCAGTTTCCAGGCAGATTAATTTTCATTTTGTGAAATGTGCCCAATACTTCAAATAAACTGCAGTTGTCATATGTTTCCATTAAGTTCATTCTCAGATGCTCATGGGATAATTCAGGCTGATGGGCACCTGGAGATGTCTTCAGCCCCAGCTTGTGCCCCTGCGCAGAGTAGGCTCAGATGTAAACTCAGATTAGATTTTTCAAGGCTTTACCCTGTGAAGGCAGGAAACCCTCCAAACAAGAGATGGCCCAAACTCCCTGGGCCTTGACACCACGACTAGGCTCTCCACATAGAAAGAAGATTTCTGCTTATCTCCCTTCAGTAAAATTGTCTCAAGTTTCAGCTTGTACTACTGTCTCTTGCCCTCCAGCTATGTACCACCATGCATAGCCACCTACTTTTGGTGCTGGAGTGCTGCTGAGTGTACCCAACACCTTCCCTTTTCCCAGCAGAATACATCCAGCACTGCACCCTTCCTTCACAGGAAGATAGTCTGAAGCCCTTCTTGGTGGTTTCTGCTAATTTAATTGTGGTTCATCTAGGCCCAGAACCAGAGACCATATCTAAAGGTGATATGTTGGTTTTAGGGTTTGGCCTCTCTCTTAGCTGGACTTCACAGGTTTCACTTTTGACCTCTTCTAGATACCCAGACCCACAGAAGCCAGCCTGGCCTACTAGTTTTTCCCCTGCTGTAATCAGCAAACTTCAGAAGAGTGCTCACTGTTCTCTCTTCAGGTCACTGGGAGAGATGTTCTGAAGGGAAAGCCCCAGAACAGACCCTGTACTACTGCACTGGTTGCCAGCCTCCAGGTAGACTACAGCCCAGTTAAACCTGGTCCTGTGAGCCTGACCATCCAACTTGTTATTTGCTAGTAGTTTTCACATCCCACCTGTGATCTCCCAATGTGGACATGGGAGCATTTCAGGAGACAGTGTCATAAACCTTGCTATATTCAAGGTAAATGCCATCTGTGTCCACAGATCCTGTAATTTTACCACCAGGGGCAGTCAGGTAAAAAAAAATCCATGTCTAGTGCTTCTAATCAGTTCCTTCCTGAGCCCTGAAAGTGGATCCCATGGGACTCACTCTATGATTCTTCTTGGCATCAAAGTGAACTCAGCTTGTATCAGTAGTTTTTGCAATTGTTCCTTCTGAAATTCATAGATGCATGCAACATTTTCTTTCCTGCAGTGGTTGAAGATTTCCCCCAGTCTCTTTGACTTGGGAACAAACACTTTTGCTGCAGTTATTTCAAGAAGATTTTGCCCTCCTTGCTGCCCTGATGAATGGTCTGGAGGGCACTCCTGTCACAGTATCATGCTTCCTGGCATATCTTCTGTCCCTGGAACACAGTCTCTCATCCTGTTTTTTGTGAATCCCGTGGACCTTTTTACACGCCCAAGCTACTCCTTCACTTACTGCAGCATTGATGCAGTGTTGCAGTTGCACATGGAGCCCCAGCCCATCCTACTTGCTTCCAGGCATTGTGTTACTGGCATTTCAGACAAGTGTCTCTTTCTCCTGTTTCCTCACTCCTGAGGTCTCACTTGTTCCCATCATCCTGCACTCTTCTCTATGCAATGCATCTGGATTTTCCTCCTGGACTGTGAGTCATAGTCTTCCTTCCTGGTCTCAGTAGTTTGAAGTATTTTTCATCAGTTGAGCCAGTCCCTTGACAATTGTGCTCTTAACACATTTTATCAGGTGTATCTTTGCAATCTTTCATTCTCAGCAGTTTTGTTGCGAAACCTGCATCCCTGCCATCAGCACCTGCCATGAAAGCAACTACTTACCCACAAGATTCATGCCCTGCTCCCCAGACCCTTCCCCTCTCATCTGCAGAACAATGGGGACAAAATCCCCTTTCATATCCTGTAGCACAGATCTGCTCTGCTTGAAGCATCATGTCCTGCTGGTGTGCAGGACCTCGCTGACACCAGCAAAAAGTCCTTCCCAGGAGCAGAGCTGGGGACTGCTGCACAAACAGGTGCTCCACTGGATGCACATGGCTGCCACACAGCAGGAGCTGCCTGGTGGAAACAGCTTCTTGTCTCTCCATGGAATGAAATCATGACATGCAGTACAGAGTCACTGCTGTCTACATAGAACACCTCCAGCATGAATTCTAGCCAGCTTCTAAGTCTGGACACTTCTTTGGCAGTAATTATTTTTGATTATTGCTAAAAAAATCCTGTGACGTTCAGATGTAATGAAACTGACTCACAGAACAGACTGATAGTGCACTAGTAAATTTTCAGACAGACTGAAGAATGACCAAAAATTTGTCTAATCTCTTCTGCATACAATTATTAAGTGTTCAAAATACCAGAAGTCAAAACATTTCACAAAGAAATTTACATTTACATTTACATTTTTTCTTCATTATTAGAGACAGTAAGTTTTTTTCCATTAAAATGGCTTTCACTGGAGGAAAAAAAGTTGTAGGAAAGAATAGTTAACAGTAATTTACTATCTTAAAACTGATGGGAAAGTTTGAAAACTTCCCTTTTGAAAAGGAAATCATGTCTCTTTTCCCCTGAAAGTTTCATGGTAATACTTTTTTTACTTTTATAGCATTGATTTATGAAATGCTTTGTCTAATTGTGTGAAATTACAAGTATATAAAAAAACCCCAAATTTTAAAAAATTTTATTTATTTAAAAAATAAACCAAACCAAATAAAACAAAACACAAAGAATTAAAACAGGTAAAATTAACCTGTTGTGGGGAAAAAGGTAACTGTAAAACTATTCCTTTGGAATGGGAAAAATATTGCATACCAAACACATTCTAGGGTTTAACAACTGGTTGTCTGGTATAGCTTGAATTGCTGTATTGACTGTCACAACAAATATAATTATAGTTTTGCATTTTACCTGCAGTGAAAGTAACCAAAACTGCACTTGAATGTCCTTTGGTTATAACATAAAAGTATACTTTATGTTTTCAATTACCTTTTGTAACTTTGAAGACAGTGTTTTTCTTTTATAAGCATAGAGAAAAAGAGAGTAACTCATTGTGCGAAACAAGATATTTTATGTTTTTTAATAGAACATGATCTACTACACTACTGTACCTGATATAAATAGGATGAAGCACTAAAGCACTTGCTGTGGAATGCTTCATGGATTCCTTACTTGCTTGTTTTGTATACACAGACACACAGATCTATCATCTATCTAATCTATCTATCTATCTATCTCTATATACAGATATCTATATATCTAGCTCACAGAAACACATAATGTTGGGGTTTGGAAGAGACCTCTGGAGATACCGCAGTTTTGAATATCCCTAGAAAGTGAAAAGGAAACTCCACAAACTCTGTGGGAAGTCTATTCCAGTGCTCTGTCACCTGTACAGTAAATAAGTTTTCTTGATATTCAGGTAGAATTTCCTGTGTTTCACTTTGTGCCATTTGGCTGTTTTCCTGTCACTGGCCACCGCTGAAGATGGTCTGATATCATCCTCTTCACACCTGCCCTTAGGATTTTGGTATGCATTGATGGGGTCCCCTCTCGCACACCGCTTCTTGAGGCTGAAGAGGCCCAGCTCCCTCAGCCTTTCCTCCTAAGAGAGATGCTCCAGTCCCCTAATCATCTCTGTATACCTCCACCGGACCTGTTCCAGTGGTTACTTGTCTTTCTTGTGCTGAGGAGCTCAGAACTGGACACAGCACTCCAGGCGTGCCTTACCGGGGCTGAATGGAGGGGCAGGATCACCTTCCTCGACCTTCCGGACGCTGATGCACCCCAGGACACTNATATATTGATCTATTGATATATTTATATATTTACACATTTATATATCTATATATTTATATATGTATATGCATATAAATATCTATATTCATATATATTTTTATAAATCAATATAAATAAGAATATAAATTTATATATAATAAATAAATTATTTTAGTATGTAAAAATATACATATACTATAAAGAAAAATCTCAATTGTTGGGTTTTTTTTCAGTAATTTAAAAATAAATAGTTACTTTAGCTTTATAGAAAAAAATATCTCTTTGCCTAATTTAAATGGTGGCTGTTCTTCATTCTTCATTTATTCTCTCCTTGTTTTTGCTCTGTGGAAACAGAAACATAACTAGCAGAGTAGTGACAGCAGTATAAAAAAGCAATTGATAGAGTAAAATGGTGTGACCTCAAAAAAGAGACTAGATTAACAATTTCATTTGGGGTTAGAAAAACTGACACCACATAGGAATAGATTTGCAAAGATATGCAATCTGGACAATTTTAGGACAAGTTCTGAGGAAGAAATAGAAGAATGGATATCTCCTTCCTTGTGTAACCCCAATATTCATTGTCTTGGAGCTAACCCTAAATGTTTCAGCACTTTTTACCTGTTGCTGCATTAGGCCACCTGCAGGTATCCCAAACAGCATATTCCCTTGCTAGCCCAGCCACTTTGAATTTGCTGACAGAATTTGATTTCAGCACCGAAACTGAAATCCTGACCAGGATGGAAGCACGAGAAGTAAAAAGATATAAAATTAAATGAAAGAACTATTTGAATCAGTCACTTGCAGCGTTTCTTGGGCAGATTTGAAATTTTTTGCTATGAACCCTTCAAACTGATATTCTATAAACTGAAAAAAGTAATTACTTTTCCTGTTAAAACTCAGATATAAATAAACACTATATAATCCATTTTATTCATAGGAAGAATTAGTTCTTATCCTTAATATTAAATAGCAGCTGTGTAATAATGCTTGCAGATAAACATTTCAAAAGGACTATGAGGAATGGTGCCTGTGACACTGGATACATTTCAGTAACTTCTTATTTGCCTTTTAGGGATAAGTAGCATCAGAAGACTGGAGAATGAAATGCAGACACTTTCATTAAGGGGTCTCAGGTTCAAATCTTCTCTAGGCCAAACATAACTGAAAGTTAACACCTGATGGCAGTCACTGAGAAGTGTGAAATGTATTAATTGCCAGTCAAAAAGAAGGTTTCAAGATTAGAAAAAAATTTTTTAAATTACAACCACTTGGCAAGCTAAAGTACTGTTAGTTCGGCTACCCTGACGTTATTTTCCCCACAGATCATCTCACTGAAGACAGCTGACAGATAATTGGTATGGCAGTTTGCTTGAATATTATGAAGTTATCCTTTTATATCTAAGAGATAACAGGCTCATTTTCAGCTATTTGAAACTGTTTTCACCAGTACTGGTTTTAAATATTGTCAGGGAGAGATATGTATTTTCATTATGTATCACTGAATGAAAAGAATTCACAGTTCATAGCTACATCCCAGGAGCTGTGAGAGTGTTACCAAAAAAGTTGTATTTCTTTAAGAAGAAGTTGGGGAAGATGTTTGAAAATTTTTTCAGCTTTACCACAGTAGTGTATGATCCCTGTATTCAGGGTTAAAGTTTAGTTTTTTACAGTGCTTAGTACAAGCGCCAGAGATTAATTAACTAATAGTCTTGTGCCATATAATTCTTCCTTGCTTAATTATATAAGTTATTAATATCTGTTAGTAGATATCTTAGTTTTGAAAACAGGATTGTTCATCACAGCAAAGAACAATAAGAGAAGTAAATTACAATGTGACCACATATTTCAGATAGTCTCAATGAGAAAAGATTCACTGGACATTCATGCTTTGAGGAGAAACCCCCATGCATCCAGTGCTACTAATAAAGTAATATCAGCATTCCAACCTACTAAGTTGGTTGGAGAGTTTATTTCCTGTTTTTTGGTGACAAGAGCCCAAACACTCTTTAGTAACTTCAATAGTAATATAAATAATTGTTTTTTCACTTTGAAATATAAAATGCTGTGGTTTATAAAACTGTGGAATTGTATATTCTTGCATAATCCACAAGAGAACAAAAAATATTATAGATATTTAAGGGATGAGTAAGGTTTTCACCTGCTTTCACTTGTCAATCAGCTGGATTAACAGAGAAATGGACATCCCAGCAGAAAAACATGGTTGTATTGTTCAAAGAATAATTTTGGTTTCCGGTTTATGTTTAAAAATTCATTTGGATTAATATTGAAGTCACTAGCAATGTGAAACATACAGAATTCTGTAGGAAGACACAAAAACTGATAGGCAAGAGTAAAGTGCACAATACACTATACTTTTAATAGAATTTAAGTGTAAATTGAAGTGTGTCTTGGAAGTGATGTAATTTTTTATATACCAGACACTATTGACAGCTCAGGGTGGCCTGTCATGACATGATGGAAATGTTGTGTGTATAGCCCAGAGTTTTCTGGATAGTAATGTTTTTAAAAAAAACTATGTTTCTCTTGAGGGCATCGTTAAAATGAGGTTTCAAAAGCCTTTTAGATGAGTGTCTCAAACCCATGATTTCACTCGCATGAAGCAATGCTATAAGCAAAATTCTCTATGACTCTGTAGGACAGAGAGATTGTGGGTGCTGAGGCAGAGCCTGAAATCTTTGAATTATTACTGTTAGGTTTGCTGTATCAAGTTTAATTTCACCTGTTTAGTTCTCATTAAATCCATAATTCAGAGCTACTTTCTGACAAGATAAATATGCTCATTTTCTGTTCTTTGTATTTTGTCACTAGAAGATATATATACCACAAAATGAAATAGTATTTTAAAGCATGTCTCCATAGATAAAATATAGGAATCTGTATATATCTCCACAAGCCTCATCTGAATCAGTTTTTAGAAAGACTATAGAAGTATAAAGGTCTTACCCCAACCATTGTTTTATTTTACTGAGCAAACTTAGTTTGCTTATGAGGAAATAAATATGTTAGAATCAAATTAAAATATTAAAATTTTCAAAGTTTTAACTTTCTGTTTGCACATTTTTTGCTGAGAATAAAATAGCATTAATGAAATCCCACTAAAGAGAATAGCATGACCATGGTGTGCTGCCAGGTGGATCTTTGAAAGAATATTGAAGGAGAGGGTTTTTTTCTGTCTTTCTATGCTCTACTCTTTGATCTAAAAGAGATTCAAAAAACAGTTCTCTGTGTTTCAATCATTACAGGTGCAATTATAATATACAATCAGATTAAATATTGTCATTTTGTCTGACTGTGATCAATATGATGTACACACATTTATTTTAGTAGACAGAATATTAGAGGTGTTAATAGAATTGCTTTTCAGGTTTCAAAGAGTTTGAGGTAGAACGACCTTTTCATAGTATGGTCTCTGTTTCTCCTAAAAATGGCATATTCTTCACAATCCCTATCCTTGGAGATAGTCAAAAGTCATCTGCCCTGGCTGAACCTGCCTGAGCAGGGTGACTGTACAAGATGACCTTCTGAAGTCCCTTTCAACCTCAACCATCCTATGGTCCTGTAGAAAAGTATTGACACATTGCCAGTGTAAGGAGAGGTACACTGTCTTATTCACTTTTATATTTACTGTAACTCCCAAAAGAGAAAATGTGATGAAAAAGACAGGAATCTAGGCTAGAGGAAATTTATAGAAAATTAGTAGAACCTGTACATTTCTGTTTGCAATAGCCCCTCACATGTCTTTTGTGTATGACTTCACCGACAATTCTTTTTAAATCCCCCTTTTTTTTTTTTTCTGAAATCCACGGTCTTCTGTGGTGATGAACTGATGACATATCACAAATGACCCTGCAAAATATCTGTGCAAAATTGATACTGCTTTATGAAGCACACTGTGAAAAATCCTGACCGTTCACACTCTATAAGAGGTGGTAACTCTTGAAAAAAGTTACCATCATAAAACACTTGATTTACCTCGAGATGCTCAAGAACTTCAAGAAAAGTGACTACCATGCTAGCTGTCACCAAAATAACATTTTTTGAAGCCAAGTGCTTTAATATGTTGCCAAATACCCTGCCACAAAGCAGAAAGATTTGTTTGCTTCTGGTCCCAAAAAAAGGCTTAGGCCACATAATTCTGAATCTTACTATATTTCAGACTAAGCAAGAGTTCAATTTTGAGGGTGTAAATACAGAACTTGTTCCAGGTGGACAGGTACTAGATCCCTTTATCAACTCAGAAGTATGGAGAGTCGGGGCAAATGATTAAATAAACTAATCAAACATATTTGGAAATTAAACATTATTATGATGTTTTAAATTTAAATACTTAAAGTCAAAAAGTCAAAAAGTTTGCTTTAATTTTTGATACAATTCTTTTTGCTTTCATTTTGAAACAATAAATTGTTTTACTTCTTTCAGATACAACCTTTACTTTTTTATTCTAAATTCATGTCTTTTTTTTCCATATGTAACTTTATTCTTTCTCTGGATATTCTAACTCCCTTTCCTCTTTTTCAGACACTGCCTCAAAGCAGAGGTCTTCAGCTTCTTTCTTTTGCTTCATTATCAGTAACTTTGGTAGTTTCTGTCTCAGGGTGCAAACTGTAGACTGAGCTCTCAACAGCTATGTTTATTTTGTTCAGGTCCAAGGGCAGATGGTTTGGGAAAGGGCAGACAGCTAAGAGGAAAAAGGTATGTATTTTAGTTGATTTAAGTCAAGCTCCATATAGGATTGCTCCATAAGCAACCAGGATGTCCCAAGGAGTCAGAGGGCTCCTAGATACATGGCAAATTTTTTAGAAGTCACTTGTTGAAGGTTGATAAAGGAGATGTCAAGCATTAGGATGAAAATTCTAATGAAAAACTTTGGTGGGCTTAGTTTCTGAATTAATTCTTTTATTCATTTAATAAACTTCTACAAAAATTTACTTTCCCCCATTAGCAAAACCCCCCCAAACCAACCAACCAACCAACCAACCAACCAACCAACCCAACCCAACTGAAACAAATAGACACAACCAGATAAAAACCAAACAAATCGTAAACTGTTTAAAATAGTCACTGCTTGTAAGTATTTTATATACCAGTAAATTACGTGGCTTTCAGCACAAGGACCAGGTGAGAGCAGCTGGGGTTTAAGCCTAAGCTTGAATTATGTACTGAAATCCACAACTGTACTTTTCAATGCATTGGATTCAGTCAGAAGGATACGGTCATGCAATTTTAATTCAGCCATAGTGGTTGGAGGTTTGTTTCAGTGAGCTCAATATTCAATGCCATACCTACAAATTATTAAAAAAAACCCCAAAAATTGATGAGAAAGTAATTTTTTGCCACACTTTCCCCGTTTATACTTTCCCAAACATTTTCTGCTTACATGTCCTCCAGAAGCAATTAATAAAACTTTTATATTTATGCCATCCCATTTTTACAGGAGATCAGCCATCTCCTTGGCTCTACATAGCTACCAAACACCAGTGGTTGTAGACACCCATTAGAGACAGACAGACACACACACACACCCACACCCACACACACACACACTCCCCCATGCACCCATCTCCAGCCTCTGGCTCTGTTCAGATCTTCCTGAGGGCTTTGCTTTCCACATTCCCTCTGTGGTGTGCCTTTCTTAGCTACCCTATTTTATCTTCCTTTTCTCTCCAAGCAAAGTCAGAAGTAATGTCACAGCAAAGGCAAATAGGAGTGGTGGAAAAGCATGAGGGAGGCAATAGCCACTACTCAAACTCAGCCACTGTACCGACTTTGTGCAGCCAAGACTTTATTTGAGAGATTTCCCCACAAATGTCACAGTTCTTATACTCACGAGTTCAAAAGCCCACAGACCTACACATGCATTCCAGTTTTGAAACAAATTTTGAAACAAAATTGGAAACACTCTTTTCTTTTAATTTTACTAGACTTGGGTATTATGTTGAACTTTTATTCCTTTTTGCTTAAATTACAATTTAATACTAGAACAGTATTCAGTCTAAGAAAGGTAAGAGACTGAAAAGAAGAAAGGAGGGGCTGAAGTAGGCATGAAAAAGAGCATTTTCAGGAAGGACAGCAGTGATTTTATTACAGAGGAGTGCAAGGGGTCAGACTTCAGACTGACTTTTTACTCTTAGAGAAATTCTGACTTCATGGTAACGCAGATCTGCTAAGGGATTCAAAAATTTATTCACTTTTCTTGTCCCTTGAGGACTCTTTCCTGGCAAAATGTATGGTAACAGCTTGATATCATTCACACCTCATTAGCAACAGTCTCACAGTCTCTTCTTCTTATTATTCTCTCTCCATATGCCTGTCCCATCCCCAATCAAATAAAAAAAATAGAGGGACAGAACATGTGGCACCATGACTATACAAGAATTAAGTTTCTGGATTTGTGTCTTACAGAATGTCAGTACTTTTCTTTCATTAGTGCTTCATTAAACATGTTTCACTTCTAGAAGACTGCCTCATTTCAGCTATTGTATTACATATTTTTTAACTAAATTAACTCAGACAGCACCTCTGCATATAAGTAATGACAACACAGTAGCTTGATTTTGTCATATTAAAATTATACTCAAAAGCCATACAATGGAAACACAACCCTACTCTTTGTCATGACTCACCCAGACTGCATGGAAGAAGCGTGAGGCTTCAGAACACTTGCAGTACATTGATGACATCATTGTATGGGGGAACACAACCGAGGAAGGTTTAAAAGATAATCCAAATCCTCCTAAAGGCCAGTTTTGCCATAAAGCAAAGTAAGTTTAAGAGACCTGTCCAGGAAACTCAGATTTTAAGAGCAAAATGGCAGGATGGCTATTGTCAGACTCCAATGGATATGGTCAATAAAACAGCAGCTATGTCTCCCCCAGCTATCAAGAAGGAAAATCAGGGGGGAGTTTGAGGAGGGCCCACTATTTAATCAACTGATACAAAATGTAAAGTGATATTCTCTCAGTATCAGTAGATGGTTCAACCACATTGAAAGCAATAGGCAGCAGGAATTTCAACACTGGATTTAATTTAGCTAAGGCCCCTTGGTTAGTTAACACTATAGGCTCTACCTGTGAAGCTGGCCCCTAATCAAAACCTCCATGTACTGTGGACAGGGATAAAGTCTCTGTGGTGCATATGAGTAATATTTTAGGGAAGACAGTTGGCTTAGTCCTGCCTCAAGCAAAGGCAAACCCATCTGTGGGATCCTCTTTGCTCAAGGACCTGGGTGCACTTGATGGGTAATGCAGAGGGATGAGGAAACAAAGCACCCACCACAAGGGGATTTGATTTTTGTGTGAGAACAGTCTGCAATGTTGAATTGTATATTTTTTGTTACTGAATGACACTGCCACTGTATGCCATAACTTCTGTGGACAATGAGGGTGCACTTCTCCAGGTACACCTCACAGGAGAGCTGCCTGGTGCAGCTCTCAACCACCCAACAGCAAATGAGCCCTGGAAGACATCCAGGATGGATAGAACCAACAGACATGGATTTAATGATTTAATGATTGGACGTCTTGAGGGGATGGCCACTGACTATGGAAATGATACCTGTGCTTGCCTATCTATATCATCTCTATCTCTATCTCTATCTCTATCTCTATCTCTATCTCTATCTCTATCTCTATCTCTATCTCTATCTCTATCTCTATCTCTATCTCTATCATCTCTATCTCTATCTATCAATATCTATCTATATCTGTATCTCTATATATCTCTATATCTCTACATATCTATATACCTATATATCTATACAATCTATACCTATATAATCTATATCTATATCCATATCTATATCAATATATCTATATCATCTGTATATATTTCTGTATCTATATCTATTTTTATATATGTATATATTTGGAAGGTGTAGGGTCTGGGCTTAAGGTAGATGGTTTAGAATAAGGGATGAACTCTTCTACTGGCATGAACAGGGTTACTTTTTTTCAGTAGCCCACCTAGGGGCTGTGGCCAGGAACCTGATATTATTTAATACCACCTCACTTCACTGAAAGGAGTGGTGAAAGGGGGCTCTGTCTTTTCTGAGGAGAAGGGGTTCTTTTGGGTTGAAAAATGTGGTGGAGGAGAGACAATCAGTATTTTTTCATCATTATGGCCATTCTGTGTCACATGTTTCTCGTCTTATTCCTCTGGTTATTAATGTTGTTGCTGTATTGTTTGTCCTGTTATCTAATTGCTGCTTTCACTAAATTGTTCCTATGTCAACACGTGACCTTTGCCTTTTGTCTTTCCAGTTGGAGCGTGAGGAGGGCATGAGTGGCACTGAGGTTTTAGTGTGACTTCTAAATTGGATAATACCATTCCTAAACCATGACAATATTACAGCAAATTCCACATGCAAAGGTACCCTTTGCAATACAATTCAAAAGTTCTGTAGAAACATCTGAAAAATATTTGCTACATAAGCTACTCATGCATGCACTTTATTTAATGGCAGACATACTTCAAATCTCTTTAATTTCACAAAATTATTACAACAACTTATTTTGTCTTCTTGCCTAGCTAAATGGTATGCAATTTTATTTCCTTTCATAAAATAATTATCTTACACATAAAAAATACATTGTTTTTCCACACCTTTCTGCTCAGCCTACATGAAGTATGACACTCTGCCACACCCTGCACATCNTTTTTTCAGTAGCCCACCTAGGGGCTGTGGCCAGGAACCTGATATTATTTAATACCACCTCACTTCACTGAAAGGAGTGGTGAAAGGGGGCTCTGTCTTTTCTGAGGAGAAGGGGTTCTTTTGGGTTGAAAAATGTGGTGGAGGAGAGACAATCAGTATTTTTTCATCATTATGGCCATTCTGTGTCACATGTTTCTCGTCTTATTCCTCTGGTTATTAATGTTGTTGCTGTATTGTTTGTCCTGTTATCTAATTGCTGCTTTCACTAAATTGTTCCTATGTCAACACGTGACCTTTGCCTTTTGTCTTTCCAGTTGGAGCGTGAGGAGGGCATGAGTGGCACTGAGGTTTTAGTGTGACTTCTAAATTGGATAATACCATTCCTAAACCATGACAATATTACAGCAAATTCCACATGCAAAGGTACCCTTTGCAATACAATTCAAAAGTTCTGTAGAAACATCTGAAAAATATTTGCTACATAAGCTACTCATGCATGCACTTTATTTAATGGCAGACATACTTCAAATCTCTTTAATTTCACAAAATTATTACAACAACTTATTTTGTCTTCTTGCCTAGCTAAATGGTATGCAATTTTATTTCCTTTCATAAAATAATTATCTTACACATAAAAAATACATTGTTTTTCCACACCTTTCTGCTCAGCCTACATGAAGTATGACACTCTGCCACACCCTGCACATCAACTTGGGTCAACTTAGCTGCTGCTAATTTCAAGAAGAACAGGTGCTGCAGAGGCACTTAACAGAAATTGGCAGACTGTGGATAATTTTGCAGTGTGAAGCACCGTAAGTGCTTTAATATACTTTTCTTCTGTGGGTAGCTGTATTCATGAAAGAATGGAAGTATATGAAAAGATTTCAATCAAACTGAAGCAGTCTACTTCTTCACAAAATAAACCAAACAAATTCTTGGGTTTATGAATGTCTTGCTGCTCTTTGGAGTGACATTTTGTGTATCTGGCATAAAAAAATTATCTTGTTTGTGATTTATGAACGCAGATACTATCTTAAATATTAGCATTTTAGGAAATAAATGGACTAAATACTACTTTTTGTAAAAATTTCTTTCTTTTCAGCATTGTATTGAGAAATAAATTCAGCAACAGTCTTTCTGATTTTAGGTCTCTAGAAAAAGTGCAAAATTGCCATCTCGCCCACAATTAAGTTTTGGTGGAAACTTGCTCTACCAGTTCAGATTTTCTATGAAAAGAACTGACAGTAACATTTGCACTCAAATGTTATAAACTTTTTTTAGAGTATCATTTTCTGCAGATAGTGTAAACTTTACATTCTTTGTTCTGAACAAACACTCTTATCATCTGATTCCATCAAAATGTGGTTCTGCCATTTGTTTAATGTCATGTTTGGGGTTGCACACACATCATACTAATACTGAAGAAATCACAGCCTTGCAGAGAATGACAAATTTAACAAAATAAAATAGGAATAAATAGGAATCTGGTGTGAATACGATCTACATGACTTGTCCTTTTCTCAGCCTCACTTTTCCCTTGTAATTCCCACCAAATTCTGGATAACCATTTATCTTCTGATTTGTTTCCAAATAATTTTCTCCCTCCTTTTCTTTCTTATGCCAGACATTTAAATGTATTCCTGCTTTCCAAAGACCAGAGGCCTCTTTATCCCTCTTCTGTGTGACTTGATCCTGTCTCAAAGAGCTGGACAAAGGTGAAGAAGCAACATAGGGAAGTAAAAATATGCTGAGAATCAAGTTGCATGAGTCATTACAGGCATAAGGAAACCATAAAAACATGGGTAGCAAATATGTCTTTTTCATTTAGCACAATTTTTGTAGTTTCAGAGGAAATGTTTTTTCTGGTAGTTTCTCCTATGAGAATACATCTCTAACACATCTTGCTGATCAATGAGCAGGGATCAAGAAGTTAAAAAATTTGCTTGGGAAATAAGCATGGGTCATACTTCATCATATTGCAGTAATTAAAACTTTTGAGGACAATATGTGAGTTCAAGAATTCCTTCTGTCTTTATAGCAAGTCACTAGATGAGACCTATGAAAGATATTTAGAGAAGAAACTGAAACTCTAACTTAAAATCATGCAACATGATGGCTCTCTTTTTGTTTTATTCTGAACCCCAGGGATATGTTAGTTTGCTTGGGAGTCTTTTTGTACAGAAGCATTGTTTTCACAAAAGAATGCTTCCACTTGACATTACAGCTGTATTTGGAACCTGAAGCTTCTCTTTTAAGATCATTTTGGAAAAGAGGGTCTTATATCACAGACAAATGATCTAATAATTGGGCTGTTATGTAAAAGCGACAGTAATTGGCCTCTAACTGAAAGAAAATAAAAGCGATTATTATTATTATTATTATTATTATTATTATTATTATTATTATTATTATTATTATTATTATTATTATTATTATTGTTGTTGTTGTTGTTGTTGTTGTTGTTGTTGTTGTTGTTATTGTTGTTGTTGTTGTTGTGTTGTTGTTGTTGTTGTTATTATTATCATCATCATCATCTTCATCATCATTATCATTATCATTATCATTATTATTATTGCACTTGATGATTGTTTAAACAATCTTGTCATTCTGTTGTCATACATTGTAAGTGATGTCTTCTTGCTAAGTAATAAAATTTCATAATGGTCTACGCTCAACAAATAGTGAACCTTGGACTACAAAATATATTGGAAACTGTAACCTGCAGAATATGGACTAAGTTTTAAACTTAGTAAGACTTAAATACTGTCTTGGCAGCACACACATACATCAGTTTGCACATGAGCAAGTCCTAACCGAAGAAATAATTTAATTATGGGATCCTAAATTTGAAATATAAAAAAACTAAGGTCAAATTTTCAAAGGACTGTTTGATGACAACTATCAGAGTGTGTACTGTAAAAAGTTATTTACCTTTTTGTAAACATGTTCCCAGGGGAGGCAATTTAAAATGGTAAAGTTGTTAATACAGTCTACGTGTAACATGTAGTTCAGGGGTAGTGAAGAGGTGGCATAACCCCTTTACTGGTTTGAGTGGAACTAAAGGTAATCAAAAAAGTAGCCCCTGCCAGAGATGTTGGCAGAGATGCCAGACATAACCAAAGATAAAGCATGTAGAGTAATCAAAGTAGTCATTGTTAAATTAAAAAAATAATAATAAAAAAAAATTAAGTTTCTCTTCCGAAATATATCCTGTTTTGTATTTCTGCACCAGCTCCACTTTCACCCTCTTGAGTGACAAATGTGTTATTTGGTCTCAGTGATACATCTGACACTGCAGTTTTATGTATTTTTTAACAACTAAAGCTTGGTTTCATATCTATATTCAAATGATGTAAAAGAGAGTTATTTCTTCTGCTATCAGATTAAAAAAATATTTTAATTATCAGTTTAAAAGATTTTGACGTTGGGACAGTACAAGCCAGATAGAATAACTTAATCTGAATATTAAGGGTTTATATAATCTTTCTCTTTATGCTATTTTTCTTTGAAAAACAGGTATGGATTCACATCTCTGCTGCTTCTACTCATAGCAGAAGCAATGATGTAGTGTTTATAAAAACATCACTCTGTTGCTATGGAAACCATCAGGAAACCAGAACTCAAGAATGATAATGTCAGAGAAAAACCTCTTGCACGTACATATTTGTTATCTGAAGAAGTTATTGGCTGGAATACTAGAGGAATTAGATTAATGTCTCTTAAGGATGAATTATTTTCCTAACAACAATAGAGTTAAGCATCAGGCATCCAAGCTGAGTTTCTCTCTTTTGAAACTACTTCTAATTTTATAACTAACAAAGTCACACTCTATAAAGTGTACATAGTCTTTTTCCTCTGTGCAGTTTAATGAATCATAAGGGAAGATCAGGCATTTTTAAAATGTGTGAAAAGTAGTATATTACTTACACAGACATTTTTGCAAATGCACAGGTTAGTAATTATTGATAGAGAAACAGGACCAACTTCTAATTGTGTTAAACAGTTATTTCCTTATTTTGACTGTTGTAGTTTTGCTTTTTCTAGGACTCCAAATACTCTTCCACAGTATTTATCAAATTGATTGATACACACACGGGAGGAATGTAATATTCTTTCCTACCCGTTAAACTGGAATTGATTTTTTGCTCTCTATCATTATAGAAAATAATTGAATTTTTTACATATGAAATCACTGCCCTATTTATTGTATGATGTAGCTTTCAGTACAGGGGGGATGTTGTCAATTTATTTATGCTATTATTTAATTTTATAGAAGCCAGCTGGCTTAAATTCAAGAAAGCAGCCTAATCTGAGTACTAAAAGTTGCTGACCTGAACAATAAATGTAGTTCTGTTTTCAATGCCTGACAAAACATTTTTGCAAAGACAAATTTAAACACAGTACATTCTGCAAAAAGGATGGATGCTTCTCTTTCAGATAACATGGTTAATACATAAAGGGGAAAAAGAGTTACAGTGTCATCTCTAAGTTGTCGATGTTACTGAGAAAAATACAGCTTCTTGAGGTGTTTTCTTTTATAAAAATCATGATAATCTGGAGTGTTGGCAAGGAAATATGAGGTAACAAGGATGCAGTGAATATGCTTTTCATCACCTGAAAATCTTTAATTGTAATTGCAGTATATAATGGTGTAATTAGTTACCTAAGTGACAGGATAGGCTTGAATCTTTCCAACAATTTTGTAAAACGACCATTTAGCTCACAGAAATCTTTCTTTAGACTACATGAGTGACAGTGAAAGATTGAAGCAGGTTTTTTTTAATCCTGAAGTGTCTAAAGTAAAGGAGGGACTTTGCCTTGCAGTATCTCTAGAAAAGCCCTAGTGAAGAAACAATGAATTATATAAAGGTACTTGCTTACCAAAATATTTCAAAAATGTTGTTGTGAGAAACGTTAATTTGAATCAAAAAAAGCAACACAAAACAGGAGTATGTGAGTACATTTGCAGAAAGCAGCAGTGAAGAGCTGTTTGGAAATCCATCTCTGACACTTAGGAGTGGTCAAGACTGTCTTGACTGTCATGAGTATGTGTTCAGAAATATGATCCATGCTTAGGATATTAAAAGGGGGTATTTTTTAAAAATTTATTTAAGGGGCAAATAAATACCACTGATTCATTTAGAAATATACTTTTGTAGTCACCATGGTAGCTTCAGCCATTTTTCTACACTCTGAATTTAAATTTAGGATTCAGTGAAGGCACATATTGGTGTGTCTTGAAAAGAAAAAAAAAAAAAGAAGTATTTATCCTTTATTATATAGTTCTCAGTTTAACTGAAGAGTAAATAATCCAAGTTTACTTGGACATTCATCAGAACTTCCACCTCCTCATTCTCTCTAAATCCACTGTCCTTTTTCAGATGGCTTTCAGGAAAAAACCTGAAGAGAAGAATGCAGGAAAAAAACATCACTGAAATTCTTGCAAAACAAGCAAGACCTGTGTGTAATTTATTGTTGCTATTGCTCCTATTTAGGAAACTTCCTGAGAAATCATCTTTGAAAATTTAAGAAGCATATGTCAGTGGGTATCACACATATGTATAAAATGATGGGCTTTGCAGCAGATAGTATGAAGGCACAACAATATGTTTGGGGTATTAACATTTAGACTTTAAAAAATAGCAAATGAACCTCTGCATACAAGTAAAAAACTTGAGGAAAGGGAGTCAAGCTTCTGTATTTATTGAACATTGTTTAACATAAAAAAGCTATAAATTTTACAGCTGTAAAAAATGTTTAAGTAGAACATTTCCTTGATCCTAGTTTACTGCAATTCTAAATCAAAGTCAGAATTTTAATTTCTTAATTAGAATTTGGCTAGTAGCTTTATTGCTGTGTTGTCACACTTTCTACTCAGTACCAAATGCCTCTGAGATAATTTTCACTTCATATTATAGGCTATAGCAGAGGTAAAAAACAAAACAAAACAAAACAAAACCCTAAAACATTATCCTTACAAACAAATAAAGTGTGCAATTTCCAAGTTAAGCTAAATTCAAAATGCAGCTTCTTCCTCTGGCCTTCTCTCTTTGTACAAGCAGAAAATGAGTATCAGTTTCAATGTATTTTGGCAGGTACTCATTGAAAGAACAGCTCTGGAAACAAAGCCTCTCTTCAACGATTAATAGCTCAAAAATCTTAGTAAACCATTTTCATTTATTTCATAACTTCGTATTTCACACATGCACATGACTTCAAATTTCTATATTTTCCATTATCTCCCAATCAGATTAGAAATTAAGAAATGAGCATTCCTAATATTACTATTTTTAAAAATAAATATTTTAAGCAAATGTTTTTCCTTTACTTTTTAATAAGCAAAATATGTCTGATTATTGTATGCTTCCATATTCAAAAACTAAGTTATCTTCTTGTATATGATGCTAGAAGTGTTAACCTCTAGAAGGTAGTGTCAAAAGTCATTAACAGATATATTTGCATGCCACGAAAAATTTATTTTAAAAAGTCTCCTTTCATAGGTTGTTTCCCCCTCTTGATAATATAGACTCAGTTTTAAATATTTATTTTAAGCTGCTCTTTTGGTCATTGAATATCATTAAGGATAATTGCACCTTATTTCTCTCTCCCCGGGGGAGGTTTACTGTAATATTTTGAAACCTTTCATTTCACTAGTTACCTGCTAATTGTTTCATTGTTTTACAATGATACATAAGAAAGGATTAAGTTTAAATCTCTCTTAAATATTCCATTTCGATATTCATTCCTGAAAACATCAAAGTAACAAAAAATTTTGAAGGTTTTAAAGAAGATCAGGTAATTTTTATGTCAAAGGTTTTTGATGCAAAAAGAAGGTACCCTCAGATGAGGGTATTATTATTGTGATTTAAATATAAAGGCTGAATGTGAGCCTCAATTTTGAATAAATAGAGGAAAGTTAGTCTTTTGTATAACTATTTCAAAATCTGGTATTTACATATTTTTTTTAACAAAACTTATATAATAGGGATATTCCTCTCCATCTTTCAAAAATCCATCCAGGTGCTTAAATTGCATAAAAAATAGCAGTTTTGCCAGTTGATTAATCTCTTTCATAAAAAATATTCAGACTGTCACTTTGCAAATAAAAAGCCAAAATTCACATTTACCTAATTTGTCTCCATGAACAATTCCTGATTTTTCTTCTCATCAAAGAGTTTTTCTTTGGGCATATGATAAACTGATACAAGTTTATCATTGGTATCAGCTAAAATTCTCTTGAGAAACATACCATATACTGCATTTCAGGAAATTCTATAGACATAAAGGGATTTACTATAGCTGGTTTCGTACAAAACTGGGAGATACAAAATTGCTTTTCCTAAATCTGCTCTAGTCTCAATCACGTACTAGCACTTTGCATATGAAGTGCAATTGCAGGTGTTTTGCACTATTTGTGCATTACATTATTACTTAAGAAAAAGTGATCCGCTGAGCAGTAGTTGACAAGGGTAACACTGAGAATAAGAAAAAGGGTGGCTAAACTGAAAGGGTGAGCTAATAATTGTAACAACACTTCCTTGTATCATTAAAAAAAAATTTAAACCCCTGTTTACCTCATTTGGCAATCTTTCAATGGCCTCTTTCAAAACAAGTTAAAATCTTAGAAGTTGTTAAAAAATGAACAGAAGATAAGTCTATGAATCTGAATAAAACTTTGGAGACAAATACATTATTATTATTTTTGCAACAGTCTGATAGTTGTCCTTCATCAAGTTTTCTCCAAAAGAAAGAAAAATATAACCATTGTACTGAAGCTCAGGTTTATTTTCCAATAACAGAATACTAATCATGTGTTGACACAAGAGTTACAACTATAGCTGCCACTGTCCAGTTATTTCAGATTCAGCTGAAGTGTCAAGCTAACCTAAATGACTATGTACTACAACATAAAGCTAGCTAGCTCTTCTTTTTTCCCTGATGCAGTCCTTCCCCCATAGAAGGCCATTAGATTGATTAAACAGGACTGACCCTTGGTGTCTCTGTGCTGGCTGTCTCAAATCAACTTTCTTTCTTTTGTACACCTTAGCACGGCTTCTAGGAGGATCAGTTCCATGATATTCCCAGACAGAGAGGTGGTGCTGACAGGTCAGCAGTTCCCAGGGTCCTCTTTTCTTCACATTTGAAACACAGACACTGTGTTTTCCTTCTTCCAGTCACTGTGGATTTCTCATGACTCCCAGAACTTTTTAAATGTCATGGAAAGTGGTTTGGCAACTGCTTCAGTCATTTCCCTCACAACTACATACCAGGAGAGGTGTGATGAGAGGTGGGGGTTTGCAAAGCCAGTGCCAAGAACTCACCTGGAGCACTGCTTGTCCCACTTACAAACAAAAAATAATCCAAGCCTAAACCAAGACAAGCAAACAAGGCCAGGCTGCATGAGCCAGGTGCTTTGAGCAACCTGCTATAGTGAATGAACTCAAACCATTCTACGATTCTATGGCTATACAATGTCAGGTCCCATAAACTCACATACATTCAAGCTCCTCATATTATCATTAACCTGATCTTCTCCCAGCTCCTGCCTTGAGGTTAATCTATTCAAGATATTCAAAAAAGAAAATTGACAGTGAAGACTAAGGCAGAAAAGTTCTTGAGTAGATCAGCCTTCTCCTTGTTTGTTATCCAAGACGATATACCTGTAGAAGTCCTTCTTGTTATTCCTCACATTCCTTGCCAAGTTCAGCTCCAAATATGCCTTGGCCTTTCTGACCCCATCCCTACATAACTGAGTAATGTCCCTATGCTCTCCCCAGGATACGTGTCTCTCCTTTCAGTTTGTAATCTTTGCATTTTCTTCTTTCCTTTTAGTTTGATTAGCAGGTCTCAACTCAGCTATGCTAGTCTCTGTCATTCCTTTCCTGATTTCTTACATGTACAGGTTGAGAGCTCTTGAGCTCTGCAGAGAATATTGTAAAGACCTGCCAGCTCTGTTCTTGCTTCCTTGCTTCTGGGGAGAATTTCCAAGAGGGTTCTCCAGACTAAGTCTTGAGCAGCTTGGAGGGCCTTCTCTTTACTTATTGCCTGGCCCATTTCCCGTAGGACTGCAAGTTATTTATTCCCTGTGATAGGGCTGTCTATAAATTGGGTCAAGATGTTTTTCTCCATGCACTCCATGTAGGAGTCTCCTGGACAACCTGCAGCTCTCTGTGGTACTTTTCCAACAGGTGTTGGGGTGGTTGAAGTCCCCCAGCAGGACAAGACCTGAGAGAGGGTGATGCCTCCTGTAGCTGGAGCAGGAAGGCTTCATCAACAGGCTATCCTTGATCAGACCTTGATCACACCTGCACTAAACACCAGCCACAAAGTTCCTTTACTGCTTCAATCTCTGATTCTCAACCATAAATCTCTTATGAGCATTCTGTGTTAGGTCATTTTCATATTGGTTTGACAAAAACAAAAAATGAAAAAAAGTACGAAAAATAATTTAGAGAATGTCATATTATTTGACATATGATAGACAATTTTGACAAATTCTACTTGAAAATGAAACATTTCCTATAATAGAAACATCTTTGATAGAATAGGTGAGGTTGGCAGTCATGTCTGGAGNTATTATTATTATTATTATTATTATTATTATTATTATTATTATTATTATTATTATTAATTTTTCTCCGGTCCTTGAACCAAAGCCAAAGTCTTATTCTCCTATAATTGGGTTTCTTATATAATTGGGTTATATCTGAATCATCAAGTGTTCTGGGCAGAAACACGGTAGGCAAAGGAACCACAAGTGTGCATTGGATTATTTTTCTTATGCATATTACTGAAGGGAACAAAGAAATTCACGGTACAGATGTTTGTTCCAGCTTCCTTATTTCTTCCAATGGTCTTTAGAGGACCATGCTGTGTTTGAATATGCAGGATTTAGACAAGAAATTCAAGACATTTCTCTTCAATTTGCCTTTCAATGTCCTCTTCAATTTCTAAACATGGACCAGCTAGCTCACATCCACATGTCACGTTTTATCTTACGTCACTTCTTCCAGGTCCATGAAGGTATCTTAGATATCCCAAGATGTCCAAAGTTGCACTAAATATTTATGATTGAGCAAATGAATTCAAATCTATTCCATAATATAATTAATTTATGATTCAAGCATAACTCCGAGCCAGATCTAGAGAGACATGGACAGTAATGACTTCTGGAAGATCAAAGCAGCAGCTTTGTGGATTTCTGTGGCATTATGCCTCCCTGGCGTGGTAGTGCAAGCTATTCTCTGGGTGGACTTGAAGAATATGAGATGAGAAAAGAAACTGCAGGTCTCTTGCTACAGAAAGATGATGTTTTAAAATATAATCTTCTGTTTTCATTTCAAACCTTGATGTTATGTTTGGGAACACTGAATTCTGCGTTTATGCAACAAGAAAAGTCTGATCTGCACACTATGTAAAGCTTTCTTTTGGTGTACAAAGGAATAAGTAAGTGTATGGTCATTGGCTGATTAGGCACGTGGCTGGTCAGCTGGTAATGGTCAGAAGTTTGGGATGTTTGGGAAGATCACCTAACTACTGAAAAGGTACAATAAATATTTGGAAAAAAGCACCTTCCTATGACCTGGAATTCAGTGTTTGAATGGGTCTGTTTAGGATTTACTTTAGGATTACAGGAATGATACCTGTATTTTCTTTTCCTGCCCTAGAAATCTTGTGATTAAAATGATGAACATCATTATCATCATGATCATGGTGACTGAATCAGTGCTGACTCTTTGTGTTGGGTATGAACTTTCCTCATAATTCATGCAGAAAGGAAAGTTTGGTAACTCACCTTTAAATTCCGAGTTTGGAAAGGTTTCTGAAGACTGGAACTAAAAATGTGGGTTATTTATTCCAATCTGTCCCTTGGTGCTAAAAAACTTTCTGAGTAACTTGTTTGTTAGTTCTGTATTTCCTCATGATTCTCGTAACAGCACTGTCAAAACCCAAACAGAATTGTCTCACTACTCTTGGTCTTACACTATCAATATTGAGGCCAGATTTGAAAACTACTTACTTTTATCAAAAATATACAGCAAATTGTGTACAAGTCTGTATTTTCTTGATGCAGAAGGAAATCATAAAATCAGAACACTTATTGAATTACTATCTCAACTACAATCAATTAAATTTTATGAGGAACTAATCTTGCACATCTGTCTTTGTTACATTTTGTAATCACAGTTGAGATTTCATACTGTCATAGAATATTTATGCATTTCCAAGCTTACAGTGAAGTAGGATGCTTATTACTAATGATTATTCATTTTCTCCCATGTAAAATTACAAAAGGATAAACGGGTTATGATAAAAATTATATTTGAAACTCTTTTGTATCTGACTGAAAAAAGGATTGATATCTACATCTAGATGTTATGTTGTTGCTAAATTTATGAAGAATAAAAACATATAATTAGAGAGTGGTAATGTTTCAGTCATTCAGATGATGACCTTAAGCACCCATGTAAAAGATGCTATCTTTGTTTACTGTAGTTTTTCCTGCTGCACTAGCTAATGGTGTAAATTATCTAAACAAGGGGAAAGAGCAGCACAAATTCTTTTATGAAGTCTTGATTAAGGAAAACACAATTCTTCAGAAAACAAAACATTCTTTCAGAAAATGGCTCAAGTACTTTCAAAGACTCCAATCCCAGCTGATTGAGTTTTAAGTCTATTCTTTTTCTTTTGATTATACACCTTTCAGCTTCCCCAAAAATCTCCTGAGTTACACAAGGGGCTACCACACAAGCCCTGCTGATAATTTTCTCTTAAGTTCTTCCAGATGCCCTGGTAAAATGGTTCATATACTTCCTTCCACAAGAACCAAAACACAATAAATTTAATTCTGCATGAATTTTTGCTGATGAATAACTTAGGGTAATCTTCCCACTTCTTCCTTTCACGATTAGTACAAACAAAAATGCAGTTTTATGACTGGTCTGTGGTTTCAAAGTCAGAAGTATTACTCTGTTATTTTCCTTGCTCTTAAACTCTTCTACCACATTAAATTTTGGTTTTCCTTTTCTTTTTTTGTTATTTGCTTGTTTATTAATTATTCTTTATTTCCTCTGTGTTACACTTTCTTCCAATCAAGGTCCTTTCTGTCTTCAGCCCAAGAGGCTGCCCTGTTCCATTCTCTTCCTCCTTTCAGATATTGCAAACTGGTCAAACGGAATAGGACATTTGGGTTTATTTTCTGTTTCTGTTGTTATTCTGTTATATTCTATTCTGTTTCTGTTATAGTTCTGTTTCTGTTGGGTGTGTTTTCTGTTTTCAGCTTGGTCATGTTTCATGCTAAACAATTCCAGTCTTCTAAATCAATGCCAGGCATGCCTTTTCCATCTTCTGTTCTTTCTCCTTTTACCTCCATTTTTTCTTCCCAAAATGTCTGCTTAACTTCTTTCAAGAAAACGAATGAAAAAATATGGAACTATATTGTTCTTTCCTCAGTGTGATTTATTTTTCCATAAATCTCTCCCTTTCGCCTTCTCCTCCTTCTCCTTCTCCTTCTCCTTCTCCTTCTCCTTCTCCTTCTCCTTCTCCTTCTCCTTCTTCTCCCCTTTTTAATTTTTCTCCATTTCTTTTGTTATTTCCTTGCACATAGCTAGTATCTTCAGACTAAAGAATCTCTTTCCTTTAACCCCATTTAATTTTCCACCTACCATATCTTTTGTTTCCTTTTTTCTCTAGTCTCTGACAATGTGTGAATCCCTCAAAGATCTCTCACAGTCTCTTTAAACAGTTCTGTATCCAAATCTGAGAGACAGGATGACACTCTTGTCTTCTTTGTCTAATACCATCAGAATAGTCAGGCAAATCCTTTTTCCTTTTCTTCTGTGTCTATTTTCTCAATGAATTTTTGGTTTTTTGAATTTTTTTTTCTTTAATTTCTTTTCCTCTGAGAATTTTTCTTGGTCTTTCTATTCACAAGAGTCCCAGAATGCTTTCTAAGCCTGGTTAAACTCTTTTTTCCCTAACTGAATTCTAATCTAGATAATCTTACCCAAAATTCGACTACTATTTTCGGCAAAAAGCATAACTTTACTTCTCTATTTCAGACCACTCTAAACAGGGCCAAATGAAATCTTCTAGGCCTTAGAAAATAATTGTCACATCTTGTTAACAGAATATAACGTTCAACCATCTAACATATGGTTAACAGACACATCTTGATTTCTTGCTGTATCTGAGCCCTGCAGTTACCTCATTTCCTCAGGCATTGTGAGTACCAGTATTATGCCTACTGATCCTTCCTTGCTTTACATACTCAAATCCTGTCTGGGTTTTAACCTGTAAGTTTTCCTTTCCATTTATACACAAATGCTTTGATCTAGGTTCTCATAATCTCATGTTCTGTCTTACCCTTTATCTTGAATGTTTCCAAAGGTTCCTCCTTGTTTTTACGATATCAAAAATAACCACTTGCTTTCATTTTCAAAATTCCTAACTTTTGATTATCTCTGTGTAGTATCAAGAGGATTTTTTTCTGCCTCTCAGTAGCTCATAATATTAGTTCTTCTACATCACATTATTAAATTTTCAAATAAACATTAATGTGTTGTCATTCACCTGGGGGAATTATTTTGTAAATATCTTCAAAGCTATTTCTTTGTCTGCTTTTAAATTCATCACTAAAATTCTACTTTTCTAACTAAAAGTTAGAGAAGTAGACTAAAACTACTCATAGAAATGCTCTTGGTGGTCTGTACTACCATCTGTCATGATGACCACTATTGCCTCATTGCTTCCTTGACTTTTCCAGCTTATCTTTATCCATATGTTGTCCTTTTTGTAATGGCAAATGCTCTAAAATGCACTTTCCACCTTCTGGTTCTGTGCTTGCAAAAGTCCTATTATCATGGCATTTTGAGAAAGTGCTTGCTTTATGATGATTAATAAATATTTGGTAAGAATTCACTGACCAATAACAAGAAAATGTAGAAAATTAGCATAGTTAATTGTCACACACAAGGAGCATGACAGACCCCTGCACTGATTCCAAGAAGTACCTAATGATGTGCAGGGATTTTAATCTAAAATTAATAGTTTTTTAGTTTTTAAATCTCATAGAATATGAGAACTTTCCCCTATACTTTTTTCTTTTTTTTTTTTTTTTAGGATGGTTTGATAAAGTTTTCTGATTTTATCAGGAACTTCTATGGGATTTTAAAAAATATTTTAATAATTAATAAAAAATAGTCACTGATTACCTGATAATATTTATTCAGCTAAAGCTTTAATATGCTTTTTTAATATTTGCCCACTCACATATATTTTGTGTCCATATTAAGAAGTGTCTTATTCAAGCCCAGGATCAGAGATGTAGTATCTTAGGGGTTTTAAGACTAATTATACTGTTATATTGTGAATTTAACTTTGTGCTATTGTATGTTTACAATGAAAATACAACTTCCATTGTTGAAAATTGACGTCCAAATTTTTTGGGCTTTTTTTGTTTTGTTTTCGTTTGGTTGGTTGGTTTTTTTACATTCCTCAATTTGAGCAAGTAATATGAATAAGTATTCCACTTTATTTATGATGTGTTGTTCAGAAGTTTTTTTGATTAAAAAACCTGTCTCCCTATAAACCAGCATAACTTAAAATGCAAGAAAGAAAATACAAAAAGTATCTTTTCTTCTTTAAATACCAATGTATTATAATTTAAAAAAGCGCAAATTTTCACAATGAGCAAAATCGCTTGTGTAACTTGTAATAATGTTCACTTGTAGAATCTGAAACTGAGGCTAATTTACTCAGATGCATATATGTATCTTTAAACACACAGCAATAGAAGAATCTGCTGTTAGATGTAGTGAAACATAAACCAAATCTTATGTAGTGTGTGGGGTGCAGATATGAAATTTTTATGACAGATCCTAAGATATGATATTTTTCACCAGATTCTCTTTCTTATTTTCAAGCTTTCATCAAAGGGAAACTATTTGCTCCCATAGCAGCTGTAAAATTCACTCTGAGGATGTTGTATTTCCACTGGCTGTCTTGTTCAACTGAGATTCTGCTTTGTTTTGATTCACCCTTGATCATGCAGAGGACACCCATCTATAGCCTGATTTTAAAATCTCATTTCTCATGAGATTATTATGTTTTTCTACCCTGCTTTCTAATTCTGTATTTTAAAAATAAGGATTTTAAAGTAATTCCATTTCTTTAGTGTAAAGATGGTGTATTTTAAAGAACCAAACCCCTCTATTTTATCTTCCTCCAAAGAAAGGCAAGTTATACCATATTTTTTCTTTACAAATATCTCTACTTCACAAGCTTATGCAGAACTGTGTACATAATGCAACACAGAGCTCCACATAGACATTGTTAGCACTTTGCTCTAACTGCAGAAACATGCCTGGAACTACCACTGTCTTGTAGACTTCAAAACCAAACATCAAGAGTTACTTTAGTGCCGTACTATATTAAAAATGTTCCAATAAATACTTTTTAAAAGCCAGAATAATTTATAAAGTACTTACAAGATTAATTTAAAAAGCAAAATAAAACTTTCTCTTAAAATTCCCATACCTTTGTGTAACATATAACTCTAATTTCAGGAGATTAATTAGGTATCTTGCCTTTCATTCTATAGTTAGCATTTAATCCAGATGTAAACAACCACCAGATCTACTATTTTCTCAAAGCATTATAATTTTAAGGAAAATATAATGGCTATTCTAGTATAAAACCTTCCTCAGTCTATCAAATGACTTTTTAAAGTAGTAACTTTACAGAAACACAAGAGAAGCTATTCTTTATCCTAATAGAAGTCTCATTATTTTAGTACAGAAATTTGATGCAGTGAAGTTAGAATTTTTTTTTTTTTTTAAAATCTTATTCAGTATATATTTTGTATATTGACGGTTTTTCAATATTAGTGCTTCAGTTGTCTTTCTATAGTAAAAATATTTTCAAAATAGTAGTCATAGGTTATTTTATCTTGGATTCATAATTTTGCAACGAAGTTCAAAAACTACCTTCAGTAGAACCAAAGGACCAAAATGGACTAAAGTCCTTAACTCCCTCTTCTGACCAGATCTTACTTAGCTCAAAAGTGCTGGGCAAATGGTATTTCACATATTTGCAAAATATTCTTGATCTTTAATGTTTTTAAATAGTTTATTTTAAATTTCTTTCACTCTTTATAATCTTAAAAAATATGAAAGGTAAAAAAAATTCTTTTTTTATCTCTGGAAGAATTTTAATCTAGTGAGCACATCAACAGACCCTCTAAAGTATTCCTTATTAAAGACATAGAGAAACGTGTGCTTTTTCAGAGAACCAGTGATCATAATGTTCAGAACTTTTGTAATAATAATGCCAACATCATAGAGAAGTGAACAGGGAATGGGAAAAGAGAGACTTTGCTATGTTCTGTTAGCATTCTACCCAATTCATAGACCAAATGGCTTGAATTGCAAAAACTACTTCTTTAAAATTCTGTTATAATCTGCATCATCATCTTTATCAAGTATTTTAAGAAAAATCATAGAATACACTGTTTAAGGATCATCATGCAAATTAACAGAGATTGATGTCCAGAATTATCATGGTTATTTATTAATTCATAAACAATTCATATGCTGATTTTAAAATTTTCCATCTTTGTGTGTGGATGTGTTGACAGACAGAAGAAAATCTTTTTACAGACTACCTTTACAGTACTTCACAATATTAGGCTTGGAGTTGCTACTTCTAAGATTGAAAAGTATTTCCAGAATTATTATTTAGAATTACATTTGATGTTGAAATGTAGTAGTCTTTTCTTCAAAATGTAAATTTTGAAGGCAGTAGCTTTTTTTCTTCTTTTTCCATATTTTTCTCAGTTATAATTAGATATATATAGTACAATCTGCCTATTCTCCAGCTTCTGGAGTAGAGGGCATATTTGAGTATAGGTATGTATTGGTAAATGTTTAATATGTTACAGCAAAGCAAGAATCAAAACCATAAATTTTGCACCTGAATTAATCTAAATAAACAAGACAAGTATATCTTACCAAATTCTGACACCATCTTGTTTTTTTCTTCTTCTCTCTGTGTCTTATTTAAAATAGAAAACTGGCCAGCATGAACACAGGATGTCTTACTCATGGCGACAGCTCTCAGTGAGAACTGTACTCCTTTCACGATCTCCTTGAATTTATTGCTGCCTTTACTGTCAACATCTCCTGCCACCTGCACCTGAAAATTGCCTACCCTCTGGGAGGAAGAGAATTTTTATTTCATAGGAGTACAGAACTGAGTGATCCATGTTACCCAGCAGATATCTGACTAAATTATCCCAAGCTTCATATTTCAAATTTTTTAAAGAGATTTGTTCACTTATGTCTGTACTAAAAAATCTGGTACTTCTTTTGGTTTTAGTCCTGATTTCATTCAAACCTAAGGTTTAGTGGCAAAGTTATAATCTCATGTTTCGTAGTTTATCACTGGACACTAAATGGTTGTCAATCAGTCATGATATCATTTGCACTAAACTGGAATTCAATGCATATTTGCATAATTAATAAGAAAAATCAAAGTGGAATTTCCTTCATGATATTTGTCATATATTAGTAGAACTGTGCTAGGTTTGAACAATGAAGGAGTTATACATGCAACATGCTGCAATGTACTCCTATGGGTCTCAATGTACATTACAGGAGAAAATTATACGCTGTAGGAAGATGCCTTTTACATTTTTTCAAACAAACAAAAAAAAAATTGTAACATGCATCTAAACTATAATCTCTGCCAGTTCAGTTCAGTAAACAACGTCATTGAACATTTAAACCAAAATTTAGGCAATTTATTTTACTGAGGAGACAGCTAAACAGTAAAACAGAAAAATGTATTCAGAAGGCACAATCTTGTCACTGGATTACTCATGGACTGTTATTAGTAAAACAGAACCTCTTATTCAAAAAGTCTTGCAGATCATGACATAAACTGATTAAAAATAAGAAATAATTATTATACTTATTTTCTCAGTATGCTAATTAATACAACTATTTACATGTTTATTACTGGTAGAACTGGTTTAAAATTATATTTAATTGATAAATTAGGCTTTCTGAATATCTTCTACTTCACTGGTCTTTTTCTAAGAGTTATTATATATAGCTAGTCAGAAATACAGGTTCTTTTGCCACAATAAGTGAAGTTATTTTCATAATTTTATCAAATATTACTACTCTTTTGGAAATTTTCAAACAGAACCTTAAAAGAAGAAATAAATTTTCGTTCTTCTGCCTTCATCCTATTGCTTGGGAACCAGGGAGAACCATGTAATGTGCAAATATGTGGCACTTGGAAAATAATATAAATTATTACTCACAGTTTATTCTTTAATAGAGATTTTATGTATGTGTGTTCACAGAAACAGAGAATATGCTGAGCTGGAGGAGACCCAGAAGGATTATTAAGTCCAACTCCTGGCCCTGCACAGGAGCATTCCCAAGAGTCCCACCCTGTGCCTGAGAGCGTTGTCCAAACCCTTCTCAAACTCTGTCAGGCTGGTGCTGTGACCATTTCCCTGGGGAGTCTGTTCTGGTGCCCAAACACCCTCTGGGGGAAGAATCTTCTAATATCCAACCCAAACCTCCCCTGACACAGTTTCAGGCCATTCCCTCAGGTCCTGTCACTGTCCCCACGGAGCAGCGATCAGTGCCTGCTCTGCCCCTCCCTTCCCCTCATGAGGAAGCTGTAACTGCGATGAGATCTCCCCTCAGTCTCCTCTTCTCCAGGCTGAACAGACCCGGTGACCTCAGCCCCTCCTCCTAGGTCTTTTCCTCAAGTCCCTTCACCCCTTTGGGTGCTCCCTACTAGATTAATATCTTATATTGGGGTCACTAAGGCTGCACACAGTTTGGGGGAAAAGGACTCTCTTCTGGGAAGACGGGGTTCCTTCTGGAACACACGATGGAGGGTTCCTTCAGGAAAACACGATGGAGGACGCCACCCAGGATTTTTTATTGTTGTTGGATTCATGGTGAGCATTTTTGCATATAGATCACCCTCTCCTGTATACCTTTTGCTAATAATAGTGTTGTTGCTACTGCTCCTTTTTTCATCTTGTTGTTTCCAGTAAATTGTTCATATATTAACCTGTGATCTTCACTATTTGTGCCTCCGATTGGAGGAGAGGAAGGTGGAGCAAATATGTGTGTGTTTTTTTGGTGAGCATACTAAATTGGAGAATACCATTCCTAAACCCTGACAGGCCAGGACATTGCTTTGATAAGAAAACCCAGTTTTTTCCTCTTGTTTTCCCACTGTCTCTTAATTGCTGTAAATGGCACACTGGGATTTTTTTTTCTGTCACCTATAGATATCACTGTTATTTCATGAATAAAAATTACAATTGTTCTCTGCCCCAGAACTCATTGAGTCACATGTATTCCATTAGTTTTCCTGAAAATGCAAGTAACTTGCTTATCATGGTTCAGATATACCAAAAAGTATTAGTTCCTTTACAAACTGGCATGCTCCCAGCCCAACATCTACTACAGCTGAAAGGAGTAGTTACCTAGCCAGTCAATATAACAAAAGAGATGAGATGACTAATGTAGATGTTGACTTTCTTTAATATAGCACACACAATCAAACACTCACAAGGTCTCTTCTGAAATACATGTTAACTTCAAAATCAGCCCTTGAACCTGGGGTTAATGTTTTTGTGAAAGGAAAGACATTTCCTTTTAATCCGAACAATTCCAAAACTACTCAGTCTTTGGAAAGAGTTAAACCATGGAAAACACAATAAAATAGGGAAATAGCAGATTCTTGCCTCATTTAAAGACAGGGATTCTTTTTTTATACTATAAGCAATCTTCAACTGTATGATCATGGCTCATCTTTCATCACAACTACTTTTCTAGATAAATTTTGGAAAGATACATTCAATGACAAACAAAATTAAATTGATCAGACTATAACATATTCTACACTGAGATTTTTTTTTTTAATCTCTCCTTTCACAAGGATCACTAAATATCTGTTCCAGTGTTTTCAATGGTATTAAGTGATAAAAGCCATGGACCTTCAAAAGCTCAAATATGTAATTTTATTCATTATCATTCAAAATCCCTTAAGTGCAAGGTCGTCATAACAAATGCAGGATCAGTAAGAAAATATTACATGATTTCAACAAGTCTCTAGAAATAAAAGCAATCTGTTCATCTTAATGTATCTGTGTGGAATAAACCACACAAATTAGTAAACTATTTTAAACTCCTTAATATAAAATAATTTTGAATAAACATAATAATAAATTTAAGAACTTAATACCATAAAGTCTGACAAGCTAGATTTATATTTGTACATGTAAATTATAACACTTTTTAGTGTCTTATCTCTTCAAAGATGATACATTATTAAGCAATATTTAGAAACTGTAGATCTTCATGAGAGTTGTTCTTCATTACCCTAGGTCTTTACTACTTATAATATCAATCTCCTGAAGTGAATGACTCTGATGAATCTATGTTTTTACTCTAGGCATTTTACTGGAAGTCCTGGAGCTGTAATAACAGGCATAAAGTGCTGTGTCTTTCAAAATTTACTAGGCATTTTGTTTCTTGTGGAAAATGTAACTTAGAGAGTCACAGTTTAAAAACTTTTAAACTTTTGTTGTTTTGCTTGGAAATTAACTCTGGATCATAGCAACAAAACTTATTTTAGTGGAGCAGTGAACTGGAAAAGAGAATTAAAATGTTGCTTTGTGTTAGTCTGTGCTGTATTACACACAAGAACTTCTCTCAGTGTGCCTTTTTGAACAGAATAGAAACATCTCAACCTATTTCAACTGCCTGATTTTAATAAGCCCTTAAATAACTTCTGCAAATTTCAGTTTGGAAAGGAGTCAGATTTCATCAAGATGATTTTAGGCCATGGTTCCAATACCTCTTTGAGATTTATTTCCTTACATTCAGGTCTAGTACTGCGATGACTATTTAGTCACTAGAAGCTTACTCGAGTTAAATTATAATAAAATCAGTAATCTTCAAATGAAAGAACATACCCTTAGATGAGGATATCTACGAGAAATACTAATTTTTATTAGCAAAGCAAGACCAAGATTCCTATCGTTATGATCAAGAACCAGACCTCTATCTCTGCTGAAAGAGAGAAACACTACATATACTTTTTACATTATTCAAGAAATCGTAGCTGTAAGTGTATTCACAGCTATGGTAACCTTATGTAATTCCTAACAAATAATTATAATAAAATAAACAAAACTATGGTGTGACCTGACCATGAGTAAGTAGGCAATACCTGCATCTTTAACTTCTCATTTGTATAATTAGAAAACTTCCAGAGTCCACCTGCCTTTTCTAGCCTTGGTCAAAAATGTTTCGTAATTTCAAAATAGTGTACCTGAAATCTGACCTTGTCTTCTAGTCATTCATGAGATTAGCACTGTACAAACATAGAACAAATTAACAGGTAGAACTCCTCTCAAGTTACTTAAACCTCACTAATATGATTATTTTAAGAATGCCTTATTTGATTCTGAAATTTTAATCAGCAAGAAGGCAGAATCCAAACGAAAAGGGGACTCGTTCATGGAAAGCAAGAAGAGCTTTTAAAATTTATCCGTAAAAACAAATAATAATTATAAAATCTACAGTAATCTGGCAAAAGTGTTAAAAATCAATCTTATGTCAAAATTCACATAAAAAAAGAATGAAGTTGACCAGCTGAATTATCTTTTTTTTTTTTTTGTGAATTCGATGGTAATCTGCTTAATATTAAGAGTTAAAACAACTGAGAAGATTGAATTATTTATCTCATGATGTATAAATTTAAACAGGGGTTTTTTTTCTTTTTTCTTTTCTCTGATGGCTTTGTTTCACAATGTTTGAGCATTGTAGATATCTCTAGATTGCAAACAAAAACCCGATAAATTGAAAAATGCCTACTACTTGGAATTGCAACTCCAGAAGAAAGAATTTGTGTTATCATGTATCCAATAACATAGGCTACCAAGAAAAGAAAGAGACTCTCTTTGACAGGCTTTTTAATCCCTCTAGATGAGAGGAAATTGCCTTACAAGGTAGTAAGTGTTTGCTCTTCCCTCCTTTCAGGTCTTTAGCATCTTTAAGGGAACTAATAATTTACGTGTTATCCTTGGGTGAAAGAAAGAAAAAAACCTTAATAACAGGAAGATACATGTCAAGTTTACAGGTAACATGACAGTTAATTATAAAGGTGTTCACAAGAGGGTTGTTTTTGCAATTGTATGGGCTTCAAAGCTGAAATAATTGGCACACAACAGCCAGCAGAGGGAAGGGTGGTTTACCTGTACTATAAGGCACAGAGATACTGAGAAAAAGCTAGAAAAAGCTTTATAATTTTCACGCAGAGGTTGTTCGTATTCACACTTACTTGACATTAGCATTCTACACCTTAGCAAAGACATCACCTTGAACTTTATTCCTGATGATTATCTATTTTCTCTCCTTGACAATTGACAAGCTTGACAGACTCATTAAACTGCTGAATTTGTAATTTGTAGAGAACCTTCCTCAATAGTACCTGCGTAACGGCAAAGAAGAGCTATAATGTGAACCTAGCATGCATTTTAATGCAAATCTTATCTTAAGCCAACTGCTGACACAGCAACTGAGGTTTTTTTCACCAGTTACAGAATGAAAATAACGTAACAAGACACAAGAAATTCCTGCACTCTGATTCCCGTGCCTCTTAAAACTTTTAGCTTCATTTAGCTAATAGGTTTGTTCTTAAATTCTGTTAATTAAGAAAAGATAATAAAACCTTAAGCCTTAACAGAGTCATGGAAACACAGAATAAGTAAGGTTGGTCAGAGCTGGTAATCTGCTCCAACCTTCCTGCTAAGTAGTGTCACCCTAGAGCACATTGTACAGGAATGTGTCCAGACAGTTCTTGAATATCTCCAGTGAGAGAGACTCCACAGCCTCTCTGAGAAATCTGTTCCAGTACTCAGTCACCTGCACAGTAAAGTTCTTCCTTATGTTCAGGTGGAACTTCCTGTGCATCAGTTTCTGCCTCTTGCCTCTTGTCCTATTGCTTGGCACCCAGGAAAAGAGACATCCTGTGGACAGATCCAGACCCTCCCTTCAGGTATTTACAGACATTGATGAGGTCTTCTCTCCATGGTTTCTTCTCAAGGGAAGAGACCCAGCTCTATAAGCATTTCCTCATAGGAGGGATGCTCCAGTCCCTTAATCACCTTTATTCCCCTTCTCTGGAGCTGTTACAGGAGCTTGGTGTCTCTTTTGTCCTGAGGAGCTCAGAACTGGACACATCACTCCAGATGTGGCCTCATCAGGGCTGAGTAGAGGGACAGGATCACCTCCCTAGACCTGCTGTCAGTGCTCTTCCTGATCCATTGCAGGATACCTTTGGGAATGCTAGTAATGCTGGGGCTGCTCTTCCTAAAACATCTCAGAATAACTTCTTGGCCACAAGGGTACATTGCTGGCTTGGACAGCTTTTTTTTTCCACTTTTATCCTGAATGCTGGGCCTTGGCCTCCTCATCTGTATGAACCCTGTACTTAAACATACCTGGTTACAGTATAGAGTTTACATTAAAATTCATACATGATTAAATCTGATTCCTTGTTCAGTGAATCCACATAGTGAAGTTTTTCAAAGATAGTTCTCTCTCATGCAGCAGTGCTGTGAAGGTTCAGAATTTGAGGGATTAGGCACTCATAATGCAGATGGAAAAAAAATCATAGCGGAATTGGTTTTTTTCTATTTCTCTAATATATAATTTAAATACCTCACTGTGTACCTTTTAATAGCATGATGATTCTAGGGTTATTGATTTCCAAAAAGGAAAGCATGGGTAAACATGAGGTCCAGTGTTAATATGTTGACATGATCAGTGTAATTTGGCATATAGTTGCATCTTTTCCACAAAAAAAAGTAAAGTAACCAAAGAAGGAAAAGTAACCAGGGTCTAAGGAAGTTGCAAATGGCATGTGATTGACATGCAGGTGTTGTTTCTGGAACTTATCCATCAGATAATAAAAAAACTCTAAGCATGAAAAAGCAACACAACTGGGAAAAAAAAAAGTAAAGTCAAACTAATTTCCTACATCAAATTTTCAGAAACAGTTCTATTCACAAAAAAACCCTGTTTTCTCCATTTGGCAACCAATTCTATACATTCACATATGCACTTGGAACTCAGAGATTGAAAAGTAAAAGAAATAACTATTGAAACCAAAAAGATGCAGATAAATTAAAATAACTTTCAGGACACCCATTTTTTTTAGTGACTCTTTTTATGCATCATTTGTTTTTATAAGGTACACTCTAATTAATTTGAGGCCACAACTTCTTTTTCTTGCCTCAGTTGTAGGTTGCAGGACCTGAATGCAGCCTTGACCACAGGGCCATGTTCATGTCTGTTTCGCGACAGAAAGGATATAATTAGGAAATATCAAACAAATGTTGAAGTTCAAAAAGGAAACAAGGGGAAACAGGGGCACAGTAACTATTCACAAAGATTACCATTTTAAAACATTAATATTAATATTCATATCCATAAGGGCACTCTGCCCATGAATACAAGCCAAGCCTGATCTGCAAGTCACAGATGGAGTACTCCAGCTTTTTGGACATTTCCTTTGATTATAATGACATATGTTAGTAAGGGCAGAGGTGGTCAACTTTAATGTTGCTGAATTCAATATATGAACACTTAAAATGACAGAAAGTGTCTCTGCTTTGTAGGTTAATGGGACCATAATAGACCTCAATAAACCTATTTTCCTCTCCTTCCCGTCAGCAAAGGCCAAGCTCACTAATGCAGCACATGAATCAAGTGAGCAGGAGCTTGACTTAACCAAAATTGGACAGGCTAAAGTTGTCTCTGTTGTGCCAATGAAAAGCTAGAATACTTATGATTTTTTTAAATGTTGAAAGATTGCAAGTTTGGTTTTTTTTTTTTCTAAAATGGTTACCTTGTTCTGTGGGCAAATCTACAGGTAACCAAATTGTTGAAATACGATCTATTTCGGTAGCTCTAAAATGCACTCTATTTAAAATTGTATTTCACAAAGTAATACTTCAAAATTAATCACTACATTTTTGTTGCAGCTTTGTAGCCCTAGTCCATGGAATAAACAGTAGTAAAGTATGATTGCAGCTTGCTGATGATATTCTTATACAAGTTCCATCTATCCGATCAAGGCAGATCAACTCTGTGATCAGGTGAGCTCTAGCATAATGTAGAACCATGTCCTTTTCACCAGATGGAGAGCTTTTTCCTTATGGAAGTTGGAATATAGTAATGATTTTGTCACTGTAATGTTCCTGCTGATTTTATGCTTTCCAGGGGAATGCAATGAGCATGTTGCAATAACATCTCTGTTTTGCACTGAAGGGTCACACTCAGGCTACAGCTGTCTGACTGGAGACCAGAGCACAAAATATGCATGTTGGGATTTAGTGCCAATGTAAAGTGCTAAAAACTGCCTGTCAGTTAATGCAGTAAGCCTGTCTACCTATGGAAACTGCAAATCAGAAAGAAAACTTGAGGAATTAATCTGAAAATATTTACACAAAGTCTGAAAGATACAGAAAATATCAGTACCAGTAATATCAACTGTAAAATTTGCTTGTAAGTGGGGGTGTTTGTAACAAGAATGACTTATGGATGGTCAAAGACATGACGTTACAGACATTTACATTTTTGGAGGGAACTGCATGTTTCTAAAAAGAGTAGATTTTAAAAAACCAAAATGGCACCTTTCAGAATCAGTTAGATAGTTTTGCCTTTGTGGGTTTTTTTAATGTTCTGTTGTTTTGAGGTTTTTTGCAAATAGTTCGCCAATATCATCCTGTACACTTAAAATAATTAAAACAAACCATGAAGTCTTACCAACCTTTTTAGTTGTATTTCTAGCAACAGTTTCAAGTAAACCTCACCTATAAGAATGCTTTTTAAATTGAAATCTATTTTCTGTTTTTTCTTGTAACTATGTATGAAATTGGATGACTTTATTTTAAGATCACATTAATATTCATCCACTTCTTTCTATCACCTCTGCATGTTCTTTGACCTCTTCTCTGACCTCCTCTACTTTATGCATTATATTTAATGTACTACGAAGTACTTTTATAATTTAGTATTTTAAAAAATCTTACTTCATATTTGTGTTTGCACTGCCATTACTCTTGTAACAACACTAACTTTTATAAATCTATGTTCTTTTGTAATCTATTTTTTATTCATTGTTCATAGTGGGAGTAGAAGAGCTTCTATAAAAAGCAGCGTAACTGTACCCAGTGTTCATGCAATCACTGAAGTGACATAGCAAAGAGAAGTGATGGATTCTCCATGTCTTTAAATTTTCAGACCAAGATTTTATGCATCTTTGAAATTAATCCATTAGTCAAAAAACATTACCAAGAGATTTACAGAACTGTGTTTTGTATTATATGGTGACAGGATATAAATAATCGAAGTCTGTAAAAATCTATTATGCCCTGAAAAATGTCAAATAATCTTATATGAGAAAGTTTTAAAATAATATATTCTTACACTGAAGATAATTTCTGTATAATTTTAATAATGATCATTACTACGTACATAGCCTAATATTCTTATTTCAGAGATTCTGTGAAATGTTATAGCTTACAAAAAAAACCCCAACCAAAAGCCAACCAACAGGAACCAAAAATAAAACCAAACCAAAAAACCAAAACCAACCCCAAACAATTACAATTGCTATTTCTAACACAAAAAATGGCCATAAAACCAAAACCTCTGTTTACTAACAACCATGTTTCCTCTACTCCTTGAAATCCAAGGAACAATTAACGCTGCAGCAGTTAAAAATGATCCATTAATTAGAGCTGGAAGCAAGCACCCATGAAATACAGGTGATAACCATAAATCAGAACAATTAGTCTGTCTAAAAAAGCAACATGATCAAATCAGAAACTCTCTACCACCTGCTCATTTAATCTTAGATTGCAGTGTTTTTTTCTCTTCTGAGGAGACAAATCTGTACAGGATGACGTGAAATTTTACAGCTATACATCCCTCAAGGTTAGTCTTTGAAAGAAATTCTTCGCAGCTAAAATTTGTTGCATTTAATCATCTTGAATACTGCCAGTAGTTTCAAAAAGGCATGAATAAATTAGGAATAACTATGAATGAAATTTAGGTAGGTCTTTGTAGGTTTGAGCAAAATAAGCTGATACAGTCCACTTCCCAAAATCATTTTAATAGATATCAGTATTAAATGCTGTGATGAAATCTATTATAATCATTAGAAAGAATTAAGTGAAAGCTACAAATCCTGCAATATTAATGCAAAGAGAAAGAAAAAAAGAAAAAGACACCTTATGTTGACCTTCAATACTCCTAGAAGGACATAGAGAGAAATATAAACAGGTAGGGACAAAACTAAAGAGGCAAAGTGACATATGTCATTTGCCTCTCCACCCTAAGTGCTCTGCCTACTATGGAAGGACGAATAGTGGTGTGACTCAGATTCTATTAGCCCCCAAATTTTATTAAACATAACTTCATCTTTATTTCAGAGTAATTCATTTTTTCAGGTCTCCTAAATAATACAAATCTTCAAGGAATATCAAAATATTTCTCCACTTTCCAGCAGAAAAAAAAGAAAGAGGAAAAAAAAAAGCAGCAAGGACAATCAGGAATTTCTCACCAAAAATGGAAAAAAACGTCATGGAGGCCTTTGGGGTGTACATTTATTATTTCAAGACAAAAGGAGACACATGTTTATTTGGATAACTGTTTTTCTAATTAATACCATGACTAATTTTCTCACTCTGGTCTCACTAATATTTGCAGGTTTCACAGCAGTTCAGAGAAAAAGAGAGCTGATATGCCAGACCACAGACTATTGCTATTATAGCTCACGGCCATTAGTGCTTTCACTTCCCTCCAATCCTTAGCAAAGTAAGAAGAATGATTGAAGAAAAACTTCTGTTGTGTGTAAGAAACCAGAAGGATACTACAATCACTATTCATTAGAAGTGCTCTGAAATAAAAAATAAAAACAACACTAAGTGGGTGGTTTTTTCCTCTCAGCAAGACTCCATGGCAACAATGCTGCTGAATAGCCACTGGCCAACACACTGCTAAGACATTATTAGTCAGGGTTACTAGAGACTGCTCCTGAAAGGAGCAAGAGATAATAAAAAAATTCTAGATGGTGAAAATATGAACTGTAGGTTACTCAAATTATTTAAGCTCAAGAAAAGGTGTAAACGTGAAAAATTCAGTATGGTTTGGAATAAACAGTAAGAAAATAATTGAGAAAAGCTGTGATTTGATGACCGTTATTTTCTTCGCTCTCCCTATAAGGTGGGATAAAACTGCAGCTAAAAATGCTCCCTTTACAACCATATTCCAGTCTTCAACTGTAAAATTACAATTGAAATAATCCTCTTTTTTAGTTTTATGAGACCAACTGTTTCTTTCAGTTCTATTCTTTTGTCTGTTCAAACACTGTAGAATGTCAAATCATTGCTAGTAATGAGATTAGTTTTTGACCCCAAAATGAACAAAAATTGAGAGTCATCTATCAGAAGACCAAAAATACTCAACTCTTCTTTAGCTGGAAAACACAAATGTAAATACAATCAATACAGTCAAACTAAAATTGCACCAATATCTGCATTTCTTACGGTTTGCTTTATTGATGTATCATATACAAGAATATAATGTCATGTCCCATGCTTTACAAGTATGTTACTCAAAACTAAAATCTTTTCAAAGAAGGCACTTTGAAATCACAGTAACTAAATGGGATCTGTGAATACAGAAGGGCAATAAAGAGAGACAGAGAATTCTAAATAACGGTTTTCTACTGCTTTTTTTTTTTTTTTGTTCTCCTGGGAATGAGCCTGAACATTTATTTTTCATGCTACAGGGAGACCTTGTAAAAAGCTGGAAATCCATCTTACATACTCAGCTGTAACTTAGGTCAAGTACTGCTCAGTAAACATCCACAGAATTGCATATGACAGGTAATATTTCATAATGGCTTCTTTACTCCTAAGCTGCCCATTCTTTAATGCTGAACTACCCTAGCTGAATTAATATTCAGCTGAAATTGGAAATGTATCATTAACTCTTTTCTATAAAAATTAATTTAATTATGGGAGGAATTGAGTTGATGAGCCCAGGTTTGGAAGTTCATACTTCAAATTGAAGAAAAAGGTATAATTAGAGATTATTTTAGAAAAAGCAATGTAGTCCTGTTATATTTCCCCCATATTCCCAGTACTAGAATGTGCTTCAGTATTAATAGTGTCACCAGTACACATGATGCTGTTCAGTGGTTGATTGCTTGTTGTGCCATACAAATAACAGCTCTCTACATGTAGCAATCAGAGTCTCAAAGTGACATAATTTGGTACAGTAAATCTCAAATTTTGTGTTCCTTTTCAGGAGAGGGGAGCACAATGCAACCTGAGTATTGTGGCTTGCATAGCACATGGTAACACAATACACTTGATTCTCTTTTACAGCTACACGTTGTACCACCATTTACTGCTGAGAAAACAGAGGTATCAAATGCTGCCAGACCGTAAGTGTAGCTTTTTACAACTACGTAAGAAAAATGACTACATTAGGTGCAATTGTGGATAATCAAGCTCATGATTACTTTTCTTTGCAGGACACTATTGTCAGAAGTGAACAGTTACTTAGGGTGTAGTTTCAGGATAAATTTCAGTCAGAGAGAAAGCACTTTAAGAAGTTCCTCTGAAATGGAGGCAGCCTTCTGCACTGAACCAAAACTGTTGTTTTCGGGGCAAGATTTCATTGGTAGCACCAATACATAAATGTAAGAAGGGTTAGAAAAAGGAACAGCATTACTGGTTTTTACTAGAATCATGTCAGCTGTCTGACATTCACATCACAGTGCCAGATAAATATCTGTGGGAACAATGTAGGAAGAAGAAAACAAGTATGGAAACTGAAACTGATAAACAGAAGAAGAAGAAGGAGAAATATTTATTCTGAAAAATATTTATTCTGTGCTCAGCTCCAAAATCCTTGACATGGAAACATCAGGATCAGAAGAAAAACTCAGGTAATTGTCCTTGTGAATTAGGATCTCAGCTTTCTCCTAGCAGAATACTTTTAGCATTTTAAGATACTCGTCTAAGAAAAAGGATGCTGTAAAATATTAAAATTACATGTCTAATATAATTCTAATACAAGAATAACTCTAATTATAATTCTAATATAAGAATTTGGTGCAACAAAGAAGATGTATCCTAAATTAAGATACCAATAGTCCATAATTCTCACCATACAAAATCAGGCACATCATGGCATAACACTTACAAACAAGAAAACCAGTGAAATACTGTTGATTTTTAATGTTTATAAATATTATTGATTTTCTAACCTGCCCCTCAAAAATGTATTTTCTTACAGTTTTCCAATATACTCTGGGCTAGGAATATAAGATACAGAGAAAAAAATCCATTATTAAAAATAGATGCATTTAATAGCTTTGTTTTACTATATAATCTAAAGCAGGGTATAGATAGTTTCAGTCAAATGATTTCTTATATACTAATCTGAAATTTTCAAGTTGAGGATATATGCAAAAAGAAAAAACAAGAAAGGAAAGGAACACTAAATGAGAAGAGGTCATTAAAGAACAAACATTTGTATTGACTAAAGACTTTTCCTTCATCTAGTTTCATCAGCCATTTCACCAGGAGTTTAAAATTTCAAAGTTTAATACAATTTAAAATGGAGCTTCTATTCTTTGACTCTTTGTCTTTTTCTCGATCTGACATTTGGAGTCTTCACATGAGCACATTCAGATACCCAATACAGCAGAAAATGCTTCTAGATTATTTTTAACCTTCTTATTAATGGATCTGACCAAATACTAGATTGTAGTTTCCATGTAGGGATAATTTTTCATACTTTCTAGAATGAAATATATATCTACAAGCTTCTAAGTGTGGGTAAAATTAGGCAAAAAAGGTGACCTTGAGAAAAATTTCCAAAGAAATTTAATGATGAAAGCATTCATTTGGTGATTGTCTTTTACTCCTGGTGGTGAACTGGTAGTATTTTTTAGATTAATCTTTCAATAATACACAATATTCAATTTCAATTTCACTTGTAAAAAAGTCCAAACCCTCTGTACAAATGGAAAAAATGAAATCCAGAACTATGGCACATACCTTAGCAAAGTAATATGGAAATACTTCCAGACTTAGCTTTCTGATTTATTTAAAAATCACGGTGAAGTATTCAAAGAATAAATCTAAAGTTGCAGGGCACTACTATAAAAATAAGAATACCATTAATCTCTGTCTATGCTAGAGATTGTCCCCACTCTATGGACAATCACTTTCTCTCCAAAAAATACAGACAACTCAAAGATACAGATAATCCAAACAGGTAATTTATTTCTAAATTAAATGCTGTTAAGATCGTCATGGAAATTCACCTCCCAACCATTTTTTTCCATCGGCAATCACCATACAAAATATCATCCCATTTAGAAGTCCTTAGCTTCTGTCAGAGTTAGCTTATGTCATTTATAGGAGCTAACACTTTGTGTTTCAATGTTTAAGCCCCTTTCCCTGATAAGGTTACATAAGGTGAGGAAACAAGGGTTAATTTCCTTTCTTTTTTTTTTTTTTTTTTTGTTAATACATATTATTAATAAGCTAGGATTAGAAAACAAACCTAGGAGTATCCTTGCAATTTAAATCATAACAAAAATTTTTATAACTTTTGCACCTTGTCTTCACATACATAAATATGGGAACCTGCATAAATTAAACATAACAGCATGGATATAAAGCCTGACTAGCTGTCTAAACCACAGTGAAACTGTGTTACAAGTCTTTGATAGAGAAATGAGCTTTTTCTCAAGAAAAACCCCCTACACTGTCATACATCATTTGTTACTATATGAATGAAGTTCACTCCTGTATGGAAATCTGACACCAAATGTGTGTTAAATAAATTATTGAAATCAATAAAAGAGCAAACAGGAATTAAAACACATAAAATTACTGCCTATAAATGTTTACATATATATGTCTGAGGACATATGTGTTTTAAAAAACTAAAGCCAGCAAAAGCAAAATAAAACAAAGTAATAACAACAAAAACAACAGCAACAAAAAATGATGATTCCAAAACCCAGAAAAACTTTTTAAATTATGATTTTCTCTTTGGAAGATGGTACCTCTTGTTATGCAGAATTTTGACCTGCACCAAATACCAAAACCAATCCTATCCTGGAAATTTTCAAGTTTTTGCCACCTAATTTTTCCAAAGAGATTTTAGAAGTCTCATGTTTGAATTTTTTAATTGTATTATTTTTCATATTAAGAAATCAGAAAATTATGTGATTGTTTAAGCCATTTTCTGGAGACAAAATTCTCACTAGGTGTCCTAAGGAATGCTTTTGCTTGTATAAGCCTGCTGTCATGAAGGAGAGAAGGAAATATATTTAAAAGTCCTGCTTTAATTTATACAGAATTTACACAACACGTACCAAAAATTTTGAAGTTAAATGTAGAAGGACACATGATATAACCTAGATATAGAACAGCAAAAAATAAAAATAAAACTTAAAAATTACTATAAACCAAGAAACTTATCATGAGTTATTTTGATTTATGGTCTCTGTTTTCATTTTACAAAAGTAATCTATATTAATACAAATACAAAGCTTTGCCTCTGCTGTATTAAGTAGTATGTGTCACATTTCATGCCTTTAAAAATGGAAAAAGCTCCAATATTTGGTTAATGTAGCAGATTGTTTGCTTAAGACTAGCACAAGGTGAAATTTAAATGATTTTCAAGTAGAGAGATATACTACTATTGTTTCTCCACCCTATTTGGCCTTGGCCTGAGTATTCTGATGTTGAAAATACTAGTGGACAGTTATAACTGGTAATACTATAAATATGACATAATACGGCTATTACTCCCTAACCTTTAGATAGGGAAAGTGATAATTTCAAGTAGATTCTATCAGAATAAATGAATATGACTTTGTATTGACTAAGGTCTTTCAGCTGAGTGAACCGTTCAGTTTTTACTTTGGGAGTTCAGCTTTATTTGATTGTGTAATGAATATGCTACATGCATAAAATATTCTTTCCAGGTGGAAAGAATGGCTGAAGATTATTTGTTAACTGCCATTTAATAAGCCACTTTTATTCCAGAGAGTGCTGATCTCCCAGTGAGGCAATTGGCTGAATAGTTTTAAGGCAAGGTTGAATCAGGCCTGCTGTTGTAATGCCTACACACTGAAGAGAGCCAGGCAGAGAAAGCCTGTGGCCCTAAATATAAGAGATGCTGGCTAGCACAAACACAGGGAATCAAGAGAAGGTCCAAAATGGTCTCTCACAAACTAGCACACAACAATGTCAAGATAGCAAAATTCAGTTGTTAAGAAGAAACAAAAAAATCCGAAGCTATATAAAAGAAGAAAGAAACTTAATATTAGGAACCATATAGGCTGCCAATCTCATCAGTATTTACCCCTATAAAACATAATCAGTACCTGAACCCAAAATGTTATTTTTGACAAACCCTGTATAACCATGCGTTATGTAAAGACGGTTAAACTTTGGGGATGTGTGTAAACACCAAATGAGGGACAGCAGCACGATGAATTCATAAATGTTGAACATGTCTTTATGAAGCCAGTGGTGACTTAATTGAATGCACTTTGCAGACGGCAAAAACAAAAGGTGCATAACTTTGATGTAGTTAAACTTAAAGCTTTCCTGTTTGGGTTAACTCAGCCCAAGGTGGGGTGGATGAGGTAGGAACAAGGCTGTGGGAAAACCCTTCAGTGCCGTACGATCTCAGGGACTTGTTTAGTGTACTGTGTGATTTGGGAGAATACATTATTTGGGATGGTGTCTGGAAAAGGTCCCTGAGGTCGGTTCAGTATGAGCTTCTACAAAGCTCCAGCAGCGCGATAGATGCGCTAGGTAATATCATCACCATGGACCACCTGAGTGGCGAGGGGGAATGGGTGGTNGGGGGGAATGGGAAAATTCGCTTCCAAACAAAATACATTTACCGGACACGACACTTCACAAGGACAAGACATTTTGCTCACTGGACATGGCAGCCCACGTTGCCAACGAGACANAACTCAAGCAGATGTCATAACCATCAAACGAGGGCCCCAAGAAACTTTTGTTAAGTTTGTTAATCGTTTGAAGCTTCATATTGCAAAACAGGTGGAAGACCCAGTCCTCCACGATACAATGCTAATGCATCTGGCCAAAGCAAACACAAATGAGGCATGCAGGAGACTAATCATGAGCTTGTGCCCTGATCCTTGATTAACAATGTCAGTCCTAATGGAAGCATGCTCAAAGGTCAAGCTAGAGCCCAGCGCAAGCCAACCTGCAACCTTTCAAGTGGCCCCACCACCGCCACCTGTGGCCCAGCTACCACCATCATCACTAGCTCAGCCAACTACATCTGCTGTGGCAGCCGCTGCCATCCCACCGCCACCCTTCCAACAGTGGTGCCAACCCATCACCTGCCTGTGCTAGGCCACATCGCCAGATTTTGCCCGGCTCCCTTACCAGCGGGGCTGTTGCAAGCGCAGGGAAGCTCAGGGGGAGGAGGGGAAGGGTTCAGACCCTGCAGCAAAAAAACTAAGGGAGGAGCGCGAGCCTGTCCCGTGTGTTGATATAAATGGGACAGGCATCGCGGGCCGGGGGGGATGGGAAAATTCGCTTCCAAACAAAATACATTTACCGGACACGACACTTCACAAGGACAAGACATTTTGCTCACTGGACATGGCAGCCCACGTTGCCAACGAGACAAAGTATGGTCCCCTCAACCTCCACTTTTACTAACATCTGTCAAGGATCAGTTTTTCAGGTCCCGGAGATGGACATTAGTTGCTGTGGACCCACTGGGCGGAGGATTGGTGATCCAAGACCCGCACTGTAAGTACTTCGTCATAGGAGACACAAAGTACACGCCCCTGGAGATTGAGGTAGCTCCACTTACTCTACCATCTGGTACGGAGCACCTCATCTTACTGGCACGGTACATCTATCCACCATTCCATTTGGGCAAGGGTCAACGTATCGCCCAAGCCCTCCCCGTTCCATCGGGAGTTGAAGCAGACAAGTTTGCCCCAGCTATTTACTGGGCAGAAGTGGTGGGTGGCGACAAGCCCTTTGTGACACGTCTTGTTAAACATGGGAGCAAAAGTTTGAACTTGAAGGGCTTGTTGGACACAGGGGCATATGTGACGATCATCCCTGAGAAGAGATGGCCATCACATTGGGAATTGCAACCCGTTGGGAGCCAGATACAGGGTATAGGGGGTGCTCAATTGGCACAAGTATCGAAGGACATCATGCAAATTAAGGGGCCGGATGGGCAATTGGCCAGTATACCCCCGTTCATTGCAAACTATGAAGTGCCCTTGTTGGGGAGGGACATCATGTCGCAATGGGGGGTGAAAATTGAGATCCCGACCACCCCTCGGGATTTTTAGAGGCGGCCACTGTTGAAGAGCGCCCCATCCAAAAGCTCGATTGGACATCACATGAGCCTATATAGGTGGATCAGTGGCCGCTGAGTAAAGAGAAATTGAAGGCACTCAATGAGCTTGTGAAGGAGCAGTTGGCTCAAGAACACATTGAGCCAACTTTAAGCCCTTGGAATTTCCCGGTCTTCATTATTAAGAAGCCGGGGAAGGACAAGCGGCGGCTCCTCCATGACCTCAGAGAGATCAATAAGGTCATTGTCAACATGAGTCCCCTCCAACCAGGGATGCC
>VWZP01005261.1:935604-952406 GCA_013396995.1 Dicaeum eximium | reverse complement strand
CGCGGCCCCGCACGGCCCCACCTGCCACGCCGGTCGCCGCCACATGCTGCCGCCGAGCCTGCGGGGAAAAGCGGCGCTGAAGCAGCGCCCCAGGCAGCCCCGGCCCGGCCCCCGACCCCGCGCCCTCCGCGCCGCTCTCGCCGCCGCCCGGAAGAGGAAAGGGCCGGGCGGGCCGTTCCGGGCGGAAACGCGCCCGAGCCCCGCGGGACGGGCAGCGGCGGCCCGGGGAGTGCCTGCCCCGCGCCCACGGGGGACCCAGAGCTCGCGGAGGGGGGAAAAATAACCCCACAACAAAATGCCATCACTCCGTCACGGGTAAAAAATGATAAGACCTTTATTCGCACGAAACGATAGGATCTAACAGTTAAAAGCCAGCATGTGCAACATGATAAAACAAGCCAGTAAAAGCTGGAAATAGCGGAGTTACCAAGTTCTCCCTCGTAACAGTGCAGCGCTCTGTCCAACCAACACAAACAAGTGACAAGGACCCCCAAAGTTACATTTAGCGGGGAGAGGGGGAATGAGATCTCAAATAGAAAATACATGGGCAACTCCAAAAAGCTGAGAAAGCCCTTTCTAATTGCCCTCATCTTTGCTGAAACGCTGCAGTTCACAGGCAAGCAGCTGCATCACGTGTGAGATACTGGAGGGGAAATGGGTACAGACAGACCCAGCTACCTGCACTGCACCTGTCTCCCCCCCATGACAAGGAGTCCTCCCCGATTGACAGAAAACTAGTCGGGCATCAGGGACTAACTCGTCTGTTAGAGCACGCCCAGTTACAAAAGTTTGGATGCTGAAACTTGAAAGAATATTTTTCTTCAACTCCCACTCCTTAACTCAAAGTATTTCCTATTACTCTGTGTGTCCCCTCAGTGAAACACCACTCCAGCTGCATCCTGGGTCCCAGGACAGCTGTGTGTAACCAGCCTGGCTCCTGATGTGTGGCTAAAACTGGCTGCCATAGTCTCTGCCTGCTTGCTCCTAGAAGGGGCCAGCTGTAGATACTGTCTCCCTGTACAGCCATTATCACCCCTCTAAAAATACAATCAGCCCAAGTGTTAAGACCACAAAATCACCAATAACAAGGCCCAAGTCAAGAAAGAGGAAGTGAGTAGAGAAATTGTCATCCTTTTGTCACAGCAGAGTTACACTGAGTCTATAGCAAGACAAATTACACAAGAAATTAAACAGGTAAAGGACTGAGGACAACCTTAAATTCCATTATCCAACACTTGTAAGCCAGTCATTCTTTTCTCAGCCAACATCTCATCATAACTAACAGGGGAGCAAAAAAAATCAATAGAAAGAAAATGACAGGGAGAGAATACGGGGCATTGGTCTATGCAGACCCTCTGCTTTCACAGGGCCATTCAGCAGTCTTTGGACAACACAGAAATTCAGAAACCCAGAGTGAAGCTAAATGAGCGGCAGCTCTTCCCTCCCACCAGACGCTTGCTCTTCTGCTTAGAAGAGGTTTCAGTCTCTTGTAACTTGGCACTTCCTAAGGCTTGGTCCTTCAGGAGGGTCTGGGCAAGGCGAGCTGCTTTAAGTTCCCTGCAGGTGGGAGAGGGAAGGAAGAGGAAAGGAAGAAAACCATGTCATGCAAGAATCCCCAGGAGCTACAGAAACAAACTCTGAACAGTCATGCACAAGAGGGTTACTGTAATACTCCAGCACTGAGGGAAGGGGGCAACTTTTTAGCACAGAGGGTTACATGAAGATTATTGTAGCTGTCTCTAGAGTTTGTTTGAAAAGGTAGGAGCTCTGAAGATTTACCAGAAGAAAACTAAGTATCAGTCAGCAACACACTGGCGCCAGTGTGAGGAACACCTGGCTCAGTTTTTCTGCCATTGTTTCAGATAGTTGTAAATGCTGAAACTTGGATCAATGTCATCTCATACATATATAATACCTAAACACAAATACCTAAATAAAGGCATATGCTTATTTTCCATGCCTTTCTCCCCTTTATGGTAATTTCTGTTCTTCCAGAGCACTCACTCTTCTGTCTACACAGAAAACCTATTCTCCAGCTGACTACTGCACTTAGAGGGGTTGTGGGGCAGTTCTTAGATCCCAGCACCTCAAAACACTACTGCCAACAGCAGTGAGAGGGAACAAGGGAAACAAGGGTATCTGCCACCCCCTGCTATTTCTCTTCCTTCTATGCTTAGCCCACTATCTCACTGCATTATCAATTCCTCATCTGCCCACTGGCTGCAGGTTGTACAAGCAGTTTGCATCACCAGTGGTTGCAGGAAATGCACAAGTTCACTCTTGGAACTCAGCCAGCTCCTCCAAGGCAGAGCTGAAGCACAGCTGCTGCCTGGGCACTGCAAATCCCTGTTTTACATTCCCATCATCCTCCCAGCTCCGGGCACAGGAACTGACTGGGGATTTCACCACGTGCCTTCTCCCAGCACTACCACCCTCCATTTAAAGCTGGTGACCAGCATGATTGTCCCCACGCCTTCTCCCCTTCATGCCCAAGCCAGCCCTACCTTTCCAGCATGGCAGTCTTGCATTTCTCCACATTTAGCTGCTCCTGCAGCTGCACAGCTTTCCCACAGGAAGGCCGGAGAACAGGGTGCTTGGTGAGAGCTGTGGCAGAAGGTCTTTGCACTGGGTCAGGGTGGATCATGAGCTAGAAGGCAAAGGAGCTCAGAGTTAAACACTCCTGTCACATGCCAGCTGCAAAAGCCACCATCCTGCCAAGACTGCTTCCTCACCTTAAGGAGCTCAAGAAAACGATGGGGAAGCTTCTGGGGGATGGGTGGGACGTTGCCTTTGCGGATGTGGTGCCACAGGGCCCCGTTGTGAGGCAGCGGTGCTGTCCCAGCTGCCAGAGCCACCGTGAGTGCCAGGGCAAAGATGTCTGCCTTGGGCAAGTAGCAGTATTGCTGCCGAGAGAAGGGAAAGGTGTTAGAGGAGAACATCTTGCTACACTAAGCAAAGGTGAGTTGGGGTATGAGCTCAAAAACAAACAGCCAAGCAAGTGTGTGTACGGCACTGCCTTCACCACCCCAGTGAGCTGTTTTCTGCTCTTCAGGATAAAAACACTGGCAGCAGGCTGTAGCACTAACCAACAGCATGTTGGCTCTCAGCCAGCCATAAGGACCTGGCAGGCCACGTTGGGATCACAGCAGTAACTCCAGAGGATGGCCTAACGTGTACCTCCAGCCTTCACCACAAGGCAGCAAGCTACCCTCACCCAGCTCAAACTGGGTTTGCATCTGTGCAAAGATTGCACCTGGTACATTGGCCTAACAGTTCCTAAATCCACTTGCAGCACAGATACTGTAACCTAAATACCTGAACTAAGTAACACAGCCAAGTTGGCTGTTAAATTCTGATTCCCTTTTTATTTGTTGGCCCGAGTGACAAAACTGCAGTCAGCTTAAGAGGTGTGTTGTGCCTCCCACCTCTCAGTGGGAGTTCAGTGTTTGTTTTACAAGGCATCTGTCTGAGTAAATATATTCCTCAATAATCACATCCAGTAGTTTCATCTCAGCTGGATATGCAAATCAAATGTCTTCAAACTGATAAAGGTTTTGTCTCACTGATGCCTCAAGGGGAATAGTTGCCATAATACAATGATAGCTACTTATGGAGTATTTATATACCAAGTATTTACATAAGACCCACACCACTATTGTTCATGATAAAGTGCTAATTTCACAGATCTCACAGCCAGACCAGACAGAAGAAAGAGGAGATAAGTTGAGGAACAAGTTAAATGAATGATTGCTCTACAGTTGATCTCTCCCCACTTGCTCTCCCACCCTGTTCTCCCCACTGCCTCCTGCTCTAGCAGTTGTACCTCCTGCAAAATCTCATTGGCCAAAAACCGTCTGTCTCCTTCCTCCACCTGAGGGTTTGTTATTGATGTCACATGTCCAAGGTCACCTGAGACAAAGAACAAGCAACTGAAATGTAATGAAGCAAACCAAAGCCATTCTCCAGTAAAAGCCTGCATTTTATAGGCACCAACAAAGAAATACTGAGTAAGAGAGCAAGCCTGCTCCTAACTCAGGAATCTGCATTTGGAAACAAGCACATGAATTTTCTGTCACTTTTCTTAGAGGAATTAATTCAGGTGAGTAATTGGGGCATTCATAACTATGATCTCAGTTTTGTGTGCAAGTTTCTTCAGCTGCAGGACACAGCAGTCTCAGACAGCAATGGGCAGCCCTAATCTTAGGCCAGCTGTAAAGTAGGCTAAAACCTACCAATCTTATACACCACACCAGGAGAGAATTCATCTTCACTGTCACTCTCCTCCTGCCCAGCAGGGCCTGAAACTGCCAGCTTGTGACAGATGAAGATATTACCTGCAAGACAGAGAAGTTTAGCAATAAGGTGCTATCAGTAGTCAGGCTGCAGCAGCCGGACAGCTTTGTAGAATTCCCACCTGTCAAAATAGTTAAGCTTTGCAGCCACAAAGTAGTTAAGCTATGCACATGTTTCCAACCCTGTAGTCAGCTTTCTGCCCAGCTCACATTCAGCCACACAGCTGGCATAAGACAGTTGTATCTTGTGCATAAAATATTCCAGTAAAATCAACTTTCCCCTCCCTCTGCCCTCTGAGCCAGAAGCATAATTTCAGCAGGAAAAAGGAGTTCCCCTCTAAGAATATTAAGTATGTGACAGGAGGAGCATTGGCCTGGAGGTGACCATCCTGAGCTGCAGAGAGGAAACCTTGTTACTATTTTTGCAGGAACTTAATCCCCCAAGGTAGGTAAACACACAAAAGCAAAGTGTTGTGCAACAAGACAACAGTAACTAAGGAAGTCCCCATCTTCCCTGGCAGCCCTACTTGCTGCACCAGTATGAAGGTCATTCCCACGAGCCAGGATTACAAAGGTCATGGGACAGGAGCAAAATGCTTCTACTATCAGAGAAGGCTCAATTTTAGAGCAGCAGTAGTGGCACAAATAAAAAAAACCCAAAACACCATCTACAAGACAAGGGCAGGTCCTCTTTTTCTTTGTAGCATGACAATCAATCCACTCAGAAGGATTCATTACAGGTCCTACCCCTGAGGGATCACTAGGAAAACCCTCCACAAAGGAGGAGGGTGCTATACTTACTAGGTTTGATATCCAGGTGCACAAGGCCAGAGTTGTGGATGTATTTTAGTCCCATGGAGACCTGCAGCAATATTTCCTTCAGCTCTCCTTCTGGGAAATACTGCCCAAGCTTTGCATTTTCCAGCAGCACATCTTGGAGACTCCCACCTAGGGGAAAACAGTCAGTCTGAGATCTGACAGAGGTTTTATGGAACAGCAGGTTTGAAATAGTTTAGCTGCCCAGAACACTTGGAGGCTGTGACAAACGCCAAGCACAGCAGCTCTGTGTGCTCCAGTGAGCAAACTTGGACATGAGCATTTGGCTTCAGCCTTTGCAGTGCCCTGGAATGCCCAGCCTCCTGCTCAACAAGGATGGCCAACTGCAGTTCTGCCTACAGCTCTACATCCTGCCAGGAGGGCTGACCTGTTAATGGTGCTGGTGCTGCTGCTAATGAACAACAGAAAAATTAATTGCTTCTGCTGTGCTTAGATGCAGAAAGCAGGTATAGGAATGGTAGAACAAGGAAGTTAAGTTCCCACTGGCAGATTTTTGACTGGAAAGCATTAATATGTGACACAGTTTTGTGACTCTCCATTGAGACACCTTGGATGTTTCAGAGCTAGAAGATATCATACCCTCTGTCTCCATCAACCTACTTTTCACCACCTCCCCTTTAGCCTCAGATGTTCAGCCACCAGAACACAAGCAATACCTCAATGCTGCAGCAATGAGCATCACATTTTGTGGTTGCCTCCACCAGATTTGAAAGCAATATTCCAAACTGCTGTCACCACTCTTCACTGAGCCCCAAGACTACAGGTGCAGTTGAAAGATGAACATGACATATTTGCCTTCAGCAACTCTGGTAACTAAAGGTATATTTTCCAATTTCTCTCAAGCAGTGGTATTGCCAAGGCCAAACTCCAGTAGGAGTTCACCACCTGCCTGCAGCACCCCATTTATACTTTGCCTCATCATTTGCTCCATTCCTCCACAGCTGTCAGCCCCTTTCTTCTAGTCAGGATGCAAGGGGCTTCATCCCCTTCATCCAACCAGTCACTACCCACCTCCATTAAGAGGAGGTTCTTACCAAGATCCATGGCCCTTAAGTCAGCAGCTCTTGAGTCACCCATCAGGTGTTACCGGGACAGTCCCAGCACAACTCCAAGCATCAGAATGGGGAATGCTTTTCCAGGCCAGCCAAAACAGAGAAACAGCTTTCAAATCCCAGAAATATGAGGGTTTTCACTGCTTCTAAAACATTAGCACCACTCAGAGCTTCATCTAAATATTATGTGCCCTTACTGCATTCTCCACAGAAATGCAGCCCCAGGGCAGTTTGCCTTCTTGTAAGCCAAAACATTCACATTTAAGTACAAAAGAAGGCAGCTTTGGCCATGCTGAGGTCTGAGCCTTGCACGCTGCCCAGCTCTTACCATTGCAGTGTTCATTCTGGATAATCATGTGATCATCCTCTGCCCAGGCCGAGTAGTAGCGCACGACGTGGGGGTGGTGCCCCAGGACAGCGTGAGCATAAACCTCGCGCAGTGCCAGCTGCCTAGGGAAGCACACACACACAAAGCAGAGGTGACAGGCTGACAGAGGCTGCTTGGCACCAGGAGAGGGGCTCTGGTTTGCAGCCTCAAAGTCCTGAACCCCTCTGTTCCCCCTTTTTCTCATGTTTTGACAGACAGACTGGCTGTCTGAAGCAAAATCTGCCCTTGCTCAAATGCCCTGAGCAGCTGTTAAAGACAATAATTGCTGAGCAAGTCTTTTGTTAAAGAGGCAGAGGCAGCAGCAGCTTTAAAGGCTTTGCTTTAGCATACAGGACACCACAAGCTGGTCAATACAGATAAGAGTAGTGCTGGCCATACAGCAAGGCAGGGACAGCTGTATGTCTGTCAAATAAACTTCTTGACAGTTATCATAAAGAAACTGTCTGGATGGACCAAGGCATTCAGGTATTCCATCCTCCCACTTTGCAGTGGGAGTTTACTTTCTTCCTTCCCTAGACATTTATATCCCAAAGTTGTGTAGTGGTACCTTCCCCCACTCTCCCAGCTGTTACTTGGAAGTGCAGCAGTAGCCAATTTTTCCTCATGCCACCCATTTTAGATCCACACTCCCTCCTTCCCATCACACCTCTCAAGAACATGCCCATCATTTCAACTGGCAGTTTCCAGCAAGCACACTCACTCATCTGAGGATCCTGCCAGAGGCCTTTTGGAGCGTTTGATGGCATAAACACACCCATCAAGGCGTTTGATGCACTTGTAGACAGAGCCAAATTCCCCCACACCGATTCTTTCTAGTTCCAAGAACTCCTTCTTGTAGCGGGAAACCATATTGCTGGCCCTCAGAGTGTACCCCTGCAAAGTCACAAAAACAGCAAAGACAAACAGGAGACTGAAATTGAATAATACAAAATTGAAAGACTTTATAGCTGTCACTGTTCTAGATGTGCGTAACACTTGCTGTCACTTAGCACCCACACTGCTCCCTCTCCCATTCTGGATGTTCATCCAGGCATATGTGCAGGTGTGTGGCCAGTTCTTGAAATGGCAATTTTAATTCTTGAAGTTACCTTTCACTTGTGTTTTTTCTTACCACTTAAAGGCCACCTTCCCTGGTTTGGCCAAGTTGCAAGGCTGCTTGGTTGGTTTTATAAAATCAGGACTTGTTAGCCATAAAGGTAGGAATTGTAGATAAGGAGAAATTGAGCCTAGTTGGCTGTATATGCCCAAGCCTCCTTGGGTTACTGCCATCACATCCCTTCTCTTGATAACCCAGACCAGTTCCTAGACCCACAGCTGACAGAGTCAGTCAGGGATGAACAGCAAGCAAGAACAATGTACTGGCCTAAAGACAGGCCTTGAGAAGACCTTAGATCTATTGCCTGTTTTGAGCTCAGCAGAGGAGCTTGGTGTGTTGGCTTCCTGTGACCCCAGCTGTGCAAGAGCCACTTTACCCTGACAGCTGCAGTTGCCTGCAGACAAGGCCATTCTGCATCAGCTCAGGCTTTGCAGGTTTGAAGCACCAGCTGTTGACTAATGGCAGATTAGCTGGGCTCAGTGTATTTATTTGTATTCCCACTGATCTCTCACCCAGAGACACTTTTCCACCAAGAGCTGAAAGCTGGCAGAACTGTTGGAACATAATTATTGCTCCAATAATGGCCACTAGGGAGCTAGGTACTGCTGCTAGAGTGATGCCTACTGGCAGGGAAAATAAGGAAAGAAAAGATAAGCACTGGAGCATGAAGTGAACAACAAGAGTGGACTAAGTGATTTTTCTCAATCCTCCTGCATCCCTTACAGGGACAGCAGCTCACATTGCACAGTGGCTTCCACAGAAATCACTGCCGTGATTGCTTCATGGTACTGAGGAGGAGGCAAGAGTTGGTCTTCACAGCCAATAAAATGTGGCTCACATGAAACAGCAGCCCCTCCCAACAGGTTCCATTTCATAAGGCAGCTGTATTTTACACTATCTTAAGAAGCTTAGCAGTAAAAATACCTCCTAGTACACAATTTTATACCTATATTACATACTCGATCTCATTAGCACTCAAGCAGAGTAATAGTTCAGTAATTCACAAGTTTCTTGAGGCTTTCTTCTAGGTAAAACAGTAATTGTGGCAGCCCTGGATGTTGCCTGGCAGCAGCACATTTGCTCTGCAGGTGTGGTTTTTCCATGGAGACGATTTTTTGCCTGCAATCCCACTTTCCTCGGCTAGAGGACACCGTTATCCTTCCATAAGCCTGGCTATTGCAGTTACAATGAACAATTCCACCTTTTCCAAGTTTAAGTTTTCCATCTTAAACAAACGTTAACAAAACATGCAGCTTAGACCTTTTCTGTCACAGGTATTCATCCTCTGGCACTGTGCCATGGCTTATACTCCAATAACAATAAATTCCAAACACCAAGCTTTTACAAACATCCAATCTGTGGGAGGAAAACGTACAGACACTCACCTTTGTAGGTAGCTTCTGTTTAATCTGGCTTCCTGGATGAGGATCATTCCTATAACAGAAGATTAGGAAAGTCTGATGCATCATTTCAGTGCAGCAATCCAACTGGGTTTGAAATTATAACATCTTTCAAAGGAACCTCCAAACCTTGCTTCACAGCCTAATCATGTATTTTATAGAGTTGATAAACAAGTTTTTTAGATGAGGTCTTAAAGACTGCAGTCACAGGTTAGGAATTGTTTGTTTCCATTTAGGAGGCCTCCACAAAGCAATTTCAGTACTGCCCACAGGACAGGGTGGCATTGTCCAGAGCCATCATTCTCCTGGCCTCCTCATTACTGGTGAAGCTGCAGCCATAGCATTAAAGAGAGCTGTTCACCCCCACTTACCTTTCTGAACAGAGGCAATGACTGACTTTTATTTACATTTCTGTTACCTTTATACCTCTGCTAACATTTACTCTACACCAACGAATACTACAGAAGTAGATGATTCATTGTTAGCAAATAAGTGCAGACACTGAACATCTCCATCACTTATCTCCCTCCAACAGTCTGATTTCAGTCTGCAGTAGGAGTAGCTCACTTACAGCTCTATTCCAGCCTTCCTCTTGCCATGAGGGTGGAAGAGCATTTGTCTGTAGGACTCTGGTGTGAAGGGATTGATGTTGACAAGAGAAGCTTGGCAGGAGTCATCAGAGTCAGCACAAGGGGTAAGCCTCAGGTGGCGGAAGCCTTTGGGGGGGACCTTGGTTGCAGATGAAGGAAAAGCTGTCTTTGATAACAGGCTCTGTATTGAGAGAAGAGAAAATCAGGGGCAAATAAACCAGGACATGGTTTTTGTTGCTATTTCAGAATGAAATTCTTGTTTGCCTGTAAATGGTGGAGAACTCAGTGCTCTTCCTTGGAATAGCTGAATTATTAAATCCCTGTATTCCTAGTTTAGTCCCCCCAGTTTTCATTTTCCACAAAGCGTTTAATTCTTTGTTAAGCCCTTTCATATTCTATTCCCTGCTCACTTGGTGAGGCCTGCAGAGCCATTTTGGCAAGCATAGTCCTCAAAAGGAGCCAGCTGCTCCCCTTTCCCTCCTACAGAGAGGTAGAAATTACATCATATGCTGCATTAACATGGAAGACCTAGTTCTGCCAGGCATGGACTCTTGCATCAGTTTGGTCAGGACAGGTTTGTCAGGAGATGAGCTAGAACACCACCCAAATTTCCCAGCACTAAGCAGCATTATGATAGGGGAAGTCGCTAGAAATATTTTTTGTTTATATGGCTACCAGCAAAGCAAAAAGAACCCATTTCTCCTCATGAATAAAAACTAGAGTTTCAGAAATCAAAGTTCAGAAAGAACCTCTGGATCTTCTATAGTTCACCTTGCCACAGAGCACAGGCCATTGTGTTTCACTCACTAGTCCAGAACCTTGGGCCATGGAAAGCACAGACACCAGCCTTGAGCTGAAGGCAAAAACCAGCTCACTCTGATTTTACTCCTTCAGTAACCATCACCTTCTAAATTATGTTTAGTTCTGACTTGTTTCAGCTTCAAGAGAGGGGTATAAGGTCTGAAGGATTATTCAACATTGTGCTTTCTTCTAGTTAAAAGCCCTTTAAGAACACAGAAGTCTGCCTGTTAAAGGTCAAGGTACTCTCATATCTTTTCAATCCCACAGTGGTCTCACTATTATGATCCTGGAGCCTCATCTCCACTCACATCTGGTGGCTCTGTCTGCAGTTTTAGACAGGGCTCTGCCCTCTCATCCTTTCTATCACTTTCAATGTTCTAAGGCCAATGCTCCCAGCTCCATCTACAAGCAGATTTAGGCCCTTTGGAGCCCATCTTTTGCAGCATGCTTGGAAAACAAGACCTTCATCCCAGAAGAGAAAGGAAAATAAATTGTTGATTTCGTGCAGTTGCTGCTTATGGGCTACAACATGACAAACTACAAGCAGCATGTTTTGAACCATCCAGCCAACATGTTATCTACACAATTCACACCCTGAAAGCAGCCTTCACTCCCTGCAGCCCATCTGGTCTGGAGAAGATTTTTATAGATTTCTGTCATGGTTTAACCTCAGCCAGCAACTAAGCCCTCTGCTTGTGAACCCTTTGCTCACAACTACAATGCCTTCCTCAGTGGGATGGAGAGCAGAAACAGGGAAGAAGAGGTAAAACTTGTGTGTTGAGAAAAAAACAATTATTAAAATAAAATTTAATAATCATTATTGCTACGAAAAGGCAACAAAAAAAGAAATAAAACCCAAGACAGACAAGTGATTCACAATTGCTCATTACCCGCTGACTGATGTCCAGCCCCTCCCAGGGCCCTAATCAGCCCCTCCTGGCTCATTTCCTTCTGTTTATATGCTGAGCATGACAGTCTATGGCATGAGCTTTCCTCAGGTTTGTTCCTGACAGCTGTCCTGGCTATGGAGCCACACAACTACTGGTGCTTCTGCTCACTGGCAGAACATGCAAACTGAAAAGTCCTTGACTTTGAGTAAACACTACTCAGCAACAACTGTGTTTTAGCAACTCTGTCCTTAAGTTAAGCCCAAAATCACAGTGCAGTACCAGTTACTAGGAGAAAATTAACTCCATCGAAAGCAAGGACAACTTCTCACCTATGTTAAGGTGAGATTTAGGGAGATTTCTTATAAAGGGTCACTGCAGGAAATTGTTGGAGTGATGCCCTTTAGACTGCTTTCCCCTAGAGAGCAGCAGGCCATTCCTCAGTAAATATTGCCACACAGTCAATCATATACGGCCAGAGGATCATCCTTCTCTCCACATAATCAGGTTTTTGGAGGAGGACAGAAGTCAAATCCTAGCTCAGAAGCATTAAAGTACTGTTCTTCTGTGTACCACTTCAGCAAAGGAGCAAACAATCTATCAGTAGAACAGGAACATTGACAGAAGACCTACAGCTACGCTTCACTGCAGGTCTGGACTGCTTGGAGCCATGCACACATCAGAAATTATCTAGGAACAGAGAAGCTGGTGCCAAGTCTTCACCAATTGTATTGTACTCTCTCCAAGAAGTTACAGGTAAAACAGGGGCTGGGATCATTCTCCCAGGAAAGTGACTCAGTAGCTAAGTTGCATTTTAGGACAGTGACACAGTGAAGAGAGGCTAACTTCCCTCCACAAGCACACATTGCTTTGCTACCCTGAGAACAAAGCCCTGCTTTCCTCAGACTCACTGAGCAACTGCTTCACACAAAAAGTGTGGTACCAGACAACAAGCTGGTTGGAGCTGATCAGACTTGCCAGGCAAGGTACACATTCCAGCCATAACATCATTTTCAATACAAAACCCATTCACATTCAAAAGTGTGCTGAACAGAGCAGCCAGTACAGCTGCCTACCTCCAAATTCCCCCCAAACAATGAGCTTCTTGAAGGGAGATGCATTTATCTCCTACAGAGGTGCTACAGACCTTAGGAGTGTGCGGGGTGTCACAGAGCCGCAGCTTTTTCCAGGTGATGTGCAGGGGTGTCTCAGGTTTACTCCAGCTCTTGCTCACAGATGGGGAAGCCTTCAGGGTGGGACTCATCCAGGCTTTTGTTCTGCTCAGGAAAATCTCACTGAGCTTTCTCTGAGGGGTTGCTGGCAGAGGACTGCTCTCTTGCCATTTCTGGAACTCTGAGCTTCTGGGGGGGCTCAGGTTCAGAGAGTCCTCCTCATTCACACTTTTGTCTTCACTCTCCTCACCACAACTGGAGAAGTCCAGTCGCTGAATGAATTCGTTGTTGTTGTCCCAGTCATCCATGTTAGCACATGAAACAGAACAGGTAGAGCTGATACTGGCCTGTTTTGTTAGAGGGACAGAAAGACAGCATTATTTACAGATAAACTATCTTCTTCCTTGCTTCATCAAGGGCATCAGTTCTGCTGACTCCTCAATCCCACACACACAGAAACCTTGGTCATTCATCAGTGTAATTAGACAGCATCGGTTAACGAAGAATGACCAGGTACAAAGCCATTCAGCTACTGCTCATGTAAAAACAGACTTTTGCTTTTTACCTTTTTGGCATAAGTCAGATACAACTGAGAAGCCCCTGCCTTTCCCAGTAAGTTTCCAAGAGAACTCCTCCATCCCCTAGTCTCATCACACAAGGAAACATCCTAAAGAATAACACACACAGCCTCCACTCACTCTTTTCTACATTAAATTTCTCAAACAGAGAGGGGGGGAAAAAAACACCCCATGCTACATACAGCTGTAAAAGCAGAGGGTGCCCCAAGGAGTCACCAGATACCCCACAGACAGTCTGTCTCCTGCCCTGGACCATTTATAACCATCCTACACCTGAGCCAATGCTAATGGGAAACATCTGGGGCTTGGCAGCACCTGTCCACGTTTGCCTGGTGGATGAGGAATTCTCCCTGGGTGTGGATTTTCGGTGCCAACAACCGGCTCTGCAGGGAGCCAGGACTCCCTCTCAGTCTGAGTCATCTCCCTGCTCCTGCACGCTCATCCCTTCTCCAGCTTCCTGGGGCCTGTAAGGGGGGTGATGTTTGCTGACAGCCTGTCTGCTCCATAATCCCATCAGAGACCCAGCCTTTGTGGCCTTTACCTGTGTAAGTTATTTGTCTTGTGGTCATGGGGCCCTGTGTTTCCTTCTTTAAGTCTGAATTTCACTTCCTGCATTTAAATATGCATTAGTTTGGGCCAGCGTTGCAGCCTGCGTGGAGAGGCCATTAGCCTAATTTATAATGAATAGATTTATGAATGTATAATTTATAAGACTTCAGGAGAGAGTTAGGAGCCATACACAGGTCTCGGTGTAGCTTCCCATTTGAGGTTTCAAAGGAGAGGAGGGAGGAGCTGTGTTGGTGGAGGCAGCCCCAGAGGTGGGGCCGCTCTGTTGCTCCCTGGGAACAGGACAATGTCTCCCCTCACTGCACCTCTTTGTAAAAACAGGAATCTTCTGAGCCTCTGGCAACCTGTGTTTCAAAGTTGGACTAGAGCAAGTTTTATCTAACTGAAAGCAAGGTCACAGCAGCCTTTTTTCTTAGCTTTGAGGAGAGCTGCTAGAAGGACGTGCAGAGATTAGAGGTGGCTGCAGCCCATAGGAGATGGGTTGGCAGAAGCAGCACCTGCTTTCCTTGGCACACATCAAGGGCAATTCCCACCAGAACACACAGGGCCACATCAGTCTGAGGCTCTGTACTCTCCTAACCCATTGCTTTAAAAGTATGGCCATATGGGTCTCTGAAATTGCTTGTTAAGACCGTGATGAACAATTCATTTGATACGGAAATTAATTGTATCCAATTCACCAAAACAGCCTAAGCAGGACATGCCAGGAGCCCAGTACTGGTTGCATCTGGTCCAGAGGTTGCAGTATTTCTTGCAGGCACAGAGCTGTTGCTGCCATGCAGCCTCTCTTGGCCTGAAATGCAGCTGCTGCATCTCCCTGTGCCTTATCCTGAGCGAGGTCCAAAAGCCTGGCAGTGCCAGCACTGGCTGCTTTCTGCTGTGACAAGCTGTGTCTGCAGCATCTGGCCAGCTGAGATCCAGAACCACTTCAGTACTGCTGAGATCTGACTGCATTCATCACATGTTTGGCACCTGACGCATTTGATTGGAATATATTAGTTCTGAAGAAATAATGCTTTTAGTCCCCATGACTAACCCAGCAAGAAAATTCCTTCGGACCAGTTTTCAATCCCACCTTAAACAATTTTTAAACTTTTTTTTCCCCTCAAGATTTAGAGGCAGTATCCCTTTTTCTAAGGAGGGATGTGATATGTAAAGGAGAAAACTTGGACCTGCTGTATAAAGAGGGACCAGCCTGTTCATCTTGCATTTTAAAACTAAAAGCTACCACGCTTTCATTTACATTTTTCCTGACTGTTCAAAGGCCTGATGACAATTTCCTGAGCTCTCAGCTGGAGGGAAAAGGTGTTCATTATCTTTTGAAGTAGTTTTTCTTTCTAAAAGGGTAATATTATCTTCCAGCCTAAATCTTTTCAATTTTGGTGAAATAATAAAACAGTAGAAAATGTGTTCTTTGTTTTTCCCATGTATCCAACAAAGAGTGTGCCCTCAGCAGGCCCAGACTGCTGGCCAAAGCCATATCAATTGCTCTGGTACCACCAGGTCTCTTGTCCCATGGGTTTTTCCAGCAAAGCCAGGAGCTCAGAGCATGATGACGTTTCACACATCTCAGAGCCAGCACTGGCAGCCCCTGCTCCCTGTCACTGCCTGCTCTTCCCACTGCATCCCCTCCCTCATGCTGGGGCAATACTGGTGTGACTGCACTGCTGAGGGGACCAGGAACAGCTCTGCACCACAAATAGCTCGTGTGGGTCATGAAGGAATTCTTATTTGGGATTTGTTTCCTGCCTAGATTTCTGGGGGACAGACACTTGACATTTGTAGCAGCACTACTGTGGAGATGAAGATAGAAACGAGCTGTCACTTCAGCATCACCAACATGCAAAAATACATTCATCCAAATGAAGATTGGCACTGTCTATACAGTTAAAGCAAAGCATGTGGCCAAGTATTTGCAGAATCTGGCTTTTCTTTACACAGTAACAAAATATTGTGCAGGGTTTGTTTCTTTTTTTCTTTACCAGTCACCTTCTATGAAAAACTCCATCTGCTAAAAACCACCTACTCTGGTCTACAGCTCTGCAAAGTAAACTTGTGCATGGGCTTTGAGAAACAAAATGCCCACTCAGTGTTGGAGCTGTCTGAAATGAAGCTCACAGCAAATGGATGCTAATGTTACCAAAAAAAGAGAAAAAACCCAAACCCCACTGCTGAGGAAGCTGGATGATGGGTTTCTTAATGGGGTATTGAACACTCAGAACTGCTCAACAGGAAAAAAGTTAGACAATGAAGGCTTTTATGACAATATCTTCCTTTTAATCGTGGCCTGCTTAATTGGGTAATTCAATTAATCAGAAAAAACCTAGGGAACCAAATTAATCCTAATGACACTTAATGACATTGGTGGTGGCATAAGGAGGACGGTAATTACAAAATGTTGGCTGCCTGTAGATGCCTTGGTCATGCTTGTGCCCCCATCTTTCCATCTGCTTGTTCCGCCCAAAACTGTTTCACATCCTTCTGTAGCATATATATACGTATCTACACACACATCTATATATATACACATACATACATACATATATATATATACCCCTCTATATATATATATATATATACACACATCTATATATATATATACATACATATATATATATACCCCTCTATATATATATATATATATACACACATCTATATATATATATACATACATATATATATATACCCCTCTATATATATATATATATATACACACATATATATATGTACACACACACACACACACATTTATACCAGTATATACTGATCCAGTATATGCTGGATCAGTATCCCTGACTCCTTCAGATTTGTGGCTCGCAGCTTTCACCGCAGCCATTTGAGGGGGTGCGAGCCTGCCCCATTGCTGGCTCTGAGGCTGCTCTGCCCGATTTCCGCGGCTTTCCCAGCGGGATGGATTTAACGGGGCTGGGGGAAGCAGCTGCTCGGCATCGGGGTCGCAGGCTGGCGGGGACAGAAGGCGGGCAGCTGGCTCTGCCCTGCGCGAGGAGGTGAAGCACAGGCAGGCGGGCTGGCCCCAGCCCCCCGAGCTCCTCCAGGAGCCGGCACCGGAGAGCTCCGGGCCGGGCTCTCCGCCGGCTGCCCCAGCGCGGCGGCCCCGCGTCCCCAGCCCCGCCCCGCCGGC
>VWZP01005261.1:748537-934982 GCA_013396995.1 Dicaeum eximium | reverse complement strand
GGTGCTGAGTGGCCGGCGGGAGCCGGGCTGCCATCTGCCCCCGCGGGGGACCGCGGCTCCACCGGGGGCCGTGGGCATTTGCCGAAAACCGAGCACAAGGGGGATTGCTTTTGGTCTCCATCCCGCCCAGAAGTTGTTCTGGCGGGAGGAAGGCGCCGCGTCGGGTGCCGCTCCGAGGAGAGGGATGGCTGTATGTCTTCACCACAGCGGGGCATGGCACAGGGAGTTTGGGGATGGCGCTGGGGCATCCATCCCCTGTGCCCCGCAGAGATTTAGGCCGAGCCTCTGCCCAGCGCTGCCTGGAGGGCACCAACCTGTTAGCAGCATTTTTCTGTCTCCGTGGAGTGGCGCAGACCTGGCCGCAGCTATCGGTGATGGATGGCGTTTGTGGCAGGCGTAAATCCGGCAGGCTCGCCGGGCATGATCACCAGAAGCAGCAGCAGCTCAGCTGCGTATTTCTTAGTGACCAATTTGTTTAGAGGCTGGCCTCTGGTGGGATCTCTGGGACTTACTGCTTTGAACGAGTGCTGCCATCCAGGAGAGCAGAGGAGAGGGGTAAAGGAATACATTTTCCACTTCTCACTGCCATATCCATCTCAGTGCTGTTGGACTGTGGCGTTGTATCACTACTGACAGAGGTTATTAATTTCAAACGTGTAAATCAGCATTTCAGAAAATCTCTTGATTTTGTTTTCCCAGTGCTGCTGCTCCCAGAGTTTCCACGAAATAGGATGTTAGGACATGGATAGGAAGTTAGCACCCGCCTTGCACCTGTGAACACAGGTACTACTGTGCAGAGGTGTCTGATATCCTGAGACATTGTTGGGTCTTTTGGCTGTGAAGCACCAACCTGGGGTTCAAAGGCAAGAGAGAGATTCAAGAGCCCATTTGCATCCAGATGTGAGACTGAGCTTCTCTTTCTTCCCTAGACAGGCACTACCTTAGCAAATCCATAGCAAAAGTACCAGAGACAGGAAAGAGGGCTGTAAAGCACAGTAAGGTTGGTTCTTCAGTGGGAGGGCAAAGCACCTGACATCCTGCTCACAAGAGGGCCTTGGTAGTGAAGAGTGGATGCCAGTCTTGAACTGAAAATCCTAAGGAAGTAGAGAACAGGACGTAGCCACTGGTGTGATGTGCTGTCAGCAATGCCCACTGTCAGACAGCATGGCTGCTGCATCCCAAAACACCCAAGGAAGTTACCCTTTCATACTGCACCTGACAGAAGTGTCTTCAGTCTAGAGGCCAGAAGCTCTTCACTCCTAAAAATCTGAAATGAGATTGGATGTCATTTTTGCACCAGGAGATGGAAAATGGAGGAGTTTTTCCTAAGTATCCAAAACATGAAGGAGTCTGGGTGACTGCAGCAACAGCAGGTTGTCTTTCAATCCGAAGCATATGCCTTCTATGAAATTGTGAGATTTTCTTGAGAGTTGGCAGAAAGCTGAGCTTTCTCAGGAGTTTTTCTGAACCAGCTGTTGCTTTGAATGAAGTCCAGGGAAAGTTGGGCAACAGCTCTTCTCACATCTGATGTGCAGTTAATGCTGGGTGTCACCAGCCTTGGAGTTGTCTGTCAAGTCCAGGAAGATTCAGCCTCCTGCTGCTACCCAGCATGGATGATAGGATTGTGAGCAATATACCAGCAAATGTCAGCTCTGTAGCTGGGGAGCAAAGTGCCCTGTGGAGGGTATGGACTTTGAAAAAGACCATAAATTTGCAGTGGTGTGAACTTGCTAAGGTCAAAAAGAGAATATGGGAATTACTGGTCAACCACATCAGATAGTGTGAAGGACTTCTGTAATGCTTGTAAGGGTATCTGGTTGTTGTGTATGACTTAAAGGAAACCATCCAGTTAGTGCCTGAGCTGGCAACCTGCTTGATCCTGCCCAGGAAACGCACAGAAGGCCTCGTTTGGCAGCTGGCACAGGAACAGCTGAATTGCTGGTGGTGGCTGTGCAGGTGGTTATGCCAGGTAGTGTCTGCTCAACTACAGGCAAGTGGGTCAACATGAAGTGGTGACCATGCTAATAAAGAACATAACAACTTCTCTGCAAAATTCAGAAGGGTTTGAAGCAGAAGAGCTTAGTGTACAGCAGTTGCATGTGATGAGTTTCCAAAGGTAGGTTATGAGGTTGCCAGGTCACTGTTACAGTTCTGGTGCCCCTGTGACTGTCATTGCTTATGTGAGTGACTGACATAAGAGCCAGAGGCAGCTTCTGAATTGGTGCTGTCCTCACCTACAGTGTGGTGAACCTTGTGGCACTTGAGAAGGAGCTCTCTTCACTGCTGTGTGGGGCAGCTGATAACACTCAGCTTTGTGGAGATCCCACACAGTCTGCTAGCTTAAAGGGTCTATAATGGAGAGAGACAAGGAGGGAAGAGAGGGAAGTAATGTGTTTTGCACCAGTGAACATGCAAATATTCTGTTTTCCTGTCCCACATTTCTTCCGTGAAGGAAACGGAGCCAGTGTGATGTTTAGGTTACACTTTATGCTTCTCCTGTCCTGGCACAACATGGTAGCACTGCACAGTGGGGGACCCTAAAGCCCTCACGAAACATCTAATAGTGAGAAGGGCCAGGTGATGACCCCCAAATGCTGGTGTCAGTATCTTCTTTGTGAGGATGTGAAAATCCAGTGGAAAGAAAATACAAGGGAAAAGAGGAAGAACATCCTTAACTTTGCACACTAGAAAATGAGTGGTGGCTCAGACCTGACCTGAAGATGGGAGACAGCTTCCAGGCAATGAGATCTGCAGATCTGACCCTCAGCAAAATCACTAGCCTGCTCTCTAATGCTGGGTGACTCTCACTTGGAAAGTTCCTGTGTGCACGAGAGCTGCTTTCTCCACGGGGAAGGGCAGTGCTTCCTGTTTTTCTCCAGCATTGCTCCCGCCTCCCTCCTCTGGTTTCCCTGGCAGGCTGGCAGTTGTATTGCATCTGGGTGAAGTCTCTCTCCTTTGTTTGCTCTCCTGTTTCACCAGACTGACTTTCCTACTTTTTAATCTCCGCGTTTGTTCTCTGACTGCCACGTCGCTCGTGTGTTCATAGGGCAAGGTGGTGTGAGGAACAGCCAGGAGCACAGGTGCAGGTTGCTCCTGACAGATCCCAGAAAAAAAAATAGCTACATGGTAGATGAGCTGGTTTGGAGGTCACATGCAGGGTAAAGATCTGTTTCAAGGCATTACATCCTTATTGCTGCTACAGAACAGGCATTGTTTGAGCAATGTCCACTTCAGCACCTCTGCAGTGGATGTGACACCTGACAGTGTTTGTGACTAAACTGGGCAAAGCCAATCTTCCTTTGCTCTTGATGGCAGTCTCCCCTATTGATCTGAGTCTACAGGTAATGATTACTAAGGGATGCTCTGTGGGGCAAGGCTTAAAAGCACATCTGGCCTTAACCACAATTTCGTGGTTATGAGGCAACAGTCTCAAGAGTTGACTTCCTGACGCTTTCAAGGAAGGGCCTTGTGCCTTTAAAAAGCAAAGCCCAAACAACAAAAGCCACCATCTATCTCTATATAATCTGCAAGCCCTCCAGGGAAGCACAGGCTGCTATGATGTCACTGGCTCTCTCTGCCAGCCTTTCACACGCCTCAGAGGCCAAGGGGCTGCACAGCAGAGCTCTGTGGTTTTCCCTGTGACTGCACAGGGCTGTGCTCGGGGTCACGAGGCTGCCGCTGCTCCCCAGCCAGCCCGGCTCTGCGGGAGAGCTTGTGCTTGTGCACTGCAAGTGGGCACTTGTGTGCACAACTTCTCCTGTTGCCATGCCTAACGCTGTTGGTTTTTTTCAAGTCCTTGCCAGGCAGGGCTGGGGGAGGTCTACTGAATACAGCATCTAAGTGAGAAGAAAAATAGCCTATTTAAATGTCAGTAGCTAAGCCCTATTCCTGTGCAGGCATATACTTGTGCAGTATGAGTAATGAGACAAAAGACAGGCTTCAGAAATGAGGCCTCAGATTTAAATATCTTCAAGAGTTTTGGCTGAGTGTAAGGCCCTTCCAAATGTATGCTGTCCGTGCAAGCACAACTGGAATGCTCACCCCAAAGGGCAGGGAAAGGAGTGAACCAGTAGGAAACACCTTTGTGCTGCACCTGCCTTTGCATTATCCTGAAGGATTTTGTTTTGTTTGCCTTGTTTATAAGACTAAGCCGGATGACTTCAAATGCTGTGGGCAGTCTGATAGAGAACAGAAACTCAGAGGGTAAATTCAGAGCACAGTGCAGTGGGAATGTTCAGGTGAGCAGGTTGGGCTCTGAACTGCTGGCATGGGAAAGTGTGAGAAGTCACCCCTTTTTTTGTCCATGGTAAACTTGTTGGAATTCATTTGCTTTAGGGCCATTTTATGACTTCTCTGACATCATCTGTTCCACAATCAGGCTCCTCAGGTGCCTTTTCCCCTGAAAAACTGCATGCTTTCTGGCTGGGTTGGCAGGTGACAGATGTTTGCTGATCATGATCTAGCTTGTAATTTATGTACTTCTAGCATACACAAACACATTGCAATACTTGGATCACCTCAGCCTCCATATAAACCTTCAGCTAACTCCTCCTATCCTAAAGAAAATGGGAGAGATTTCAGGGAAGTGATGATTTGGATGATGGCTTAGGGGTTTCTGTTTGACCAGGCCTGCCAAGCACAGGCAAAGAACAATATTGGTGGTGGTGTGAGCTATCCCAGAAACTCATCCTAAAGAGCAACAGCCTGTCCTTTGGTTCTGTCTTATGGGATGGATACTTGTGTAGACCAAAGCTTATCCACCATCAGGTAAAATCGTAGCTGCTCTGTGATTAAGCTTATCAAGGATAAATCCACAAAATAGCACTAGCTTCAGAAGTTGTGCTACAACAAGTAGCATTTGCAAGAGATATGTGGAGTATTGTATGTCACCTGCTGTCTGTGACAATTTAGGAGTTGTGTTAGGGCACTGTTACAGGTATCCCAGGGTTAGAAAAGCAACAATTTGCTGTTGATGATGTATGCATTTTAGAAACAAGTACTGCATTCAAGCTTACCCAAATTAATTTGCTTCTCTGCAGGCAACATGGTGGAATGGTGTTTACCCCAAGATATAGATCTGGAAGGTGTGGAATTCAAATCCATGGCAAGTGGCTCCCACAAAATCCAGTCAGATTTCATGTGAGTACATCTGAGCTATATTCTTCCTTTCTTAGCTGTGCATCTACACCAGCAGCTCTTATTTCAGAACATGCAAGAAAAATACCATCTAGGAAGCCAGGACCCTGCAGACACCTGCTTGCTAAACTGTTTCTACCTGAGCCAAAGATACTCTTCAGACATTTTCAGTATCACGTTAAGTACCAGCTAGCTGCAGGGATCTGCTGTATGACTGCTTTGCCTGTGGTAGCCAGCTGGGGCAGGCCAGCTTCTCACAGGTGTGCAAATTTTAATGTGTACTGGGCAGATGATCTGCACTGCCACTATTCAGACTGTCAGCAGAGGCCTAGGGTGAAGGGCAAGGAATGGCAGAACTGAAATGGGAAGGATTTGCAAGAACAGGACTTAGAAAAATGTTCTTAACTCTCACAGGGCTTTTGGTCCCTTTAAATGTTGTTATAAACAGGTCTCACTCACTTTCTTCTTTGCTAGCTCCTTCAGTGGAAACACAAGAATTTTCTGCATTCTGCTAACCCAATGTTGCAATGCAGCAGTGTTTTGCAATGAACTGCAGTGTCACAATTCCTTTTGGTCAGGAATAACAGTTCCTTTCTTAAAGGCATGTGAACTGAACTCTTGCAGTCTGATAATCAGATGTGCTGGCACCCAAAATAACACCAGGTAGCAGTACTTTACTCAGAACTTCATTCACTGCGGGCTTCTCCCTTGGAGGAAGGGCTCTGCCTTGACTGAATCATGCATTCTGTTGGTCTTGCTTCCAAGTTATTTATTTATTTATTTGCATTCCTTACTGGCCTGTGACGTGGCTGGTAGGGGCTTTACTGGGAACTCCTGGGAACTCTTGCCTTAAATATTTTGTCTTGCTACTGAGAAGACAGGGACACCCAAGGCCTGATCTCAGCCCTTCAGTTAGCAGGGTGGGATTTCATGGAGCTCCTTACAGAAGAAAATATGTTCCCAAATCAGTAATTTTAGCACTCAGTTACCTTTCTTTCTTCTTCTCTCCTCTTTTTAACGTTAACCCTTCTGTCACACCTTTGTCTCCAGTTATTTCCGGAAGGGGCTCTGTTTTGGCCTGGCCTGCTTTGCCAACATGCCTGTGGAGAGTGAGTTAGAGCGTGGTGCCCGCATGAAGTCTGTGGGCATCCTCTCCCCTTCCTACACACTGCTCTACAGGTACATGCACTTCCTGGAGAACCAGGTCAGGTAAGTTCCCTTGGGAATGAGCCTGCCCATTCCCCACCTGGGAGAGGTAATGTTCCTTCTATGGAGAGCAGCTTTAGGCAAGTGAGAATTCAGCGACAATGCTCTGCTGTGATTTCCTTGACTGGCTATTTCTCCAGAAGGTATTACAGGTTCACAGTGAGAAGGAGACAAGGAACTGATTAGAAGCAGTCTGTTCCTTCCTAACAGGCTAGTCAAATGCTACCCAAACCCTGGTTATTGTAGGCAGACATAGGTGTCACAAGGAGAGTTGAGAGAACAAGAAGTTCCCCTTTTTGCCTTCTGAAAACCATTTTACTAGGGGCTTACAAAAGGCTTCTAATTGTGTAATGGTGATCTTGGCTAGCTGTATGCTTCAGTTGTGTGTTGAGTGGATCTAGCAGCCAAAATGGTGATGGTAGAAAAGAAAACTGTTCCTACCCGAGTGTATTTAAAACAGGACCAGTACTATGCACACCCCAGCTCACTGCCTGTGTCAGTCCTGTGTGTGTTCTCTGGCTGCACTCAGAGCTGGTAGTCCTGAAGTTTCTTCAGCCCTCCTGGATGAGTCTGTGCAACTTAGGCACCCAGGATCCCTTTTAGCTGGGAGAGCAGACGTTTGCTGGGGGCAAGGCACTAAACAAATAGTCTGGAGATACTAAAGATCTCCCCTTTTTTCCTTTCTTTTCCAGACACCAGCTGGAGATGCCAGGGCACTACTCCCATCTAGAGGCATTCTATGATGACAAGAAAGGAGTTCTCCCTGATAGCAAGGGCACCTCCAGCTCTCAGCAACCTGTTCACTGGCTGCCTTCCATCCACAGATACATGTACCCAGAGATGAAGGTGAGGCAGGTGTCTGAGGCCTGCAGCAATGGGCAGAGGGCTGCTGCTCCTTCCTGGTGCCTCATACTCCTTTCTGTAAGCAGTCACTCCTGCACTCTGTAGGCTGCTTTAGATAAGATTTTGTTACTTGGACCGTTGCAAGCTGTGTGCTGGTCTTGCTCCCACATTTAGACTTAGCATCTGTGCATGTGTCCCTGTTTCACCTCTGAGCTGTTTTCTTCCCTTTCGCTCCACCTGCAGATCACACACCCTGCTGGCTGTATGTCTCAGTTCATCAAATTCTTCGGTGAGCAGATCCTCGTCCTCTGGAAGTTTGCCCTGCTGCGCAAGCGCATACTGATATTTTCACCACCCCCAGTTGGAGTTGTCTGCTATAGAGGTAGGTTTCCAGGGACACTGCAGGGCTCTGATCTAGTAGACTGAAGCATTGCAGAAATGCCTGTGAGCACTGAGGGGACGGATGTCATGCAGGTCTTCAAAATCCATTGTGACCATGACTTGTGAAGATACCGCTCAGTCTGCATTTACACGTTTCCTACCAAATGCTTTTCTTCAGGCCTCGTGAGTAAGGACACATCTGGCACTGTCAAACTCAGTTCCTGTCAGCACAGGACAGTAAGAGCACTGACTGAATTTGTGGCTTCTAGAATATGGGATTCCTATGGGAGAACTGATTATTTCCTATGCAAAACAGGATGTCATCACTTGAGAAGTTCTGGTGTTCAAGGGCATTTCAGAGCTCTGACCATTGTTTTCATAGAGGCCTGTGGGAGAACTGGGCAAATGGGGTTCAAAGTGCCCTTGAGGGAAACCAAAGGCATCTCAAGATGTACTTCTCTTGTCCACAGTGTATTGCTGCTGTTGCCTTGCAAATGTTTCTCTGCCTGGTCTTGGAGGAACTGTCCCAGAGTCTAAACCATTCTTCTATGTGAATGTGGCAGACATAGAAATGCTGGAGACAGAAGTATCATACGTGGCCTGTAAGTATGATGGATTAGGCACGATGTTTTTACCTTCAGGCTGCAAAATGTCTCGAGACACCAGACTGGAATAGAACTGATGAGAAATAGGTTGTGCATGGAATGACTAACTATGCAAGCAGGAGAGAACAGTTGGTCTGCTGCGAAAGCAACAAGCTGCTCTGAAAATCTTCTCTGGTTTTGGCAGGTACAACAGAAAAGATCTTTGAGCAGAAACGAGATCTTTATGATGTCTATGTGGACAACCAGAATGTGAAGACGCATCATGAACATCTGCAACCGCTCCTGAAAATTAACAATGCTGACAAAGAGAAGTACCGACGGCTCAATGACCAAAGGTAATCACAGACATCTGGGTGGTCCTGATAGGAGATGTGGAATAAAGAGGACATTGCTCCTTTGTACTTTCCTCCTTGTAGTATTTTCAAAATATCCCACTGGTTCAGCTCACCTCTTGAAGATTCTGGTTGTCTCACAAAGCTTTGAGGTTCACAGTAGGTATGTGCAATTAACCTGTCTCCCTTCTCTCAGGCAGATGTTAATGTACTCTCAAGAAGTGGGTGAGGATTGCAGCTCCTGTGAAGAGGACCTTTTCATCTTGTGAGTGGCTACCTCTAATACTTAGCTGGACACTGCTAGTTTTAGGGAGCCTTTTGCACTGATTTTGTGTTGCACTGTTTGGCATATTATGAAACAGCATGTTTGACATTATTCCATAGTTAGCTTTCTTCCTCTAGGGTTCCAAAAACAGACTGGTTCTTCCTCTTCAGATCATCTTCCTTTCATTTTGAGAAGCCAAACTGTAGCATCCACTGGGGTCACTTATGCCAGGAGGAAGAAGTGAATTTTAAAAACACAACCAGAGATGTAAGAATGCCCTCACAAACATAAGCACTATAGGATTTTTCTTGCCAGAACGTTTGGCTCTGGAAAGGACAATGTTCATGGGAAGCAGGAACTGTACCATGCTGGGGGTTGGTACAGTGTGGGGATCAGACCTGCATGTGAAGGACTGGCCCATTGATGTGGCTGACTTCATACCTGGCAAACAGAGGAACCGGAACTGGGTGTAGAGTGGGAGATACAGAATTAGATAAAAACCATGTCTGTCTACCACCTCTGAAGCCCTTCACTGCCTGTTGCTATTCACACTCTGCAGCAGGTGAGAAGCAATGAGATGAAACAGTGTGAAGGGCTGTCAGGGCAGAGTTTTGATTGTTGAGCTTCACAGGTGTAGCCAGAGCCCTTTCTGGATAGCTTTGCATGTTTCCAGGAAAGCAGTAGGTAAGAAGTACCTCTCACTGGTGTGTTCTGCACACAAATCTGCAGAATAAATCGACAATTTATTTACCCACTGGCTTATCAGATGGGTGACAACACTGTTTCCTCCTTTACATTATGGGAGCTGTAGGGGTGATGTACCAGCTTGGTGACCACAGAACACACTTCAGCTGATTACACGGCTTCTTCTGAGGGAAATGCCGCCCACAGATGGGAGCACCACTGTCAATTAACAATTACTGCTTCATCTTTGTTTATTCTGGGACACCCACAGCGTGAAAGGAAAAGTACTACAGTGCCACCTAACAATGTGGGGCCTCTGGCTAAAGGGGGTTAAATGCAGTTCTGGGGCTCTGCTGCCTGTTTGGTAAACACACTCTCTTTTTGGAGGTCCAATGCTTTTGCTGACTTTACCCTACAGGTTTTTCATGGAGCAGAACAACCGCATCTTCCAGACGCTGATGGAGGTGTCAGCCAGCCAGGACAAGACACTGACAGCTGACCATGCACGAGGCATGGGCCTGGATCCCCAAGGGGACCGAAGTTTCCTTATGGACCTCCTGGAAGTGTATGGCATTGATGTTATGCTAGTCATCGACAACCCCTGCTGCACTTAAACCAAGGGCAAGAGAGATGGGGAGCAAAGATCACTTTTTAAAGACTACCAGACATTGCTTAGGAGGATCACTGGAACTCACCACAGCCACAGTTATTTAATAACTTTATATGGAGAGTATTTATAATTTTAAAACAAAATGTGATTTTATTTTCTCACACTCAACACCCCAATGAGTACCTGCTCTAGGGTTCCTTTTGGTTTTGTCTCCCTTTCCCCTTCATTTGTGTATTTTTGTTTTGTCTAGCTAGGACCAGTGGCACCTTTGCACCAAACCTCACTGTTGCCAGTGATAGCTAGGTTTTGGCCTAGCCTGGATACCTGAGGGCTGAAGACTTCAGGAAAGCACTTTGTTTGATGACAACCAATGTGAAATGCTATAGCTGAGCTTTCAGACTTGGCTGGAAAATCCTCCTATCAACTCTCCCTTCCACTTGGGGACTGAAGAGGGCTTTAGCACAAGCTGTTAATGGCCCAGTCTCATAAATAGCTCCTACCAAGTTTATTGGTGGGGACAGTTACACCAATGATAAGAACCAGGACTCATGTAAACACTCCTCACCCAACTTTAAGGTGAACTGGAGTAAAGCCACTTGTAAATGCCTTCCTTGTAAATGGCAGAAGCAAGTTTGGGATTGGGGATGCTACAGGATCTGATGACTTTGCTTACTGGAGCAGCATGGTTTCATTTCCAACATCTGAGGTGGTCTAAACTGGCAGAGACTGCACCTACCTATCTCACAGCTGGAGAAGAGCACCCTCTCTCCTCAATCCATCCCACCACCACCTTTGGTTTTTAGTTGCATCACACCTGCTGCTTTGGTTTAAAATGTTCAAACCAGCAAGATGGTCTCCCATTTAACAGGGACCAACACCACTGAGCCACTTCACAGTCACTTTGTTGTCCAGCCTCAGCTTGGATAGTGCTGGGCTGGATGGGATAGAATAAGTATGCTTTAACTAATGTCACTAGCCTTCTTTTGTAGCTGATGGGACTTGCTGCTCCTTTGCTTTAACATTATCTGCTAATCCTCCTTTTGTTGAGCCTTCAGCACTGCCTGCTGCTATCCCTGGCTTTCTGTGTGAAACAGAGAAGAGACCTTTCCGCTGGAACAACTGAAGTTTGCAGGAGATTCCCTTGGAGTTTGGTATTCTTAACTGGCACAGCTGCTAGAAGCAATGTTTAAAAGCAAGTCTGTCTTTTTTTCTGGGCAGAGCTGTAGAAACAGATGAAACAGATGTTTTCTTATGCTATGGAAAGAATAGGATTCAGTTCCTGAAGGCCTAGGCATTACCTCCAGGAAGACTATTCCAGTAAAGAGTAATCCCTTTGCCATACAAAATCCAAGAATGGTACTGTAGGTTTTAAGTGTGACATACTGCTTTGCCCCAGATCCTTCAGCCAGTAGAAATATCAGCTTTAAGTTGACTGTTCTTCCTGAACAGTGGCTACAGTTGATTAGTTGCTGCTTCTATTGTTACAGATTTCAGCACCCTTGGAGGCTTTCTGTGCACTGTAGGAATGCAAACTGTAGCTGATGTATCCATTTGTCCTAGCATTTTATAGGATGAGACAGAGACTGAACCACGGAGATCTCACCCACTCTAAAGCAGGCAGCACTTTTTTGAAACAGGTGAAGCAAATGTTCTCCAAGCATATCTTCTGTGGCTTGTCTTTCTCTGGAAAGGAGGAGGCAATTGTTCCTGCAATTTGCGTGTCTCTGAGCAGTCACTCCCCTGGCTGCTTTTTCAAGGCTTTGGATGTTTTTGTACAGAAGAAAATATGCCATTGTTCATACTGTCAGTTGCTCACAACAACTGTAACATCATCATTAGAAGGTTGGGGAAAAATGTAGAAAGAGGTAAAAACAGCTTAGTATAATTTAATCTTTTCCTTAAGAATTGGCTTTTTTTTTTTAAATTAACACCTGAAGTATAAAAGTGACCCACAACCTACATACTTCTTTTCACTAATTTCCACTTCAGTTTTAACATGCTGTCTGCAGTGACGATCCCTGATGAAGTACAGCTGAACTGCCCTTGTATTGCTGTCACTTCTTCAGACATCAAAAGAAAAAGAAAATGGAACTGAAACTAGTCTCCAGCAATTTCTCCTCACTTTCTTGAAGGTCTGCTACATAGTTTAGCTGTGGTCAGTTGTTAATGACTTTCTATTCTCTTTGTCAGTAGTTCTTTTGCTAAACTAAACAGAAACAAACCTTTAATTTAATGTTGAAATTTTACAGTCCCTGCAGTCATAGGCTTTCTAACACCCTGCATTACAGCACTGTTGTTTACAACCTGTTGGAACATGAGGTCTAGTAGACAGCAGTGCCAGACCCCACTAGAGCAGAAGCTCCTGAAATTCCTATTTGACATTTATTAAACCTCTGCTTTCCAGAAATCAGGTCCTCTGTTAGCAGTAGTATGGGTGAAGAAGCATCAAAGCAAGCAGATTACTGTAGTAGCATCCATGTGCTACATCCAGTTGGATGGCTGCAGCCTATTTTGTTCTTCCTTGTAATTTTGTTCTTCCTGGTAATTTTACTTCTCTACCGAGTCTCTCTTGGAAGGCAACTGCTACAAAAGTCAGGAAGTTGTCCAACAGAAAACATAACAAGAAGCCTTTTCTCTCCTAACCCTTCCTCATTTGATTAGCTGCAAAAGTGCTTTCACCTGCACTCCTTTTCTAGAAGATATTGCTTTTATTTTTGTCACATGTGAAAAGTTCTTGAGAAATGGGTAATGGGTACATAATAGAAACAAATTGTTATAGCTTGGGACATGAAGAACTATTCTGTGGAACCAGTTTAACTGAGTCTTATCTTTCCAGAAGATAACATAATTCAAGGTAAAACAGTTCTGTACAGATACTCAAAATCCCCTCCTGGGCACTCAATTGGTGCTTTGTTGCATACTATCAGCTGGGAGACATCTACTGGGTATGTTTTGAATCAAAAGAGGGAGGAAAATGTGGTATAAGATAGGATATTGCTGATTTGTCTTCTCCCTTTGCCTTTACAGTTGTGCCTTTGGTTTCTTGGGTGTAATGCCTCTGGTCAGTCGTGATCAGAGCCCAGGTTTGAATGGTGGTTACAGTAACCAGCTCTATGCTGTGCCCCTGTGTATTCTCCAAAACTTAAGTCATTGGATAGCCAGTGCAGGTTCTCATCTTGTACTTGCTTGTCTTTAACCAGGAGAACAAGAGCTTCCTAACTGCATCTTAACTCAAGCTGCACTAGAAATGTATAATCAAGCAATGAATTATTGCTACTTGTACTATCTGCATTGAAGGGTAAAGCTTATGAGAGACATAAAAGCTCGGTTTCAATCTGAACAAGCAACACCATGCCAGACATTTAAATCATCCAAAAGTCTTCTCACTGCAAGGTTAGGCCAAGCTGCATAGAGCCAATAAAGAACCATAATGGATACTAGGAAAAAGGCATTTTATGTAATCAGAATTCAGATTTGTCTTACAGACATGCTACTACCTTCTTATCTAGCATACACGAGGTACTTACTGCAGTGTATCTTACAGCCAATGGTCATGACTGTCACAGGAGCTGAGCTTGCCTGTCCACCATCCTTTTGGGCAGAAGAAAGTTCCATCATCTTTTCAGGAGGAAATACCTCCCTGTACAGGTTATTCAGTAAAGCAGGGTTATGGTGATAGCCCATTTTAACACCTGTCAAAGTTAATGAGCAAAATGCTGGGAGTATCTGTGTTGCTGGCCAGGAGGGCCACAGACTGTGCAAGGGACAATTATGTGTCACTCAGGGAGGCGGAAAGACAGTGGCTCCTGGAATAGCAGGGCAAGAGCACTCTATCCTAAAGCAAAATTCCAGGTAAAAAGTATGCACACTAACTCAAACTCTCATCCTAGCCATTACTTCTAAGTTAGTTGCTGTCTTCTTCCCACCTTCCCAAAACCAGTGGTTCAGTGATTACGAGAAAGACAACATAAATGTCTTTTACAAGGGACTGGAATGTATTGACTTAACAGTGTCATCTGTCTAAAACAGAAGGTACTACATGCCTGTGAACCAGGATTTTAGATCTTGGTTAATGCAACAGGTCATTCAAATGGGAATGTTTCAATGTGGTCAAAATAAACAGGTGCCTTGAGGTGGTCCATCATTAGATTGTTATCCTTTTTATTTATGTTACAGTATTTTAAGCCCTTCTAGAATGGACTGTAAGTTGAAGCCAGGGTAAGTGTTTTCATGAGTGGGACCTAGAATTCCACTCCTCCTTTCTGTCTTGGAGTTTGTACAAAGAAAGATTTTTGTGTTACTGTCAGACAGAAGCATGAGAACTGACTCCTTTCCTCAACACTGTAGATAGTGGGTTCAGCCCCTGCCTATTTTATGTAGTGTCTATCTCACACCTCCCTTCTGAATGTTGCAACTCAGAGGTCTAGAATTACCATATACTGGAAGAACTCTGAACTGCAGAGGAAGGAGAAAAACTACTTGAATGGTACTTGTACAAGCTACTCAACTTATGCTGATATGAATAATTAAATACCAGCCTGTGTCTCAGATGATCCTTGGTACTTCAACATCAGAACAGCATCAATACCAATTCTGAAGGGATCTCTTGGTTACCCTCAAGCAAGGAATCACATTGCAGTGGGAGCTATGGAAGAAAACTAGTGATTTTCCCTGTAAAATGGTACAGATGAACAAGAAGCCAGTTCTTACCATCTCACCCCTTGAAGCAGGCTGGGTGTAATTCTAACAGCTCTGATGTTGTTTGCATCTTGCAGATGTGTGGTTGCTCCCATAGGCCTGTGGCTCTGTAGAGAAACTGCTTACTAAAAACATGGGTATTTTTTAATACAATTAAAGCTTACCTTTTTGAAATGGCTGCTGCCTTGTCTTTCCTGCCACTGGAGAAAAAAAAACACATTGCTGATTTCATTACAGAAACATCAACTTGAGGAAAAACTCTAGTGGTGAGAGCTGCCTTTGACTCTGAATGAGCCAGGGACTGCAGAGCAAAGTCCCAGGTGTCTGTGGCAAGCAGAAAGAGCAAAGCACAACCACCATGATGGCTGGAGAGTGACCCAGGGCTCCACTAGGCGCTCTTCATTACTGCAAACCAAAAGACAGACAGCACAAACCAGGTCCTATCACCAGCATAACTATGAAAAGGAACTAGCAGGCTCCTACCCCCTTCAGTCTCAGTCAAGAGTTATAGAACAGCTAGGGCTGGAAAGGACTTTAAAGATTACCTAGTTTAGGTAATTTGTCTCCACAGTGTAGTCCAGGGAAGAAGAACATCCAGTTTGGTTTCAGCATCATGCAGAAACCCAACCCTGCTTCCCGTTTCGAGGCATTTTTCCTTTAAGATGTCTCCAGCAGGGGATGCTGTTGGAGCACAGGCTGCCAGGATTCACTCCTTCACAGAGCTGCTGGAAGCCAACTCACTTATGTCAGTATTTTGATAAAAGCGGAGAGTCAGCAAGTGAACTTAGACTAGATTACAGCATAACACATTGACTACAGACAATCACATCAGAAAAATAAGGATAATTTTCTTTCTTCCAATAAGCAAGGCAGAATCATGTGAATTCCTAAGTTAGAATAAGGGCAACAGATAAGCTTGCCTCAAAGTCTAATACTTCCTTTCAGCAATTAAAGCAAAGCTATAAACAAAAGCTCATAAAAGCAACAAAACTAATTATGGTACTGAAGCTCAAGGGAATGGAGGTTGCGGATCGAGTGATGAGCACTGTTTACATTAGAGAAGAGCAACCAGACACAATAAATAAACTTTATTTGGATGTCCTTACTGGCATTATACTACTGCAGGAATAAAAGGAATACTTACAAAAAAAATACTCAGCTTGTTAAAGAGTCTTTCCAAATGTACTTTATACAGTTTTGGGTCAATGATGTTTTCCAATTTGCTTCTGTGCAATATACCTGAATTTATCAAAGGAATACATTTCTACTATATTATTACTGGAAATCTGTGCTGTTGAATCTGGCAAGATGAAAAAAATTAACATAAATATCCAGACACATACAGGGAATTTTTAAAACTTTGTATCACCAACCTCCAGTTTATTTTGTGACAGAGTAGATAACCAACCATCTGTTTTAAAGTGGTAATTCCAATGTTTCATAGAATTCCTTATCATTACTCCCCCGCAAATATTTTTTTCCCCAGGATCCCAGGTTTTGCAAGGTTTTTACATGGGTAAGGTAAACCTAAACTCTTAGAACACAAGGACAAGTATACTTAAATTTTACTTTAATATACAATTGCATTACAGCAGTAGCATCTGGCACACAGCACTCAGCCTGTAGTGCTGTAAATGGAACAATGATAACTTCTTAGGGGAGGGTAGAAAAAAGATGCCATCAAGTTAACATGCATTTTTCAGAATTTTCATTTGCATTTTTAACCCCTTTGAGACCAGTCAAATCATACACTTCCAATGGAAGTACCTCACACATAAAAATAGCCAAAAGGCTTATTAGTCTTAGTGGGGTTAATCAAGTTAGTTAGGTGTCATGTGCCTTGAAGAGACCCTGGTAAGACTGGTGAACACTGGCCCTCTGCCATGAATTCTCACTGTACCGCTGCCTGCAGCAGCTGCTCTCTCATTCTGGGATCACAGAAGAACTGGAGTTTGCGGGGCAAGAGCTTCACCTCCACAGGCATAGCTTCATACTCCTCATTATCAATGCCAAAGGATCCCTCAGTGCCCTGTGTGCAGCAACAGTTAAACATCAAACATCATTTCAGCAAGGCTGTAATCCTGATTTTACTAATAAAATACAGTTGCATACTTAGCTCTCAGTCTCAACCAAGATGACCCCCTGCCTCTGCCTTCCAGCCCATTTCCTCTCCACAACACAGGGAGACCTATCCTTCACCACACAGAATGTATTAAGAATTTGGTGCATAAGATGTTACCTCACTTAGTTACTAATTAGTGATAATTAAACTCTAGGAAGCTCTAATGACCCACATTGTTTATACTGAAGGATGCTTTTCTATTGGAACTACAATTATGTGCACTTAGATCTTGGGTCTGCCAGTGGTGACATAAACTAATCTGCAGAAATGCCTGTTAAGTAACTTCTATTAAATCCATGTTACAAACCTCTTTCAGCATTGTTTTACTATATTGATCTGAAACATGAGATGCAAAGTAATTTACTGGCCAGGAATTACTCAGCAGTAGAATTTTCTCAAGTGTTTAATGCTGATAAAGTCACCATGTGATTAAAACCATTCATCAAAATGGCAGGCTGACTTCACCTAAAAACAACTTCAGTGACTGCTTTGCGTGCCCTTGACTCACAGGAGGGCTGTGCTACATGGGTACTCAAACCAGCTCCAAGGAAACTGGGACATCAGAGCAGCACAGACTAGAGGAACTGGTACAACTTCTGGCACTCAGAGGTACACTAAAGCAGTCCACTTCCATCAACATAAGCTGGTGAGACTCATCTGGGCTGCCTCCAGTTCCTTCACTGGAGCTGGGCTGTGGAGTCAAACAGCACTGCTCTGTACCATGCACCCATGTTCTGAAGATCTTAGCAGCAGCTGCAGTATGAACAGCTCATTTCATACCACAACCCTTACTTATGGCCCAGCTGTACTTAGCCCAGCACTGCAGAGTATTCTTTCAGAATCAAAAATCTGCCATGATCTGAATTCAGTGGAAGTATTAGGATGCTGGTTAATCATGACATCACAATCCATGATTTTTACTTGGTAGCAAAAGAATGTATTGAAAGGCAAAAAAATCTTTCTTCCTTAATATGGAATTATTTTTCCAAATGATAGATCACTTGAAGACAGAAATTATCTATTTCATGTCCTTGTACAAACAAGAAGCCATCCTCCCAGGGCCGCAATAACAACACAGCAGCAGGAAAACACGAATCTAAATTACACAGGCAGGTACAGTTTTGTCTTCTTTCTCAGTTTCATAATTTCAAAGTTTTGAGGCACCTCCTTATACTGATCTCACCTCCCCTGTCCTGTCTTACCCTCCTTTGTCTCTAGGATTCATCTTCTTCTCTACAGCACAATGCCTTCTAGGGCAAAATGTACACATCTTCAGTGCTAAGGAGAAGAAGATCTGCATTATCACAGCATCACAGAATGGGTATGTTGGAATCAACAGTGGATCATCTGGTCTAACCTCACTCTTCAAGCAGGGTCATCCCAGAGCACATTGCACAGGATTGTGTCCAGATGATTCCTAAGTATCTCCAGTGAGGGAGACTCTACAACCTCTCTGTGGAGTCTGTTCCAGTGCCTGGTTATTTGCACAGTAAAGAAGTTTTGCCTCATGTTCAGGTGGAATGTCCTGTTCGTATGCAATACTCTCAAGTAAGAGACCCTTTAACCACCATGACTGTCTTCATAAAAGATCTGCCACTATTTCCTGGAAGAACAAAGCAACCCCTCTTCAGATTTACAGACCACTTGGGAGACTGCAGTGTGTCTGTCCTGGCAAGGGACTCATTGGCTGCACTGCGGAACTGTGTGTCTCACTTGCAGTGTAATCAATCTCCCAGATTTAGAGTAGGAATTTCTTAAAGTGCAGCATCAACAGGTACAAGAAACAAAGTGAAAGAGTTTTTCAGCTCTCTCAGCTTCTCACCTCTGGAAGTTGCAAGATGCATCTGCTGGCTTGGATGCACTGACTCCCTTCAGGGCACGTGTATAGATCACGCATCTTTTGACTTCTGTCCAAACCAAAAGAAAGGTAAGGTAAGGACATGCTTCTCTCAGAAAAAGCCTTCTTCAGGGATGACATTTTGTTGTGGTAAATACTATGCATTTGGTAAATTTATATATATATATGCACATATTTGTGGGTTTAACTGTGAAAAAGTAGGAGAGTCCTTCCCTCTTCTGCTGCAGTCAGTGCATATCAGAATGCACTGAAAGCCTCCAACCAGTTTCTGCTCTGAGGCTCACTAAATATATTTGAGCACTGAGCACAGTTTTGTGCTCTTCACTTCCATGCTGAACTGTGCACTTCCTGCAGTGACTACCATCTCCTCATATCTTATGCACCTGAACAACCTAAGCCAAAAAAAGACAGAATTATAGTTACATTGAACCAGTCAATTACTATCTAAAAACAAAACCCCCACATTTTTCATATCAAAACCAATCAGCATGACATTTCTTATCAGCTGCTTCTGTTATCACTCATGAAGAAACCCCCATCATTTTATCCATTCCAAATAACATATCCAGTTTTCACATCTTTTCTCTTCTGGTGCCTGTGAGATTCATATTTATGTCCTGTACTTAGATAAGTGCTGCTTCCTTTCCTACTTCTGCTGATGTCAGAAGGGAGCACATGGAATGCAGTTTCCTGTCTTGGAAAGCTGGTGTTGCAAGTGCTACGTGGTCTTCTTCAAGGCTTAGGCTGCTGTCCTGTCACTGGCTGAGCTGTCAGAGAATAGTGAGTTGTGATTCCTTTTCCCCACAAGTGCTGCTGCAGAGTGAGCACAAGCTCTGGGCCGTGCTGACCTTGCCTGGCCTCCTGACTGATCACACACAACCTTTTGACTGACCACTGGTAAAGGGTACACTGCACCCAGGCAGCAACCTCTCAGTTTGGGCCCCTCTCCAGACAGACAGCAACACACAAATTGCAAGGAGAACAGCACAGAATTACAGTGTTAATATACCACAACTCTCAAGCATGGCAGAATCAGAGATATTCCTCTGACAGGCAGTGCCTACTGTCCCCGGATTTCCATCTCTAGACTGGTATGAAAGAAGGGTGTATTTAAATGTTGCCTAGGAAAAGAACTCACAAAAGCATGTCAGAATCTCCCTGTACACCAAGTCTTCTATGCCCTGAGGAAGGCAGTGCCTCCAAAGTCACAGAAAACCCCAGAGAAGGAATCAGAGAAGAGAGGGTTGAAACAGGACATGAAATCAAAGACAAAGGAAGAAAAGCTAAGGAAAGGGCAGGGAAGGACGGAAGCAATATTAACTGTGGAAAGTTTGGTTTTAATCAAATATGTATACACTAAAAGATTGATGAGTGACTGTGAGGGAATTAAACATCCTCCAGCAATATAAATTATAAATCATTGATGGCATGCAATACTGTCAGTTTATACAGTGCTGTACAAACAACCAGCAATATTCCCCACTTAAAGTTTAACCTGCTTGGAGTTTATCATACAAGGTCCTGGATACTGGATACATCCAAGGCATACTCTGGTGAGCGAGCAGATTTTTTTGGTCAATGAAGGCACATGAAGCTCTACAGAGATATAACTGTAGGGTCAAGGTAAACTCAAAAGAGCCAAGACATGGAATTGAAGATCAATCAAAGGAGAACACTGATAGAAGGAAATAAGACACAACTCCACCTGCAGTGAGTGCCCCTCTAGTGGTCCAGCATAAAAAAAAAAATCATAATTAATTTCCCTTAGACTCTGCTCCTCACTCAAGGCCAGACAGTAATGTGAAATAGAAGACCAGAAGTCTAACAGCAAGTTTCCATTGATTGTTGCATCACACTCTATGCTGAACCACAAAAATACAGGCAGAGAGAGAGCCACAACACCTACTGCACATAAGACACAACTGAAACCTTTCATATCCAGAAGCTGCCAATGTTAAATGATTCAGAGTAAGACCTCTAACAAAAACCCCAGTTTTCTGCACTGTAGATGATAACTGGAATCGTGCCTTGGAGTGACAGCTCTCCATACTTTCATATACAGAATCTAAACTGGCTACCAGGATGTGGATTACTGATGCCACACTTTCCATGCCTGCTCTCCTTCCCTGCAGCACTTCATAGTAAGCACTCCATTGTGAACAACTCTTCTTCTCCCACCTTATCTAAACATCAGCTCTGTGGCTGCTGTGGATGCTCTTGTTCACACAGATCTGATCCACAGCCAGAGGGCACTTGTATACACCTGGGATGACCTGCTCCTTTCTTGGAAATCCAACAGCAGCTGCCCTCCAGCACACTGATGCACCCCCACTGATGCACCCCCACACCTCCCCAGACACACACACTGCCTGAGCCCCCATGGTAGTTTCCTGATGGATGTGGGGTTTTCTCTGTGTGACCCCATCAGTTCTCTTCAGCTCATGGCAGTGCCCTCTCCAATACAAAAACCCCTTGATATCTGCACTGATAAGGTATTTCCCCTAAAAACCTTTTTCAACCCCCCAAATTCTGGTATTCAAGCTATGCACTAAAGAAGAAGAAAAAAGAAAGAGCTGTTTCACACATTTCCAAAAACAAACCCTATTGGTGCTAGGCAACAGGGGGCTTCTGATAATGGGCTTAACTCAAATCCAGCTGGCAAAGGCACAGTGGGACCTCTGAACACCCTGATTCTGCCTTGAACAAACAGGGCACCTTTTCTCTGCTCTTACTCCTCTCTGCACAACTAACCATCCCCTCCCACTATTCCCCTACCCCCACACACCTCTCTTTGTCCTTCTTTGTTACCTACAGGCTTTTTGGCACTGTTTAATCAAAAGAGCTTGTTTCTCTGAACTTTGCTTGAACAGCTCAAAGCTTTCAGTACTGCCTCTAATTAGCTCTCAACAGCAGGGCAATGGTAATGCTCCTCAGAGGCTTTTTCTGCACGACACTGCAACTGCAGTCAGAAAATGTGCCACTCTACTGCAGGAAGCATGTCCAGTCAACACAGGAGGTATTATTTACAGCAGGAATACACTTGAATATGCCTCCCTCAAGTCACACAAGCTCATCTACATTTTTCTGCTAGCAAAGTGTTTGAGAACCCAGAATAGCATCTCCGAGACCAGATTCCTCTTGCTTCTAATAGGAAAACAACCCCCTCCTTTCCCTCTGTAGCCTTCAAAGCAAACAAATCAGTCCCAAGCAAACAAGGTCCACATGCTCGTGCAATTTAAAAGCAGCTGCAGGTGGTAACCTGACTTACAATGTATGCATAGGTCAGAAGATTCTACTCCCACTGAGGCTCCTGGGATGCTCACATAAGGGGCCTGAGTTGCCATGAGTATCATAAACAAGTATCTTGCAGGAATTATTAGGGTGATGACAAGCAGGTAAAACTGCACTGAAATCCTCCCATTGATTTCACTAGAGGGAGCTCGAAGACTGAGAAAACAGCAAATTAAAAGGTAATATGGAGAGAAGCTCCTCTGGATTTAGCAGAAAAATCTGCTGACCTGCCCTGAAGACACATGTATTTGTGAGTGGGACTGTAAGAAGGAGCTGGAAAAGGCAGCTCTGATTTGCGTCCTGTGAGAGCAGGAGGAACAGGCATATGACAAGACATCATCACAAGCACAAAGGATGTAACATCCACTTTCTCCACATGCTGTTTCTTCATACCTGCAGCCTTCTTATTCCACATACAAGCAGGACCAATACATTTGCCTAAAGTCCATTTATATTCACATCTTCCAAAGTTCTTCCAGCTCAGACCTAATTTTTCACATGAGCTATTGAGGCAAGGAAGCTCTTTTCTTAGAAGAGGCCCTGTCTAATCGCAGTTCAAGAATTCCCAGGTACCACTAGTACAAACAAACCAGCTCTGTGGCCCATCTCTCAATCCACTGAGCAGCTAGGGCTAAAAGATTCTGGAGTAAGTCTGCACAGCTGCCTATAAAACTCAGTAATGACAGTAATATCCAAGCAGTACTGACTTACAGCAACAGGGGAAAAGCCTAAAGGTATAGTAAACTCAGAAGCTAGGAAGAACTCCAGGTTCTGAATACAGACACTCCAGGTTCCAGAGTTCTGTCTTGTTTACAGAAACAGAAGATGAGTAAGAATTTTAAAGAACAAAAGCATTAGTCCCCATGAAGCAGCACTGACCGGTGTGCTCTGCAGTCCTCTGCTTCTGAATTTTGCAGCACAGTATGAGAGAGAACCAGCACACTTTTCAGAGATCCTGTACCCTTTCTGCAGCCTTCCCACACTCACCCTCTTTGAACAAACTGCCCTTTGCTGACACTCTCTGCTTCGATGCAAATGTCCATGAAGTCCTCAGTGCGCTGTGCAAAAAAGGATTCAGAAATCAAGCAGTTAACATTTGAAAATGCCACACCCATGATACTGCAATATGTTCACACAATACCCAGTCCTTTGTCCCACAAAAGGAGGCAGAAGATGCATTTCTACATTTCATGCTTTATTCAAATCTCATCTTGAGATTTGAATTAGAAACTACAGACAGTATTTTCCCATTAATGAATATTCAATAAACAGCACAAGAAGCAAAATAATGAGTCACACATTTGGCTTCTTGTTACATTTAAAGACAATAGCAGATCTCTTAGGTTTACTTATTTAATTTCTTTTCAGTGGGTCTTTCATGAATTTAAGCAATAGTACAATGATACAACATTTGGCCACCAAAAACCACAGTAAGAGAATTTTAAACAATACAAATTGGAAATCAAAGTGTCCTTGGTAACAATCCTTTAACTCCTTACTTAGCTTCTTTCCTATTTACAGCCTGCCCTTAAACTGAGTATACAGTACAGCTTTTTCCAGGAAAGCAACTTTGATTAGGATGCAACTTATTTTTTAATTTATTTTAATATTTCTGTCCTGGCAAGAGTCGTAGTGTGCATATGCAATCAAAGTGACAAAAGTAAAAATAAATGCATGTATTAGTGTTAACTTGGTTTATTCCTTTGCTGTTCCGCTGAGGCACTGCCTGAGCTGCACCTGTATGGCTTTATCAGCTTCCCTTCAATGGGGCAGAATCTCAGGTGAGATACAGAGACAGGAGTGGCTGGCAGCAGTCAGCAGACATGGCCTGGTATTGATTCCAGAGAGCTGCAGTTCAGCTTTGAGCGCTACAGGGACAATAATTTCAAGAGAGGGACTTTAACGCAATAATAAGGGATCCACAGATCTACGAAAAGAGATGCAGTCTCAAGATACTTCCAAATCTAAAAACAGGGAAGTACAAATGGTCTAACATGAACTTGTCCATTTTTCTAGGCTGTGCAAGAGACCTGAGAACCCTACATCACTTCCTTCTTTTCAAAACCAGTATTAAAGTGCATCTTGAAGGCCTAAGAGACATAAAGCAAACAAAACAACAGAAAGAACATAAGAGCTAGTCTGTGGCAATCAGATACTTTTTCTGTTCTTGGTAGGTTTATTTTTACTTTACGTCACCGGCTCCAATCCAGTTCAACAACTAAAACTCCTGTGTTCAAGTGCCACCTAGAAACCACTAAAAAAAATACCCAAATACTAGTCTGTCTATCTTCTACCATTACTAGGACACTGACAGTCCAAATCATAAACCACGACAAAGAAGAAACTAAAGTTCACGTGGTATATTCTCAGGAGAAACCAGGAGAACATTTAAAAAACTATATTGGCCTGTTTGGGTTTTTTTGGCCTGGTCCTACAAGATAACGTATCAACATAACTCACATTTTCATGTTCTTAAAGACCCTGAATTCTAAGGAAGAAATATGTTGCAGTAAGTTCAACAACTCCTGTTAACCTCGGTATAAACGCAAGTGTTTCCTGCAGCCTTGAGGAGGAAATGAAGGGAAGCTTACAAGTATAGGATCACTGTGTTAGCATTTTCCTGAAAAATTAAAGACTGACATCTATCCAAATAGCTTCCACAGCAGTGAAATTGCACCAAAACACAGGCATAAGCCAAAGAGAGGTTCTAAAACAGTGAATTAACAGCATGAACATGCTGAGGAGGTTATGACAGGAACAGTTCCTTTGATACCTCGCTTCTATTCTTTCAACCACCTGCACTTCCTTTTCTTCAAATAAGTGTAGCCCCTGTCCTTCCCCTAGTACCAATTATTTTAAACTCCACTCTGCAAGTCTAAAAAAAAGAGAAAAATCAAAAATTCCAGCCAGACACTCAGGCTCAGCTTCCTTCTAGCAGCAGTTGATAAAAGAAAATCAGTCTCACAAAGGTGAAGAGGGAAAGGAATGCTGCTGGGTGCTTTGCTTACTCATGGGCAAGCCTAAAACTTCTGTTTGGCTACTGAAACCCTGTACAAATTCTTTCTGATCCCACTGCATCCCAGTTTTACATTGGTCTCCCATGCTTTCACACTGGCTCTGAAACTTGCCCATTCCTGGATTCAATCATGGACCTCTTCTTGCATGAGGCAGTAACTGTTATTTTTAGAGACACAAGAATGGGAGTTCAGCAAGAGAGGAAAACACTGTGGCAGGCAGCATTTGGAATCCAATTATGTTATGCTCTTACTGTTAGATCCAGCTGCCTGTTCCGAGTTGCAATGGAAAGCTCAATGGTGGACAGCTTCAGTTGTTCCCAGTCCTCCGGGGCTACCTCCTGGGGGACTTGAGTAGCAAGAAGAGAAAGTATCAATCATTAAGTGGAACTGAATTACACAGATCACTGTGAAGCAGATGCCAGACACAAAAATCAGTCTGAGCCATTTCGGCCCCTAGTTTTCTTTCTCTAAAATGTCAAAATCTTAAAAAATTGAAAGGGAGCTTGGGAGGACTGAAGAAAAGAAAAAATACCATCAGCATTTACACAGTATCAGAAAAGACTATCAGGCACAATACACCACAGCCCTGTGAATCCTTATGTCCAGGGATTAACAAATCTCCTGTGATTTGCTGGTGACAGGAACATTTAGAAAACCCATGAAATGCTAGTACCAAAAAACCAGGAATCTAATGTTCAGGAGGCTGTGGTAACACGTTTTCTACAGGAGGCAGCTCTACAGTTCAGTTCTCATATCCAGGTCACTTGGCTCTTGCTCCTGCACCAATCACATCTGCTAGACAAGGAGGAACGAGGTCTTTGCACCAGACTATGCAAAATACCCACTCTCCTTCCTCCTGTGGCCTGCCACGTGCACTGCCCAGACAACAGCCCAACCCAACAGAGGCTCAGAAAACACAAAGTTTATGGTACAGAAAGAATTTAACATACTAAGAGAAATTTAGGGCTTCTGCATGGCCCAAATTTTACTGTTCTATCTAAAGTAACATTTGTTGCTCTGTGTCAGCAACTCTCCCCAGCCTGGAAAACAAGGGCTGCTCCTCTCTCCCCAGCTTACTAAGAAGCCATTCTGCTGGAAGATTTCAAGACGCTCACCCAGAAGTGCCAAATATCCTCTGCTATCTCTCCACTCCAATGTCAACTGTGAGTCCAGAGTTGACAAAGAGTTCTTTACAAATGAGAAAGTAGTATTTGCTACTTGCAAATGAGTATTTGCTTATGAGACCACAAACACTGGCAGGACGACTCTGTTCCATTTCTGACAGATGCCACTACAACTGTCTTGACAAAAATCACAGTTTAAATAAATAAAAAAAGGTAACAAACAAATAAATAACAGTAATTAAAAAGAGAGCAGTAGAGATGCCCTGCACACAACACACCCCTGGATCTGTTAGAGGAGTAGAGCCATGCATGTGAGTTTATGCCAGAACACACCCAGCTCACCTTTTGGAGATGACCAGTACGATCGCAGTCGTCTGTAAAGCCTCACATACAAAGGAGGTCTGGATTTCCCCTCTGGCTCTTCTGGAGGTCTCTCAGTTGGACCCAGGTACATTAGAGCAGCCTCATGCACCTGAGGCCACTCCTTGGATTTACATGGAAAGAAAAGACAGAAAATAAAAGGGCATTTTGTTTAGGGCACTACCTGTTTATTCTGTCTTGTAGACTGTTTATTGTGTACTCACACATAGTCCTGCAGAGCTGCTCAGACCTCCCCCACTGCCTCAGCCTAATTTATGGCTCTCCAATCCTCAAGTTCATTGGTGAGATGACATTTCTGCAGTTTCAAAAAGATTACCCACAGTTCCCAAATCCACTAATCTAATCCTTTCCTGCACAGAAGCAAGGGCATTTTCCCCTCTATGAGCAGAGGGTGAAGGGATGTTTCCTTTGCTGCTGATGTGTGGCAGGGTGATGTCACTAGACATTTCATAAGTTTCTTGGATGAAAACTTGCTGAGTTTTTTCTTCCACAGGAAAGCTCTTTTTTCTCTGCAGATTTCAAATCTTTGTGTGTGTGTCTCAAGGACAGAATGCATTCCTTTGCTCTGTCTCCCGATATGGGAGATGTGGTTTTCTTTTCTCAACCTATGATATAAAGTATTGCTATCTTTCTAACTTTGTAAATATTTCTTGGCATTCTTGAGAGTTGGGGTATGGAGCTTGAAGAAGCAAGATGTTAGCTCTGTACCTGGGCAGAAAAAGCCCAAATCCTTCTGAACTATGGAGTCATTTTAATAAATAATGTAAGCCTTCTGATATTGGAGTCAAGAGTCTTGATTCACCCTGATGGGACTCCAACAGCAACCATTGGTGACCCCTGAGAGGTGGGGGAACAGGGTGACACAGATGCTTCTGGCTGGAGGGAACACCCCAAACCAGCCAGGTCAACAGTAATGTCTGAAAGCACAGTTGGTTTCTGCATGGCACAAAGGCAACCTCAAAGAGCAAGTGCTCAGCAGGATCCAGTGCAAACAGACCAAAACTACAGCGCTGTGTGCAGCCAAGGGGCACTAAAATCTGACAGGCCTTTGTTCTCCAGCAACTCAAACAATCCAGACCTGACCTGATAGTCAGGTGCTTCTAAACAGCAACACAACAGCCCTTAAGGCAAGTCACATGAGCATTATAAAGCATCTTAAAAAAAAAAAAAAAGTAAAAAAAAAAAAGTACTAACACATTATTCTTGGTGATATTTCAGATTCCAGTACCAGGGTTACAAAAGAACCTTAGCTTTTGAAATATCTCCAGACACTGAGAAAGTTTATTTCCTGTCATTGTTTTGAAAATAATTTCTGAAATGCTCCAAACATAGAATTTAGGGAGGGAATAATTTAATTGGTTTTTAAATCTAAATACTAAAAACAACAGAGACAAGAGCCCAGATGAACTCAGTACAATTATTTTTCTATGTACAAAACTTCAGAAGTAGTTTTGGATCATATAGCACAGGTTGTTAAACTAATTCCCCTCACACCTCTGAGAGAAAGGAAAGACTCCACTCTCATACTTACATAATAAGCATGACAAACAGAGGTTGTATCAGTAGGGCAGTACACAAACAATAAACATTAATGATTAAATGGAAAAGCACCAATGCTGTGATAATTTAAGCCTGTGTATTTTAGAAGAGATGATAACACTCATAACAATGCCCCTACCAATATCAGAAGTGGTATTTCCAATCACACTTTTTTTCAGCTACAGGATATCCTGTTTCAAAAAATACTCACAGTAAAACCAGAAAATATGAAGTGTGGAGCAGCAAACACAAGCTAGGAAGAGATTAGACTCAACAGGCTGAAGCCACTTTTTGTAGAAATTAACAAAATTGTAACATCAGAGGCACATAAAGCAATGTGAACACCATAATTAGGTGAGATCAGGTAGAAAGTTTTCTATATAAATGGCTGAAGAAGTGGGCACTTCTCTTTAACCTTCAGCAGGTTAAACAGATCTTTTTAATGTACAATTAATAGCTCACCAGAGAAATCCACTATCACCACCCCCAGCTGAGCCTAAGGACTCAAAGGAAGTGAGAAAGCAGGCGGACAGAAATAAAGAAGAGGTTTCTACCTAGAATGCCAGAACACAGAAGCATAACCTAAAATTTTCTGGGGATGGGGGCGGGGGGGGAACCCACTCCAACTTTCCTGGATACATTACTGTTAAATTCCCATTTACAGGAGTTTCCTATAAAGGAAGCACTGGCACTGTCACTGTCACAGACAGCATGGTTAGACTGCACTATTTGATCTACTGTACCAACTCCTAGGTATTTTCACTGCCTTTCAGGAAGTTCCTTGTATGTTCAGAGAACAGGAAAACCACGTGAATGAAAATGCCTTACCTTTAATGCAGGTCAAATTTTAATCTTTCCAGGATCAATGTGAAGCAACAGAAAAGTTTAAGGCAAGAGAAAAGCTATTCATCTTCATGTTCATTTTACTACACAAGGAAGCCTGATTATCAATGTGCATGAGCAGTCTAATTATAGACCCTTCTGCCAGATGAATAAATCAGAGTCAAATGTTATTAGAAAGACTGCTGAGAAAAGGTGGCTGAGCACTTTAGTACTTCATCACTGCTGCTCACCAGTTTCACAGGGGGTTATTGGCTTACCCTGGTGATCTTGCAGCAAAAAAAATTTAACTTCTTAAAAAAAGTATTTCTCTTCTCCTTTGTCTCTTCAGAAGTAAGTCTATCAATTGGTAGGCTTTTTAACAAGTTGAGTTTTAGTACCATTTTATATTGTTACCAGAATCCTTCACAAAAGCTTGCAGATAGATTATCCAAAGCAAAGTCAGCCAGTTAATTTCCCAAACAAAAACACTTTCCTCACAATTAATGTTTACCTTAAATGTACTGAAAAAATGAGCTGCTTTGGTTTTCAGAGGCCCAAGGTACCAGTATCTGAAAAAAGAACAGAAATAGAATTTCTAAGATACCCAGGGGTCAATACTGGGAAAGGGAGAAACTTTGCATGAAGTCAGAGCACACAGACTTGTTTGCCACTTGAGTTAGTGCTCCCTGACAACTTTTAGCTTTTTGATATATAAGATAGTTTCTACACATCACCAGCAGCCCAGCAGTGACATCCCTATCCTGAGTTACACATGACCAAGATGCAGTGTATAATCTTCACTACAGACAGCAGGACATCTCACTAACAGAATTTTACTTTGTTATGTGAGACAACTGGGGATGATTTAAAGGTCTGTGGTCTAACAGCTGGTGGTGTACATCTCCACAATATGCAATACAGCATATTTCCAAAGGTCAGAGGAAACAAACAAAAAACCAAAAGCTTCAGTGACAAAAGAACCAGCAAACACTCATTAGTCCCTAAGGATTCTCACATCGAAATCAGGGTTTTACAAAATAAAAATCCTGCCAGCCACACAGCACTGTACAGAATCTAAAGATGTGACTGTATTTAGGCAGGCTTGGCACATATTTTGATCACTGTCTTTCACCAAAGAGGGTCAACAAAGCACATTAAACACCACCAGCTCAAGAGCACTGCAAATCTAAGGATTTCATTAACCATTAAGGCATGCAACTGTGCCACCATTCCCCTCAAGCCATGAAATTGTCCGTAAAATAGTAACAAAAAATAGTATAAAGTCTCCAGTAGCACAGTCCTTAGCACAGGGATAGTCAGACACACTTCTGGAACTGTGTCTTACAGTTTAACTCCCTTTGAGTTCTTTTCAGTTTAAGATCAGCTGCACTGGAACACACCAAATGTTTTTAGTCCAATAACCCATCTCTCAGAGGGAGCAAAAGTGGAAAAGTGTAAAAACAGGACAAGCACACGAGGATTCTGTTCCAAGCAGCCTCTAAGCACCTGTTCATTTGCTGCTGAAGTGCTTTCCAAGCTGGACTTGTTTCTCTGCATTCAAAAACATTTATGGAGGGAAGCAAGGCTTGAGGATGTTCGTGTGCCTCATGTACCAAAGGTGCTGTCATGCCTCCAGCACTGAGCCCAAAGGACTCCTACAAAAGGGAAGTGCTGCAGGGAAAGATGTGAAGGCTGACACCAGGAGAAAACCAGGGCATGGGCAGGAAGCCCAGTAGGAGTGCAGAGCAGAGAGAAGTGCACTTCCTTAACTGGGGGCTGCAATTAGCAGGAGAGCCTGCAGCACAGCCAAGTCAGCACCCACACAGCCTACTAAAAATGTCCCTGGCTTCCCAGGGACAAACAACCTGACCATTTACTGCATCTCCCCCATCCCACATCACCTCTCAAACCTACTCAAACATTTGCCAGACAAACTCCAGAGGTCTGCTACCTCTTCCTTCCTGACAAAGACAGCTCATTCACAAAGCACATGGTATTTCCTTACAGCTGCATTTCCTCCAGAAGAGTTTGGGGAGGAAGCTGCTTTGGCTCTGCTGCTCTTTCAGCAGATAATGCCTGTCATTTGATACACAGACACTGACATATTAAATGTCCATTTGGAGAAAGCCCAGTAATTATGAGTTTAGCATTCAGAGAACAGTCATCAGATAGCACAGTCCATGCCATTTCTGGCAGGAACCTGCAGGGCATTTCTACTGCATCTGATGTCCCTGGTTGGAATTGAGTTTCAGAGTACACACACAGCTTTTCATTGGCACATGATGAAAAACAATGGCCAATTACTTTACTTAGACTTTACTCAGGGGAGAGATTTTCCCCCATTACAATATGAATAAAGTTCCAAAAGCAGATACCACAAGACAAGAAGTAAGTAAATACTTAAAAGAACAGGTCAGCACCAACTAAATGTTTATTTCAAATTACAAGAATTCTGATACATCTTACAATTCCATGTGTGTAATGCAAGACCTAGCAAGAGTGGGTGCCTCTGCCTGTCAGATGCCTACATTCAAAAAAACAGACTTGAGAGAGGGGGGTGTGTCTTTTTAGGCAACTGATACTAAAAAGGGTACAGTTTCAAAAAACTGTATTTTCTTACTTGCTAACTTTAACTCCTGCATCTCTGTAAGATCCCCATCTCAAACCAGAGACTGCAAACACCGGCTGCTCCTTTTCTCCCTGTAAAGAAAAATAAACACTGCAGAATTGCCTTCTCTTACCTTGTTTCCAACTTTATTTTTTGAAGTTGGAAAAATAGCATTTCTACATAAAGACTTCTGTTAAATTTCTACACAGAAATTTAACAGAAGATTTATGACAAAGAGCTAACAGCAATAAAGCTTAGCAGAATTTAAGCATTGTACATTCCATGCTCCAGGAAGGAATATAAGAGGGTAAGTTTTGAACAGGTAGTCTGAGTTTGACTGCACACTCAGCAATGGCCATTTCATTTTGTGGATTTAACTGTTAGCCAAAAGCAAGGAGCTCTGCACAGCAACACAATGCTCTCAATGCAGAAATGTCCATTCTACAACTGAACAGAAAAATAGTATTCAGAAACCATACGAGGCACAGTCAAAGGTTTTCCCATTTTGTATTTTTCTGTTTGTCAAAGAAACCTATTAACTTCACAAAACACATTAATGTATCAAATCAGCAAACAGCTACTGCTATCTCTCACCACTGCTACAGAAATACCACTGTAGTAAGTTTTGTATTCATCAATACTCTGAGTCTCAAAGAAAGGTGATGTTAAAGCATTCTAGTGTTTTCTTCTGCTTAGATTGTCTGATGCCATAGCACATGGTGCAGAAATGACTGCCAGCAGAACTGCTGATATCATTACCTAAAATTCCTAACAGCAATACACGGAGGAAAACCAGTCCATGCAAACATAAAAACATGAGAACAGGAAAGTTTTAGGAATGTTGGTTTCCAAATAAGTAGATGCTTTCACCTTGATCTGCAAGACATCAAGTGGAACTGTCTCTCCTTTCAAAATGGCCAATGTAGCATTAGTAATATGTCTGCAAAACAAACAGAAAAAAAGCAAAGGAAAACAAACAGGAAGAAAGAAATGAGTAAGCTTTAAAATTGTTTTTTCCAACAAATTCCTCTATGAGTCCAGGTAGGGCTTTTTTTTCTGCAAAAGTAAAAACCCCAGAGAAATATGCTGCACTTAACTGAAATCAGAAAGCAAAATTGGTGGTTGCAACACATGACAAAACCTAACAAACAGCAAAATACACAAAACAGCAAAAGGAAATTATCAGCCTAAGCTCTTGAGATATTCCTCCTTTTTGAGCTAACCTGGCAGGTCAGAGGCCAACTGTGTTACCTCCTGTTTCAGATACTTAACACACTGAGGACCCAAATCATGGTTTTATTTTAGTGGTAGCAAGTATTACAGCCTGGGAGGGAATGGGACAGAATGACTGGTCTCAACTCACATGTCTGAGATTGAACTGCATTAGTAGGTGCTAATTTATTTTGAAGTGTTTAATCAACATAAATCTACCTATCAGCAGCGCTCACACCGTTTAGGTCTCCATTAAGTTGTGGACAGTGGCCAGGGCACTTTGTCATTTCAAGCTGTAAGGATTTTGTAACCAAAGTGTCTAAGCCCACTAAATAGTCTATGTTCAAACCTTGAAGCATATACTTGACTGAAGCCCCTTCCTTGTTTTCAAAGTTGGGTAATATTTAGTTTCCACACTGCATACATTTCCAGTGTCTCAGCTGGACAAGGAAAAAATGCAGTTTTCAGATCCAGCCCAATATTAATGTGAATCAGTGGGAAAAACTGTCCTTGGTTTCATCAGGATTATAATACTGAGACAGATAAGGAAGCTGTTCTTCCCACAGCCCATCTTGTCTCTCAGCTCTTATCTTTCTCTAAGACCTTTACAGTTCCTACTCTCCAAAGTAAAAGAGTGCTGAAGGAACCAAAGCCCAAATATTTCTTCGAAAAATATCACTTCTGCACTTCTTAACTCAGGTTCTGTTACTGGTGTGGGTTGTTAAGCAGTCTATTGACCAAACTACCTTCCACTTCACCAGTGTGCTGCAGTCCCACCTGCACAGTTCATTACCTTGGGACAAGATCATCCATTTCAAACAGCTTCTTTAGAACCCAAACATAAATTATTATTTTAATCTTAGCTGCTGATTACAGCCTTCTTCACCTTTCTGAGCTTCAAAGCACTCTGGCAGTTTTAATGAAGGATGTTATGCCAGTTGACTCGTGGGTTTTACCTGTGATGGATACCAGTAAGGGTTCCACAAAGAACAAGGTTAACGAGTTACTGGGAGAGTGAGAGTGAAAAGATTTCAGGATCAAGAAGAAAAATATTTATTATTATGAGAGGAGAGGAAGGGAAAAATTGAAAAGAAATGAAGTGTGGGGAAAAGAAAGATTGACTCCCTTTTCTCTTTATAAGTGGACAAAACAATCCTGCAACAAACTGAACTGCAGGCAACAGATACCAGCACGCTGGATCATATCCAGGATGCTGAAGATAAGAATTAGGCTGTTGGATTACTGCCAGCATCAGTCCCACCACAGGGGAAAGTCAGTCCTGCCCTGTCAGTCAGTAATGGGATCCAACCTTTCCCATATTGTTGTATGCCTTACTTTGCAGGTTCTAACCAGGCTATATGTGGACAGATTTCTAGAATTCTTAGACTGGAGAAGGGTCAGAAAGAGGACTTATTTTTGGCTTATTTTGTGATATCCTTGCTATATCCTTGTCTTACCCTTTTCTGCTATTCCTAAGAGGCTGATTCTTTTAATCTTTTTTTCTTTTTAAACTCTGAGCATCACACGATCACAGAGAAATTAGTCACAGCAAATGATTTCTAATAATACATACATTTCCTTCTTTTAATTTTTAGTCACTTTTTGGAAGTCATTAACTCAGGTAAGTCCAGAGAATCATCAGGCTCTGCCCAGAGTCTGCCAACTTCTATGTAACACAGAAGAAAAAGAAAAGCATCAAGCTACCAAGAAGCACTGCTGCTTGAAAACAGACAACCATGTTTCAAAACATGTCATACTTACTGGACTTGATTCGTGCTCTCAGGGTACAGTGTGTGGCTCAAAGTGCAAGTTTTTCCAAGGGGTATGAATCCTATAGGAATCTTACTGAAGGCAGCCTGGACACATAAGGAGAGTAAATTAACATTTGCATGAAGCTTCCTGTGTGGAGATCACAGCTGTGTCTGTCATCACCCCTTTGGCACTGAGCAGCCAGGCACTTCCTCACACAATGACTCAGAACATGGCACCCAAATCTGTGAAGCCATTGCTGCCAACTGGGTACAAAGGAGCTCTTTGCAATCATTAAGAGCATTGTTACATGCATTTTGGCAGCCACATCCCAACTAATGCATGGATTCTGTCAGCAATCTGCCATCTTTCTTAATACTGATGGTAGCATCACAGGCTCTGAATTCCATTTACCACTGCAGAAATCCCCCTCTGACAGAGTAACCTTGCCCAGCAAAGAGATTTTCTCACTTAGGGAAAGGAAATTAATTGATTCCTCTGCCATCCAAATCATGAAGCAGCAGAAGGTCCAATTTTTGGAAGTCACTGACCATATTATTTTTCTGTATCGCTGTTCAGCCAAGTGCTTGTTGAAGGAGCAAGTTATTACCCTGTACCTCACTTAAACCTTGCTTCTTGAAGCATGTCAGCAAAGCAGTGTAAACTACCCCATATCTCAGTGCACCATGCCTTCCTGGGCAATGCTGCCAGCAGCACCGGGACACAGCCAACGCGCAGCCACCGGGAATTCCCAGCTCAGCGCACGCCCAACCCCTGTCCCCTGCTGTGTCTGTGTAACCTGCGTGCCCTAACACTCTCAAACACCCTGCTCCCATTTTCTTCAGCACTGCTTTACAGTGTGCAGGTGAGAGGCTGTTTGCAGCTCCTGCAGTCAAGCTCTGCTCCCCTGGCTGCCAAGAGCAGGGCTTCTGCACAGGCTCTTATGCAGGCAACACTGGTGTGACACCCCCGAGGGACAAGGGAAGCAGGGCACAGAGAGAGTGAGCTTGAGTGCAGATTTCTACTCCTAGGATAGAACGACATTAAGGACAAGAATTCCTTGGCCAAAGACATGAAGTAACACAGTGGCCATACTACAATGTAGTATTCCACCCATAATTGTGCTGGATGCAGAATTTCCTACACTACTGCTAAATTATTCAAGCTACACCACGATAAGAAGCAAAAAAAATAAAGAGAAACTAGCCAGTAAAGCCTCTAAACTTTGCTTCCACTGTCATCAGATTATAAAAGTCTCAGGATCCAACTATAATAATAGTAGATTTAAAACAATGATGTCTCAGAATTTATATAACTAGCCTTCCTTTAAAAATATTGATTTGGTTGCAGAGTGCCCCTTGTCACATTCAGACAAAGCAAATGCCTAAACAGATACAACTCTAGATGCCAAGGGTATCATCATAATCTTGTCTGGATCATTTAATTGAGTTTTTGCCAGCTCCTGCCAGAAGGTTTTGGGAACAATGATTCCCTCCTTTCTTCAATAACACTGTCCATCCTCCCACTTTAAAAAGAAAAATCTCTCTCATTTCCACAGAAAGTGATCCACCTTGAGAGGTTAAAATTCACCTAGTACAGCCATCTGCATAGGTAGGTATGCACTGCTTGAAGAAACAGCAAAGCAATCCCAAAGCAGTAGAGTGTGACCATAACCAAATTCAGTTTCAAGCCTGTACAAATACAGGAAAAACATGTACTTTTGTCCAATGCTTCTGCCAAACAAAGTGGCGTGCACAGCTGGTCCACGGGTCTTTGAAAATTGAGCATTTGGCTTCTCCACAATCCGTGCCCTGATGCTGGAAATTTCCCAAAGCCATGGCTTGGGAGACACTGCACTCCCTCAGAAAGGAAACAAAGAACAACAGGCAGCATTGCAGGACAGTAGCCCAGCTGGATTGCTGCACAGCAAGCTGGCTCCAGAGCAGTAAGCAACGTTATTTGCTGGAGGCAGCTGAGGCCAAGAGATGACAGTGGATGCACAAGACACTCCAAGAAATAAACACAATTTTTAAAATGACACCTTCTCACCTCATCTGCTCTACGGAGAAGTCCAGTTATGACCTGAAAAACATGGGAAATGCTCAGCTCTAAGAATTTCATTTTTCAGTTACAGTAAAGAGCTATGAAATTCTTAACCACATTTACTCTTTGAGAAGATTTAAGGAGCAGCGACTCCTTTATGGGAGGTGCTACAGTTGTTTACATGGGAAAGGAGCAATGTTCACCCTGCAAATCTGTTGGAAACAGCAGGTTTATGAGTGTGCCTGAGTACGTGCTGGCACCACAACCAATGCCAGTGTAAATGTTTCAACACTGAATGATGCTCTGCATAATGCAAGACCAGCACTGGTCAGTGCAATTAACAAAAGGACAGAACAAACCTGCACATGTATTCTGATCATTTCTCTTAAGGTCATTGCATTCATTTAGCCATTGTCTTATGAAATCAGTAGTTAGAAACCAGGAACTACTTAAAAAAAGTACAGTCTTAAATAAGAGAGCATCCCCCAGTTCTGCTCCTGCCATTAATCATCTTGACAATAGGCATTTATTAAATACCTTCCCCACTTTGTAATCATTCCCACGTAATTTGCTCATTCTAGAATAAAGTTCTGGAAGACAGTTATGCCCCACACTCTTTTTGCACCCACTCCCATCATCTCTTTAATACCAACAAGCAAGTGTTCTGTTCCCAGAATATTGGAACATTTACTGAAAACACAGATACTAAACTGGACAGATCTCTGGGAACAATTGTTGTGATGCTGCTACGTTGCACAGACTCCATCTTCTTGCCCTCAGCCCAAATATGATTCTCAACAAACCAGGCTCCTGCAGTACCTCTTGGACTGTGCCATCTCCTCCTGCAATAATGATCAGATCCGTGTTTTCCATTAATTCCAGAAGCTTTTTTGCTTGTCCCTCATAATCAGTCTGAAGAAACAGAGATCCAACATGAGGACTCAAATGACTATTTTTAGTGTATCTCTTTTATAGAAAAAAATAATCATCTATCCATCTGGTTAATAGTTATTTTTATAAAGGCACACAGAACTGTATATTACTTACATTCTGAGTTTTTTTTTTTTCAATTTATAAAACCAGTCTGATGCACAATATAATATGTGCAAGTAAATATACACACACACAGAGGTCAAAGGAAATATCAGAGCAAATCTTACTCAACAGATCTGGAACACCACAGCAACCATCTTATTTCCAGGTAATATTACATTGAAACAAATTTGAAAAACTCCCACTATCTTTAATAGCCAAAGAGCTCAAGTGCATCTCCTGAAACACAGCATCTACTACATAAAAGGCCACTGCCTGACAGTCACTGACAATAGATTTAGCAGTAAAGAGTACTGACTTTTTAAACCATTAAAACTGTTTCTACAAAATTAATGTCTTTTACAGAGCCATCTCAGCCTCACTTCCTTGTCCAGCCCTGTTTTGCCAACTTTTCAGGTCTGCCACTACCAAGCATGAGTTTTAAGTCTTGCAAAATAATTTCTTCTCTTAGGGTGGGACTAGGTATTTTTAATGATCAGAGAAAGGGATTAATAAACACAGCATTTTCATACTAAACCTTGTGGAAAAGATTCCAAGGCATAAAGATGCATATCAGAGTACTTTGCTGTTAGGACACACTGACTATTAAGCAATCCACATATCACAGCCTCAAAAAAACTGCAGAAATATCAGAATCCCTCCAATGTTTTCTTGTTCTCCTCTTTTCAAAGAAAATCTGTTTGTTAATTCACACCATTTAGAGCTAAGTGTTCTGCTTCTGTGGTGGGAACGTTGAATTATTTGGAGAGACACAGAAATAATTTCAGTGGAAAGATCAAAGGTTATTTTTAATTAATCTGAGTTCAACAGCATGTCAAAATTCCTCACTTTTCAATTCTTCAAGTTCAGGCAGAAATGACAAATTCAACAGCAATGGGCATGCACCACTAGCCAGCACTCAAATATTTAGAGAGTTTTCTCTCAAACATGAATTATGTCTCAAACATTAATTATAGAAGGGCTGCTTTAGACAGACAAACAAGCATATGTACTGCTTTAGCTGAAAATTAAAATCTCACCACACTGTTTGAAAACTGTGAATTAAAAAGATTAGGTATCGGCTTAATATCTCAGTATTTATTTCTTCCTATAAGATGTGCACAGGACAACTGAGAATTTCAAAAGTATACAGATTTGAATTTCAGTTCTTCAGGAGGAGAAAGAAGAGCAGTCAGTATTTCTATAGTAGCAGAACCTATCAGTTCTTACCTTAACCACAGTTACATCCAAGCCAGATAAGTGCAAAATCGGTGCAGCATTCTTTTCAAAAAGGTTCCCAGCTTTGCTAGAAATAACAAAGTAAAAGCTATTTAATGAGTCCTGTGGCTTAAAAAAAAATTAAAAGGAAACAAACAAATTAAGAGCAAGAAGAAATCTACTTAAAACCAAGCATTCAATCTCCACAATCAGTCACTCAACCTGACTCCCAGGAAAGATGGGATTTCATGTGGTTCAAATGTATTACATTTCTAGTCTCATATCTCAGATGTTAGGGGTTTGTTGCAGTTTTACTAAGTGCACAAGATGCTATCTAACTTTTGCCAAAAATAATTTTAAAGACCCATTAAAACAAGTTAAGATGTCCAGAAAGAAATTTATTACAAAATGAAGACTTACAAAGCACCAGCCTTTAGGACCAGAAAGGAGACCCATGTTGGCTTTAAGAAATATTTTTACAATCCCAATTATTTATTACTACATATTATTAAATAAGGTTAGAAGCAAAACTCTATTTGACCTTTTTTGTTATAGGACGGATAATTTTATGCCTATCATTCCATAATAAAATAATTGTATCACTAACTATAAATTGTTTACAGGTAAAAACATGAGACTTGATTAATACTATGCATTTCCAGACTCACAAAAGCCTGTGAGTCCAAGCACTTCCATGTCAGCTACAATATTCCCCTCGTATTGGTAGTAACAACTCTCTGCCCCTCCACAAAATACAACTTATTCCAAAGCTTAGCTGATCAGCAGAAACAGACACACATCCCATCCAAGATTATGGTTTTTCTGCTAATGAGCATGTAAAAATAGCAGCCGACCTCTTCCAGGAGTCTTGCTCCAAGCCCATATTAAGCCTCTCAGTTTGTGGGCACATCCCTTTCAAGGGCAGGTTCCCACGGAAGTAAGATCACTTCTTGCCAACTTCAAGTCTTGAAGCAATCAAGGTCATCTCTTATTTCTATAGTTTTTGAGGATGGAAATATATTATGTGCAAAAGTTTGGAAGGAATACAAAGGAATTCTACACATGAAGGAATGACAAAGGCTGAAATACAGGATTTAATAAAAAAATGAAATATATATGTATGTTTAGAAATCATTCTTCCACCTCAAGCAACTAATTCTATTTCTCATCCCAATATTTTTGGTGAAATAAAGTTTGGCATAGTTACATAGCACCAGCTTGGCATCAGAGGGAGGCAAAAATGAGCTCAAAAATCTGGCTGGCTTTTATAGTGGATAGCAGAGCAAAAATGCAGAAAGAGTGCCTCAAATGAGAGTGCTGGGAAGGGGGAATTTTACCCTTTGCAAGCTGCTGGGTTGAGGAAGACCGTGGCTTTCTTCAGTGGCATAGTGGCAGGGATCAGCTGGTTGCCAAAAGCCTAAGTAAGAGAGAAAGAGCAGGGTTCAGTTTATCTTTTACGCACGCTACTAAAGCAGTTCAAAATAATCCATCCCTACAAATGTCAACGGGCTTTCAAGCCTCATGACACTCAATTACTTCTATCTTCAGCCATTGTAGAGATCTCTTATTCAAAGACCTGCACTCTTAGCAGCAGCTCACATCACTGTCATAAGCACTCTTTAGCTCATTTTTACAATTCCACTACCATTTCGTTTTTGTCAACCCCTGGTTTTCTGCAATGGGCAGAGATCCAGGGAGTTCTCCTTGACTCCAAGGTTACTTGATTTTCTTTCCTTATGTAATTCTCACACACCTGCCTGGCACCTTCTTTCTGCATTCCTTCCAACTTCTGAACTTTAATTCCTCTATCTCTTCTACTCATTTTGTATTTTCTATACTTCAGTTTTTGAAGACAGGAAAGATAATTACAAGAGAATCTGCCTTGACCTATAAGCAAGTCCACTGTTTCTTACACTTTTAAAAAACTAATCTCTCTCTATAAAAAATCATTCAATTCCTCCTCAACTTTTAATCCCATTCTGAAGAGGCATCTCAATTTTAAATTCTTTGAGAGTTCCTCCACAAAGCCTCTTGCACTTTGTACCTATTTCCAAAGCTGTTCAGGACAGGCAAGGAAATGCAAGACTTCCACGCATGTTACATCCTGCTCTGTAAGCCTCTAGAAGGTCACTTAAAGGCATCCTCACTAACACACCAAATCAAACTGGATTTGAACACAAGGAATACAAGGTATTCAGCAATACCATCCAGAAGCCCCAGAAAGAGCTGGAACCAAAGGCTACTGTGCTGAACATGGCCCAGTAAACTGTCCCCGACTTTTTTTTTCCCCCTTTACCTTGAAAGTTAACCCCCAGCAGAAATTTTTATATTGAAGGAGGGGATACTGTACACAAAGAACAGTACATTTTAGTGGTTGTTAGTTGTTCAAACTTATTATTAATTCCACTTGCAAACTTTGCTCAGGAAACCTCAATTTAAAGAAGAGTACAGCTGGCTGCGCTGCTTAAAACATCCAAATTTCTTCTTCAGGAAAGAAAAAGGATGAGAGAAGTTGCTGAGAGTAAAGAAATCTTCAAAGAAAGTGAAACAAATCAATAGCTCTTCAAGCTTTACTCAAAGATCAGCTCAAAAACAGACCAACTTATTATATTGCAATTGTTGGGTGGGAATTGGGGAACAGGGGACCTCTAGCATGTTACAGCTGTTAGAAACAACTAATTATTTGCTTAGGATGCACAATATGATGTACTTCCATGCTCCAAACAATCTAGCAAGGCTCTAAACACCCAACAAGGCTCATAAAGACTTTATTAGTAATGACATAATTGCTTCTTTATGTAATATACTTAGACATTTACGTTACATACAGGAGCATTTCTAAAGGAAATGCTGATTTCTAGGACAGGAAATAAAAAAATAAGCATGCAATATTCTAGAAGTCTTTCAGAGCAGAACATAAGTAAAGACAACTTTACTTTTACATACCATAAAAATGGGTGTATATATATATATATATATATATATATGAAGGTATAATTTAGATAAGTCAATGCCTTTTTCACTTTCTTGTCACATGTACACTTCCAGGTATTGTATTTCTGGACTTCTAAAATGACAACCACTACTCCACAACTATTAAAAAAATCCTTTTTACAAAGCTTTTATAGTGCTTCATGAATACCAGCAAAGAAACTACATTCTTTTACAGAAAACTATCTTTGAGTAAATTGTTTGCCAGCTAAACAGCACCTTATCACACATGCCCAGAGTTCAGCAACAACAAGGACAATCAGCAAGACCAATTTGCCAAGGAAGTCCGAGTCAGCTGACACTGACTTATCCCAGAGACAGAGATGTAAAATGTTAAAAATATGATAAATGCGTTCTTCATCATAGAATCTTTCCATAATCATTTGCCACGTTGAGGCTGTCATCCTAAACTGGTATTTAAATTCAGACACACATGGCAGAACCTTTGCATGAAATACTGCTGTCCTGGATACTTTCTCAGGAAGGCAGCTCCCTCATCAATTTCATAATGTAACAGGCTTAAAAACCTAAAAATCCAATGTAAAAATGCTATGAACTTCACATACACTACATTAAAACTAAACTTTTTGTTTGGTGAGTTTGCCTCTATTTTTTTCCAATACTTATACACAGCACTATACAAGCAAGTAGCATTTTTCAAACTATTTTAGACTGTTGTTATTCTGAAGAACATACTAGACACTTAATGCCTTAATGCAGTACTGCTGTGTTTTCAAGCACTATTTGGCACTGACACATCAGTGAGAAAGGAAATTACAGCAAGAACTGATTACTAGGCTTTCTGGTTCATTCCTTTCTAATGCAGGAGTCTTCTGCAGGACATTTTCCCAGGCTTTAACCAATAAAATTGCAGGCAGCTCTACTGACAGTACTTTTGTATTTTCATTTGTAAGAATAAGGCATAATGGAATAGAACCTGTCACTTAATAACCGGATTTAAGAAATCGGAAATGAAAGATTTCAACAACTGAACTATCTGCTGGTACCAGTATTTTCCTTAGCACTTACACCTTTTTGACAATACACACAAACCACTTCATCAGCTCCTTTTAAAAAATTGGTTTAATTTGGTCAGCATGTGTCAAATGCTGAGGTACTAACGGCTATTTTTTTGTGATATAAAAATCTTCTATCACTTTGTTAGTATGCAGTAAAAAATGAATATTGAAAATATAAGACTCTGAAATTACAAGTATGGTTTATGAAAGCAGTATTTTCAGGGAAAGATTTTTCCTTGTTTTTTTCATGAGCAGTGAGTTCCCTTACATCTATTCTGGCATGAAGATCCATTGCACAAGACAAGTTGCTGTGAAAATCTTTCAGCAGCAGACAGGCTAAAATTGGGATAATTCAGGTGCACAACACCTCTCTACTGACAAAAATAATTTTCACCCTTCTACGCAGTACGTAGCAATGATGGGAGCAGTGCTACACCCCACAAAACGTCTAAGATGTGTCATGAAGGAGCAGGTTTAGAACAAACTTTATTTGTGCGAGGTAAAAACTCTTAAAATCCTACAGAAGTGATGTCATCCATGGGCAGCAGCACTTACACCTCCAAAAGACTGCTTATTAAGAACAAGATTTCTTTGTGGGAATATTACAGTATGGGAGTTTGTTGACCGCTGTTTGCCCATGCAGGCCACAAACTATGAAATGCAACAGTCAGTACCCTGAGAGAGCAACACCTCCCCCCTGAACAGTGGCCTTCTTGTCACTGATCAGCACCCAGGCTGTCCCCATGAAGTTCCCAGTACATGGGTCCCTAAAGAGCTGGGTCAGTCAGTCCTCACAGCTGGCATCCCTGATAAAGTCGCTCAGGGTCAAGCAGACATGGACAAGGTCTCTGCAGCTGAGCACTGACACGAAGCGGTTTGTGCTGCTGCTGCCCAGACTACACCCCTCCTGGTGGGGCTGGCATTTCACTCTTATCAACAAATCATCTTCCTAGCAGGAGTTTACAGGCACAGGGCAATTGTATGCGCAGCAAGGGAGGTCTGGGTAGCTGCAGCAGTGACTAAGATAACCCCAAGGATAATGCTGCCCTCCCCTGCAGCAGCAGCCAGGACACGCAAGGGGCAGTACCCCTGTTCAGCTGTGAGCATTAAGGGAAGGAACACAGATGGCATCATTGTAAGGCTTGTCACGTAGGAAAGGCCCGCTGGGAAAATCTCAGGAGCCCTGCACAACTGAGATAAGAGGGAGATTTTAATCTAATTTTATTACTTTAAACAGTATTACCTGGGCTTCTTGGCATGCAGCTCTTCGTAGCAGGTTATCACTATCAGGTAAGACAGAAAAGAGAGGGGACATTACGTTGTGTAAGGTAAAAACAATTTGCTCGTTTTTAAAATGTAGGTACATACCCCTTTTACACAGAGTTTGACAACACTGAAACAGAAAAAAACCCCAAACATCTTAAGGATAAAACACCCCCATTTATGCACACATGCTTTTTTTTTTCGCATGTGCACACAAACATTCTTTCTACAGAAAAGAAAAGCAGAAAACAAAGACCAGGATGCCAAGTGTGCCGAGATTACTAAGCTCTGGCACACTGTGTAACTGATTTATTTATTGAATTGCTACATAACTGTACTCCAGAGCTCAGGTGTGGGTTTTTCCAGTGCTCTGCTGCCCGTGTTTACACTGAAGGTACTTACCATTCTGGCAGTGTAGAAGGGTTCTAGAGAGGACTTAAGTCTTTGTGCATTACAGCTGTGAACTCCCCTCTCCCTCAGTTTGCAAGCCAAACACCCATTAATGCAGCACTTCCCCCTCACCTAGGTCTGAGCACGACCCAAAGCAGTAACTCAGAGAGGTGAAAAACACTCATCTCATTAAGTGAAGTGTAAAAACAAAAGAGAGATGATCAGTGTTAGATATGTCACAGATAGTCTTTCCAGAAATACATTCCTGACTTGTCACTGGCAAGCAGGGTATATAGACAGCAAGCACTGGAGCCACAGCTACTGAGTGAGGAATGAAAGTCTATTCCTTCCCCAGCCCCAAAAATGCCGTTTCCCCTTGCAGACAAAATGGCAAGTACTGTTCTGCTGAGCCTAGAGTCTTGCCTGTCCTCTAGGTACCAACACTCTCCATCCTCCAGTGTGCCCTTGCCTAATACCTGCAAGATCATACATTTTTGTCTCAAAATATCATACCCGAAAAACCCCACTTACAGTCAGCATACTAAAATGAACCTATATAAACCAAAAGGATTAAAGGCCAAGCAGACAAAAACAGGTGACTGGGAGAACAGCACACTTCTGCCCCAAAGTGTGGCTCATCAGGCCAAACCCTGCCATGGAAATGGCAGAAGTGAAGGCAAGGCAAGGCCAAACCCAAGTGCCATCTATATGATGGTCTGGTTTACAGTATTTATCTGTCACTGGAACTATATAAGCTGCTCTTTTTGGCATCACCAAGAGATGCTGCAATGCCATAAAACGAGAAGTAGGGTGACCTCAGGTAAGATATAAAATTGGGTTCTGAGAAAATAACTACGCTATAAAAGCCACAGATTTATTCCCGGTAATAATGAAAAGACAAAGGAAGAGTTCAAGCGTGGAAAAAGAAAATATGTGAAGAATACCTCATCAGGATAACAAGCAACTGAAATGTCTGCAAAAAAATCCCTCAGAGGCATGCTGTCATATTTGCTCCTTAAAACCAAAGGAGTAGATAATTTGTATTAAGGACCTGCAATATCACTTAGAGGAGCGACAGCCTTGGGTTTGATTGCAGTAGTAAGATGGAAATGCAGTGGTTAAAGTAACTCTGCAAAGGTTGGTGTTCCAAGCTGTGCTACAGCAGTGTCACAGCTAATTCCACCTCAATCAAGGCAGTGTGACAGGCTGAGTCCACACTGTGCCACTGAGGGCATGAGCCCTCACACAGGGACATCCCCCCTGCCCCGTAACTACGTGTGGCCAAAGCAAATAGAAAATAATTGCAATTTCAACACATAAAGTTGAAACATTATGGGATATCAAGGAGCCTTCACTATCAAATGATGGCCACACAGTTGATGTCTTTGAGAATTGCTGTCCTAACCTTCTGAACAAATCCCAGCCAAACCCACGTTATCTGTGTACTTCACATTGATGCTATTTTGTTCAGAAGTCAAGCTCTGTCACACTGTAGGCCAGGCTGTTTTCCTGGCACTCCCAGCTTTATGCTGCAGTGTTAATTGCCTTTAAAATGAAGCCCAGCAACACTTTCCAAATACAAGTAGGAGATACTGTGCTCTCTTTCTCAACCTCAAAGATTCTCAAAACAACTGTCAAGGATTCACCTCAATGAGTCTTACCCATAAAAATTAAGCTTGACAGTTTAGATGTCAACATTTATGCTGATTTTCTCCTGTTTGAAGCACTTAAAGAGACAGAAGAAGCCTACTTCGACACTTACCCTTTAGGTGTCAAAGGAAAAGTTCAGATTCTGAGACTAGAAGAATCATTTACCACCCAGCAATTTCCAGGTGACTGGTCTCACTTCTCCAGCAGCACAGCACCCAGAATCCCATACCATCCCAGTCATACTCATAGGATTTCCACCTAATTCAACTGGGACATTTCAAAGTCATCTGAGTTTGTCAAGGGTGTCCCAAGTTTGGTTTAAAGATGCCAAGTAACAGGAATTTTTTTATTTCCTTAAAATATTATGTCAACATTTAACCAGCTTCAAACTCCAGAAAAAAACACTACAAGTGCACTCACAGGGATGCATCTGTAAGAACAGCAGTCCTCCTCCTGCATCACAGCTGTTGCATTTACTCACCTCACATGGCCCACCTAAAGCACCCCAAGTGGGCCTGGAAGTCCTCTGCAGGTCATAACAATCAATAAATAGAGCTAGAAAAATGTGAAAACCAGCTAAAAGGTAACTTCTTAAAGCCTTCTGCCTCACCATGTGTTCATTCTCAAAATATGACTGCTCACCAGCTCCCAGAAGAGATGGGACTTTAATAATAAACATAAGATTTTGTTGATTTTTTTTGTACTTTATTGTCAACTATTAGGTAGTAACAAAGTTTTTTCAACAATGCTCAAACATGAGCAGGTGGAGGTGGAGGGAAATTGCTCCACTGCCTTAAAGAACACACAGAGATTTCTTCTGACTTGCACCATATCCACAGAAAACTAAAAATCAATTTTTTTACTTTATGTTTCCCCTAAGGCCTTATCTACACAATTCAGCCTTAAAGCCAAACAGACAAGCAGTGTTGCATCTGCTGGCCAACTCATGGCTGTCTTCCTGCTGTGAGAATTAAGCATCACACAGCTTACAGCTGGGCCAACTTGCTTAAGCAGTAAAAAATTGGGAAACGGAGAGGAACAAACAGTGGCAGCAGGGTATGGAAGAAAGAGGCTGTCCTAGGCTGAACCCAGAGACAGAACATTCCCAGCAAAGCCTCAAGGCCGGCAGGCACAGCAGCACAGACTGTGGAGAAGAGGGCAGGCTCACACTAAGAATGGAACCAACACAGAAAGGACACAAGAGTGACTGTGCAGAGCCCCCCAGGCCCCAGCCGTGCCAGGCTGCCAGCACAGAGCGCTCAGAGAACACAACAGCCTGTGACTCGCCTGGACAGGGCTGTTCTGATCGCTCTGCAGCACCCCCAGTGCAGGACAGCCGGGCACTGCCCCTGTCCTGAACGTTTTCAGCTGGAATAGGCCATCAACACCCTTAGCACAAGCACAAGATCCACACCATCTGGTACGGATGCTCCTCAAGATGAGACTGAGTCCTGTGCCCAAGTGCCAGCAGAAGCCAGGGTGGAAGGACAGTTCCCACGATGAAAGGTCACCCAGGGCAGAAATGAATGCAATAAGCAGAAGACAACGAAGTTGAACTGAAGCTGTTTGAGGCTCTCAGCTGCAGAAAGGGTCTGTCTTAAATCCAACCAAAGCAACTCCCCTAAAAGTGATCACACTACAAATGTAAAAAGAAGCTCAGAATCTCATTCCAAAATGGGTTATCAGCATTAAATCTAAGACTATTAAATATACTCAGATATGAAGAAGCCTAAAAACTTTAAAGTTCAGTGTCTGCACCCAACAGTTTTGTGAGGAGAGGCTTGACCAAAGCTGTGCACACAGGATCAGTCCTTAGGAGCTATATCAGAACTCCTGGTGAAGATTTTATCTTAGCAGAGAGCTTTTCTGCTTGCTTCTAATACAGCAAGAGCACAGAATCCTCTTTACTGGGTATTAGAATTTACTTCCATCTTGGCCTTGGAAGGGCATGAAAGACAAATCTTAGGTTTCATCAGCTTTACCTAAGACTCAGAATTTATACTCTTTTTTTGACAAAGTTTTGATGAAATAAAGTCAGCTACTCAGGAAGTATATGCAGAAAGGTGACAAAGTGAGTTATCAGCTGGCAAACACACAGAGGCTAACATTCAAATTGTAGATAACAGCACCACTCAGGATTACTGGCAGGCAGACAAAGGCTCAGGTGCTTTGCCAGCATTTTCTACTGAGAATGTCAATACTTTAACACACACAGAGTAAAACTAAGTACGTGATGAGTCTGCTGCCTCAGTAGAATATCCAGGGTCTCCATCCTGACATGGTGATGATCACTTATGCAGTGACATCACTGTAACAGTTTGGTAAAATCTGACAATCAGTTGTCCATCATGCTGGAGATTTCATTTCTGCTGATTTGACAGAACTGGTAACTCACTGCACCCCCTGGGGATACAAAGAGCAGCTACAACTCAGTTTAGGAAAGGTGATCCAGGACATAAAGTTGAGAGGGGATTCCAAACTTGGTGAAAATTTTAGAACAATCATATGGTAAAGAACAATCTTTATTTGTAATTAACCTCTCCTGTGTATGTTAGAAGTATGTTACTGTGTATGAGCACACATCTGACAATCTGCATACCCTGCAACCTTTGATCTAGGATATTAAATTAAGTGTCCCTTGTACCTGCAACATGATATGCTATAGATTAAAATGAGCCTAATATAAATTCATGCAGTCCAGAGAAATTAAAGACAACCTCACATGTAGCAACACTGAGTTATCCTCCTACTTCTCAGATAGCACAAGAATATTTGCTATCCTAAATGCAAGACAATGGATTTTAAAAACATATTCTTTTATGAGAAAAAAAGGAATTTTAAGACACATTATGGTTTTGCCAAAATGGCAATGGGGTTCTAGTTAACAGTAGTTCAGCCAGACATAACTCCTATCATTTAACACATGAAAAACCTCTGCCACCTCCTGACTGACAGCCCTGTTGAAGAGGTACCTGCTGTACTACCACATGCTTAGAAGGGCTGAATAACACATGGAGGAGGGGGACAAACCACAAGGTTTTCTCCTTTAATTCTTCCTGCTCATCCAAAACTCCCTCCCTTTAAATCAGTCAGTATTTGAACAAACATCCCCCAAACTGAAAGGCTAATACACTGATCCAGAAACTAAATCCTGCAGGGAGCAAGTACCAAGACTTGAGCTTTTCTGTCCCTATGAGCTTGGGGAGACTGACTACAGAAGAGCTGCCATTTATCTGCAGGACAGATGTTATTTACAACAGCTCCACTTAATCCAGGCATCATAGCTGCTGCATCCAAAAGGAGGTGGAACCTTGAGAAGTCAAGAAAGCAAATCACCTTCTCCTTGCAAGAAAAATATTTTAGAAAACCCACAAGGACGGAAACAGGGATGCAGGATGGTAAACAAAAATTTTCTTTGGCTGCAAATAAATGACCAACATCTCAGCTACTTCCAAGAAGTCAGAGGCTAATCTGAACCAAGGCTGTGCTAAAGCAAGGCATTCATCAGGAACTTGTGATGCCAGAAACCAAAGCACAAGACCTCACCACACTTTAAATGTGTTCTCACAGGGCAAATATCAGTCTAGTCAGGCATGGCTCATGCACAGCAATCGAGCCTCTGATGTAGTTAACAACAAGCCTCAGGGCCAAGACAGGCCTTACAGATCCTGTTAACCTCTCCAGTGTTGCCTGTGGCAATCTGTGCATGGGGCAAAAGGCAGCTCTCTGCTCCCCAGCACAACTGGGACACAGACAAAGAAACTGGGAAGAAGGAATGTACAAAAACACTCACCCCAAAAGCCATCCCCACAAGCTGCAGAGAGGGATCCTGGCCTACTCCCTGCTGTCCACCTGCCACAAGGTAAGGCCCTCACCATCACAGAGTACCACAAAGGGCTGTTGAGACCCCCTTTGAATTCTTTTTTACACTTCTGCCATCAGCCTCTTGTCATTCCTTGTTTTTCTCTAATTTGGATAAAACAATTCTCCACAGAGAATGGCCCAGAAATTCCTAAGCAGTTGTCAGTGCTTCCAAACAGTGTTTAAAACTCTGAAAGCAGTACCTAAGGCCTACATCAAAGTCTCACTGAGCTGGCTGTCATCACAGCATTTACTACCTTGCATTTCCAGTGTCTCCTAAGGAAATGCTGTATTTTCCTTTACAGATAATAGGGAGATTGGAGAGCGGGATATGTAAAATTTTTCTGCCCCCAGTACATCATCTGGGTTAAAGCACCATGCCTACACCACACACCAAGTTTTAGATAGCAAAGATTCCCTTTTTGGTTGTTTGCCTTTCACATTTTCCTCCTTATTCCCCACCACATCACCTGTAGCACACTCCACATTCTCTGTGATCCAAACACAATTGCACCACTAGCACACAAGAAATCAATGTACATCTGAAACCAGCAGCAGGTGGCCACAAGAACTCCCAGACACGAGAGACACACAAAGGGGACACCGAGCCCCAGTGCTTCAGGTAAGAAGCAGGCAACTAAAGCAGATGTACCATGCAAAACAAAGGCTGATTTAATGCCAAAGTCTCTAGGCAGAAGGATATGAAGAAACAGAGTATAAAACCAGCATAAACAGATTTATTTTCCTAAGTTTTCCACCGAGGCTTTGTCAGCATTGCAATGCAGACAGAAAAAACCACCGTTAAAAACCTAACTAAACAATTAAAAACCATTAAGACAGTGACAATGAACAGCAGAAACAAAAATAACAGTTTTTAAAATTAATTTGGCCACACCTACTTTTCAGTCAAATGCTTTAACCATAATCTTGAAAGACAGGGATTAAAATACAAAGTCAGCTTTTTAAAAAACACAGGGGACACTTACTCCACAGGTAAGCAGTGGCAATGACACCACTAGGTGTAACTTACGGGAGGAGCAGCCGACAGGCTCCTTCCAAGCTGGGCAGGCGACAAAGAGCACACCAGGGAGGGACAGCACAAGGCTGCCGGTGCCAGGCCTCAGGAAAGACACAAGGACTTCGGCGACAGCAAAAAGGAGGTGGCAACACCCACGGGCACAGGAGCAGCACCTTGGGATGGACCATGCTCAGCACAGGCTGCAGCCCTGCTTCCAGTCATCCTTATAAAACAGGCTAAAAGCAAGCAAGCCGAAGGCACGCGTATGGCTCATGACATTATTTTTAGGTTAGAAGCCAGAAAACCTTTCCCTCTCCGAGAGGCCCCGACACTGCTCATGCCGGCCACACATTCGCTCTGTTCAAACCTCCCGCCTGAACCCGCCTAGCCTTACACCGCGGCCGACGTGGGAAGGCACAGAAAGGCCCGAGCTGCCCACGCCCGCAGCCGCCGAGCAGGAGGGAGCCCCATCCCCTCAGCCTGCCGGGCCCTCCGACAGGAGACCCCCATTTTTGCCCTTCCCCTCCATCCATCTCTCCCTCCCGCCTCCCCGCCCGGCCTGGCCCAGCCGGCATTACCAGTGCTTCCCGTAGAGCCAGTGTCCTCCCCAGCCCAGCAGGCAGGCCCCGAACGTGGATTTCTTCCAGTGGTGCCTGAGGGCCGCCAGCACTTTCGCCATCGCTCCCCGCCGCGCCGGGCGCCGCNCGGCCCGGCTGGAAACGGCTCCCGCGGCCCCGGCGTTCCGCGCACGCACCCGGCCGCGCCGCACGGAAACAAACCCAGAGAAAACCGCGAATCCCAAGGAAAAGAGGTTTCTCTTCCCAGAATCCCGCCGCTCGCTGCCTTGCTCCAGCCCCCGAGAGGACTTATTGCCACGAGCTCTTGGCTGCCAGCGCTGACGCTGCCCGGGAGCACGGGGAGATGGAGATGGAGCGTAGCAGAGGACAGAAGTGAATAGGTCTTTTTTCCACATTNCTCCGTGGCTCCTGGAGCAGGACCAGCCTGGCACGTCCTGGCCATGGGCAGACAGACTGATCCCAGTGGCTTTTCATCAGCTGGCCACCAGCAGCCCCAGCCCTGCCCCGCAGCCATCGCACCCAGCCCATGGGTCAGCCAGGGAAATAATTCCCGAGCCAGCCATTGCCTGGGCTGGCCACTCGTGCTGGGTGCTGTGGGAATGATCCTTTTGCACCCCTAAACACCCATTTTTCCACCTCATAGCAAAAAAAAACCCCAAAAAACAAAACAAAAAAAAAAACCAGAACAAACCCAAACCATAAAAAAAAACCAAACCAAGAAAACTCCAAACCTACCCAAAACACCAAACTCCAACCAACCAGCCAAACAAACAAAACACAACAACAAACCCAAAGAAAATCAAAACAAAACTCACGAATAAGACAAAATCACAAACAAACAACAAACCGAAAATATTCCCAAATAGGCAGCAAGAAGAAATGTTGTCCAGGAGGAAGCTGGGGTTTGCTGTTTAAACCCATCCATCGGGATGGCCATAAGAATTGGAGAAGTGTCTCCAATCACACATGGGAAAAACCAGTATCACAGGCATGCCATGAACATCCTGCAAGGGGAAGGTGGAAACAACCAAGGAGCAAGATCTGACCTCATCATGGAAAAAGCTCTGGGAAAAACTAGTGGTGCTAGCCTCTCCTAGAATTAGGTTGTAACCAGTATTGTCTATAACTATTTTTCACAAGGTAACCCACCCAGTTGATCAAGGGAAGCCAGTACGTGGATTTCAGTAAAGCTTTTGTCAGGAAAATCCACAAACGCCAGAAGTTTGTGTCCATAAAGGAGACAGAGGAGTCCTGCAACTTGATTCAAATAAAGGGAGAGAGTCCATTGGGGCACACCACGGGGTTTTCTCTCTCAAGGTTTTGGAGGGTGCAGCCTCCTTTTATCCTGAACTCCCGGCCACATGTTGCCCTCTTCCTTTCCCCACTAACTCAGGTACTAGGAAGGTACAGCCTTCCTAAACTTCCTGCAACATATCCCCCCTTGAAACTATTATTTTACCCCAAAGTTTCAAAGCTCAAGCTTGTACAGACCCTTATCTGTTTCAAGAGCCAATAAACCCGCTGCCCAGAGTCAGGAGGGACATTAAGACCCATTTCAAAGATGTTAACACCCACACCTTCACCCATGGAATTGTTTAAAGACATGAGTTTTCCTCTCAATCCCTCCTCTTCTTGTTTCTCAGTTTGTCATTACAAACCCTAGTTATTATTAACTTAACCCTTTTTAACAACCTGGAACATTTAAAACACCCCCTCCTGACTTTTCCACCTCTGGTCCCTGCACCAGGTGTCCAAGTAAATACAGAGAATAAAGTAGACAATGACAGTTCTTGTTCACCCATTAATCACTCACCTGGATCATGGCAGCCCTTCAGTTTTGCTGCACCCATTCAGTACAGAGTCTTAAACTGGACTAAAAAAAACCAAAAGCAATTAATATTATTACACAGAGAAAATATATAAAACAACTCAGTGGACACAAGCCAACTTACTGTTCATGTCTCATTCTTCCTGGCCTCTCCCAACCCTGTACAATGTGTTTGAAGGGAGTGGGCAAAGGCAGCTATGAAGGTAACACACACTGTGGGAATTTGCATACCCACACTCACAATCACCTGTTGTGGTTGAATAAAATGCACCTGCTCATCTTTCCCACTTACCAAAAGAACATTGGAACAACTGTTCCCACTTTGACATAAAATTCAAATTAGAGGAGTTCCCATGTCTACTAGGAAACACACTTTGTGGTTCAGCAAGGGCTGCAGTGTGGTGAGCCCCCGGTACAATAACAGATCCTGACACCCTTAACAATGCATTTCTAATGTTCTTTTTACAAATGGCACCTTGATTCCTTACCAATCATTGTCCTGCTGGCTGCCCCCTTCCCTCTTATCCTGTGGCTCCCTGCACTTTTCCCCAAAGTTTCTCATGACACATGAGAGAGGGCGAACAGCTGCAAAGATTTCATAAAAGTGCCAAGTTATTCAGAGGGACCCCATCCTATAAGAAAGGAAGAGGGATGTTGGCCATTCCTAACAATCTTCTGGCTAAATCAGTGATGTGAGGGAGTAATGCTGCTTTTGTAGACCACTTTTGACAGGGACTTCACTCTGTGGACTCAAGAGAACAAGGATGCACTCTGGCAGGGACCAGCAGGTCAGGTTAATGAATGGAACACTGGACAGAATTTTTTTTTCTGAATTTTTTGCCCTGTTACAAAATGCCATTTTAGCAATTCAAAAACATCAAAGTCAATAAAATGNTTTTTTTTTTTTTTTGTAAAAAGGTTCTCCAAATCCTTCCGCCTAAGAATGTCAGGATGGGATATGAGTTGTAACATAAGGTGGCTGCTTGAGGCCAAATTTGGGATTCTGGGTATGCAAAAGTCTGTTCTGCAAAAATCAAGTTGATGCAGAAAATGATCCAGAAGACACTCTGCTGTTAGTGATAAGAAAAACTGATTAAACCCTATGGATTAGTATCCCTACTATGTTTTGGGTTTTCTTTTCCCTTTATTTTGTAGAGCAGAAGATCTGGGATATTTTTTCTTTAAGTAAGAAAACATTATCTTCTCCTGATGAATATTTCAGGCATAACCTCACACAGTAGCCATTGCTTGCCACTTAAATATTCCAGGTTCATTTGTCCAGTGCATCTCAGTGTGCTGAGTACATGCACTTGATGCAGTGCTGAATGTTCTAGGTGGTGTGGAGTGATTAAATGTCCTACTTTTCTTTCAGTGTTTGTCCTACTTTTTTGGAGGATTCAGGTGGTATGGCCAACTGCTAACAGCAATGATAGCCTCAGATATTAGTACTCTCATCCTTTTCTTCACTTATGAAAAGATTGTGTGCAGATAAATGCTTTTCAAATTCATAATCCTCATGTGGTGCCACAAATAATTTACAAACATCTACTAACTTCTTATTTTGCAACCAAGTCTACCGAGTACAGTTATGTTCATTAACGATGTTTCCAAAACAAGCTTGAATCTTTAAAATAAAGCCTATTTAGTATTCTAATACATGTTCAGAGCAGTCAGAAAAAATGCTTAAATGTATGAAAGACCTGAGTATCTCTAAGATGGATGAATGGCAATTTTCCTATGTTCATGACCAAGAAAACACAGCGGAGCTAGTATAAATGAGAAATATTACCTCAGTTGCTAGCTGTCTTCAGAACCCTTAGCAGAGGGACTTGACCCTGCTTTGGGCAGGGTGGTTGGACAGGGTGAGGTCCAAAGGTCCCATCCCCCCTACTGGGACTGTGTAAGAATCTCTATCTGAGATTTTGGGTTGGTGATTTTTGATGTAGGGCTCTTTGAAGAGAGCTGCCCTTAGAAGAAAGAGGCAGTGCAGACAGCAATGACAGATTGTGCACTTGTCTTTTTGCTTGGCTTAGAATGCAGCATCCATTCCGAAATTCCTTCTGGCAAACATGTATGTCCTAGATTTTGGCCGTGGCTGTCTGATCACCCTCGAGGTAGATCACACCTGCCATGCTGCTGCATGTACCAGGTAATTCTCTTTTAGCTGTCCTAGTTTTCTGCATGTCAGATCAATAGAAGCAGGTATTAGAGTGTGTGCAGTGGAAAATGAGAGGATAAAGGACTGATCTTGAGCATCCTCTAGATTATGTGCTGTAGTAATTTTTTAGGCCAAGTAAAATTCCTGCTCTTTTCCATAACACTGTTCAGAGGAGGCTGGAATGCGTGATTTTGTTTTCTTACAATTGGTAGATGTTTTTTTGTAAAAAACAGATTAATTCAAAAAGCTGCTCTGTAACGTTTAAAACTTGACTGGGGATGTGTCACCTAAAATTATCTCACAAGTTGTGTATGAAGACAGGTGAACACTTCATCCTAGTTACTCATGTCTGACCCTTTTATGATGAGTAATTTTTTTATCATCCTTTCTCTACCATCAGTTCCAAGCCTGTTAGCAGGAGAATCTTCAGACACATGATCATGCTTCAGGCACATACTTATTTGTTACGTTGGAAAAGTCACATCCTCAGTCATCTCAGTGCTAAGCCACAGAATGTAAAAGAGACAGTAGGGAGGGTTTTTTATCTACTGCTTGGCCACGTCCTACAATTGGTAAGAAAATAATTTAGTCTCCATTTCTGTCCAGCACAATCTGTGCCTATGTTTGCATGAAAAAAGAGACCTCCCCAGTCCAGTGTAGTCCTTCTGTCATCCTTACAGCAGTGCAGAATTGGGACCCCTCAGCCTGCTGGTTATTCTGGTGTTTGAGACTCGTTTATCGATGGTCTGTGCTGTCAGCACATCCCGTGCCCAGGTAATTCTGTCTCTTCAGGTGCTTTCTTACGAGTAAAATGCAAATAGCTGCTTGTGTTGCAAAGAGACCAAATTTGCTGCTCTGCAGGAGCTGTGTGTTTACTGCAGCGATGCACATCCGTGTTCCTGCCAGACCGAGGCAGCGTTGGCTGTTACAGCCTGCCTACGTCCCCCTGCTTTTCACATGATTAATATCCTTGTGGCCAGAGTGACGGCATCCTCACACAACCTTCAGGCTTTTGTGCAGCTGATGAGGAGAAAAATAGAATCTAAATATTTCCATGTCTCTGACCCAGCAAGAGAGATTATAATTTGCTGTGTCTACAACACCTGAACACCAAGCGTGGTTTAAACTGAGGGAAAGCCCTTTTCCTTTGTGGATGTGAGCAGCACTAACTGGAAATCTCTCCAGATCAGGCTGTGGGATGGGAGCTCCAGCCGTTCAGGAACATCCACCTCTGACTTTTCTTAACTGCCAGTGACAGGCATAGGCTTGGCTGCAGACAGAGCTCTTTCCCTTCCTGCCCAGGAGGGTCCCTGGGCTAGCTGAAATCTCTGGTGGGCTTCCCAGTCTGTGTCTCTTTGCTTCTGTTCTTCTGGTTTTGTGTCCAGGGCCTGAAGCTCCTCCTCCACAGCGTGTCCCAGGTCCCACTCCATTCTACCCTGACTGATGATTTATATAAGAGAGAGAAGCACTGCAGCCACTGAAGCTAATCAGAGAAAGTTCCTGCCTGTGAGAGCAGAGAAAGTTCATGATGGATTCTCTTGCCCTTATTTCCAGCTCTGCCTGGAGGTGTGATTCCCTGGGGCAGTCATGTCTGCAGTCAGTGCCTGCTCCACTGGTTTGGAGAAAGAACTGAATCACATTGGCAGAGTTTTTGGTTGAGTAACTCAGAGAAACTCTGCACAAGAATAATCCCTCCCTTCCTCCCCCTCCTTGCTCTTCCTTGGCTCTTCTGTAAGCAGAACATGACCTGAGCTTCACCCTCCCTAGAAGGAAATTCAGGAGTGTGCCTAGCGCATTTATATGGCAAAACCCACGACCTTTACACCCTGCCCCCTCTCCCCACATCCAAGCTATTACACAGAAAAATACCCTTATTCTCTGAGTTTATTAATCTTTTTTTCCAAGGGAATGAATAGAGACATTCACAGCTTTTGAACAGCAGCAGAAACCCATTAAGTTGCTCTGTGGCAATCTTGTCAGGAACTTGTTCCTTTAGCAGAGACACGTTTCAGAAGGCTCTACACTCACTCCCAAACCATTTGGATTCAATACATGCAGGTGCCACTGAGACATTAGCGTGAGCAGGCCTGGACCCTAAGCTTTGAGTGTATTTAGATCTCCTCTGGGTCTGCTCCAGATGGAGGAGCAAGGCCAGTGCCCCGGGACTGGGATCTATCCATTCACCCAGCAGCACAAGCCCCTGCACAGAAATGTCCAGCAGCTCCTGTGCTAATTCTACTCTGCTTCTCAGTGAAGGTCTCAGTGAGAGCCACATCAAAGACATCAATTCTGCTGCTGGTACAGGTTCCTACCCTCAAGAAAGTCCTCCTGACTGAGGCTAAGGTCACTCCTCTCTGAACTCATGCTGTTACTATGGTACTGCTACGTATTAGAGGGCTCAGCATAGAAAGCAGTAGGATAGCAGGAGAGAGCCTGAATGCACAGTGCAGACCTGCCTGCAGGATGTGCATTCCCTCTAAGCAGCACCTCTTTGGAAGGGATGTAGCTTCCACCCAGCAGGCTGGCATGACCAAACCCCTCCTGGCCCTAGATCTGCAGGCAGGCATCGTCACTTCTGCACTGAGTCTGAGTGAGGGATGTAACCCATGAGACTCCTCACTCAGGCATTTTGCTTTTGGCAGAGATTAATGCTCATTGTTTAACAAAAGAAATAAATCATATTCTCTCCTCTTATCCCAGTTGTACAGCTGGATGAAAGAGAGTAGGAAATTAAGGCTTTTACACTTAAGGCTTTTTGTTCCTTGATTTCAGTGACTCCACAATACTTACCTATATTCACACTGAGATACTGCCTACCCAAAAAAATCCAGCTGCTGCTGCTATATACCATCCTGGTTATATCCCATGGCCAGATGATCTTGTATTCAGAAGAGCTTCTGAAAACTACTAATATATCTGCAGCAATGGTTCATTTTTCACTGAGGAGATGACATCCTAATCTATGGACCAGATGGAGTGGGGCCTTGGGCAATTGTAATCAAAGAGCAACAGCCATAGTTTGAAGGAAAGAGATTCCCTGTTGGTTTTCTATTAAATGCTTCTATTTTCATTTTCTTTCGACTCAATTGTGTGCATCACCATGGCCCACTGAACACATCTGGCTGACATCTTAGATCACATACCCGGCACATTACTGTGTTTGTTCAAAGTTTCACTCCTTCCAAAGTCAGTGGCAATGCTCTCTGACAATGACTTGTTTTATCCTTGTCCTTAGGTGGAGTTTGGGGATCAACAGAAGCAGTTGCAGGCAAAGGCAGGCTGAGAAAATCCGTCACTGTAATGATGAAGCACTCCTATTCCTTTTCACCAACCAAATACCTCTGCTGCAGGAGAAGGTAGAAGATTAATTTGTCTTGAATGCTGGAGTGCAAAATATGACCACTTAGAAAAAGTATAATCCCACTGAGTTTCTATAAATTGGTCTAGTTCAGTCCCTGCCAAAAGATATATTCTGCATTTTATACTGACCTTTGCTCACAAATTGTAAGTGGCCTCTTCATCAGTCTGTGAAGTAGAGGTCTTAACGTCTTCAGGTGTTGATGAACACATAATTGTATTTTGTCTTCTTCTTTTCTCAGTAAATCAGTTAAATCAGAATAAAATCTGATATTCTGCTTTCTCATAGCTTTCAACTGTTTAAAGGTAATCACTTTTTCCTGTGAGAAAAAAGTTGTTGGAGTTACAGATCCTGTCATATATACTGCTTCCCTTAGGTTTGGGAAGACATTAGAGAGTTCTTCCAAACATTTTCTTTACAAACTCTGTAGCATTTTCAGCAAATGTACTTCAACAAGCTCTGTGGATAGCTTGATTTTGAACAGTTTCACATTGCATTTATCTTCCAGAAAGTTACTAAGTGATGTGGTTTTATGAATTGTTGTTTTCATGTTGTTAATTGACATGCTAATTATGACTGACACAGGCATTGCTTTTAAATCCCATGTTGTTTCTTTCCCTCCATACAGTGCATATTCTTTGAATTCCTATCACATTATGATCTGGTGTCAGTTCAAAGACTGGCTTTGCTTTTCAAGCTGTTTAGACATTCTTTTCACTTATTATGCTGCTTTAAGGATCTCTGATAAGATGTTGCTGAGGGCAGTGTGAGACTCTGGGACTTGACTAGGCTAGATTAGAAGAGCCATGTATTTTACATTAAATGAAAGTGGTTTGAACCACAGTAACGAGCCAGTACTTGTTATCCACGCTCTCCAAATGCACAGGCATTATTGACTCCATTTATATGACATCTTCTCTTGCTTTGTTTTCTTGCTTTCCCTTGCTAAGAACAGATGGGAAGAGTAATTTAAATACCGAATACCATAAGGTACCTGGAGTAAAGTAAATTAAGGAAATACCATAAGTGAGAGAATGAAGTGTTCAACTGCTAACAGGAGATTTACAATTAAGAATTAACAGAGAAGATAACTTTGCCAAGAAACAGCAATCACTTCACAGAGTGAATCTTGCAGAGGATGGGCAGGGCTCTGCCATTACAAATACATGGAGGATCCCAGGTCATGGAAAAGAGGAGACTCAAGATGTCAAACATGTAAAACAGTGTATGGATTTCTGCACACTGTAGCAAGCAACATAAGTAGAGATAATGTCCATTACATGATGAAAGAGGCAAGGAATACTTTGCTTCACAAAAACATGTGAATACCAACAGAAGGAATATATAGGATGGGTAATGAAAACAAGGACAGCACCACATGCTTAGATAAAAATTGCACATAGTGAAAATGTACAACATAGCAGCCAAAGATGAAATTATCTAACTGGAAATAAATAAGACATTTATTTTTAAACTGTTATACAGAAGCATATGTGTTGCCAGAAATACTTTTGGAAGATACTTGTGGGAGAGCCACACGTAGCAGAAAGTACATATGGAAACAGAATGGACAGGGATAAGCTTATTAGGCACAAAGAAGTATGTGAACAAAACTGGAAAATAAATGGGCAACATACTGGAAAAGGCATAATTTGTAATATTGACCCAGAAAAGATCTCAACTCCCTTAGCATCATGCTATGTGCTCTCTGCAGTTCTTATCTTTAGGGAAGACACTCTTAAATCAGAGGCAAGGAGGGGATGATGGTAGGATCACTGAATGGAAGATGTTAGAACCATCACATTAATTTTCGTAGGAACAAAGCACAGTTTCTTCTAGTACTGGGACAAAGCTAAGCAAACCAAACAGAAAATTCTAGATAATGCAAATAATGCTGGAATAAATAACATAACATAAAAACTGGAACCAGTATGTCACGGGTGAGAGGACAAGAGAGAGCCTGTCCACATAGATGAGGAAAACATGTAAATATTCATTGGGAAGGCTGCTAACATTTGCCCCTAATCTGGCTGCTTGCAGCAACCACCTGGAGCACTGCTGCTCGCTGATGTTTAATGGATGTGCAGTGTCAATATTAATACAGAGTCTGAGAAACTGAAGGAGTTTATTAGGGGACTCTATTCCAATGGTTCACAGCACAAGAGTTAAACTATGCATTCATTTCTCCAAGGATACTATTAGTGGTCCTGCAAAGCTTTGCTCAAAGCTGCAAAACAATGACTTCAGTGCCACAGATGCCAATGAAATGTGATCTTAGTGTGTTCTAGTAAATAAAGAGATTTTGGGTTTTTTCACAGAAAACAGTGTCTGCTGAAATTGGCCATGTCACACTACTGAGACTGCCAAGCCAGTTCATCCTGGGAATTTCTGCTTGCGGTTAAATACACAGCTGGCAGGCAATTTGGGGGCCTAGAGCTACTCCCAGCTACCTCTGTGAAAATGCAATAGGTACAGCTTAGAATTACGTGTTGTCTGTAATGATCTGACTTTGAAAAGCAACAAACCTACTATGCAAAGTTTTGCCCAACCTTGAACAAAAGACAGACTGAGATTGCCAGAGATATGACAGAGAAAGATTATAGAGAAACTAAATGTTATTACCAGAATTGCTATTAAAATTCTGTAGAAACTCTCAGTAGTTAGGACCAAAATGGATCTGTGAAAGCCCTTAAGAGAGTGAAAAATTTAAGAGCCAGGAAAATATTCCATAGACCATTAAAGGCACTAAGGAAGCTGGCAAAATTCACTAAATATACCAAAAACAAGCAAGAGATTTAAATGGTTCCTTTAGATGGTGGAGGACAAGCTGCAGAGCTGTGCACCTGCCTGTGTGTGTGCACTATTGCTCCCATCACTTTACTAAAACAGTGGGACATGAACAGCTGTGTACTAAGTGGAGTTTGTCACCTGGAGCCCACAGTCAGTTGTGTGAACATGCCTGAGCCAAGAAGGGAGGGAGGAAGGGGATGGTGAGCCTGTTGTTTCAGCCAGCACAGCTGGGCAGCCCCAGGATCTGCAGGTTCATGGATATGTGAATGCTTGGTCCCCAGTCAGCCTTGCAGATCCAAGGAGCAGCAGATTCCTTGCACTAATACTGATCCTGAAGTGTCACTAAGCATTGACTTAGAAAGGAACACGTGGCTTTAAGGTTACAACTTTGATGGCCAAGCATCCCTGTCACCGCGGTGCTGTCAGGCTTTTGTGGCCATCACACAGCAGGAATGGGAGCTAGGCAAGATGAAAGGCACAGCTCTGGAAGGCCAGGCACGGTTTGGTCACTTGGACCTCACTGTTCATGGAGGTCTGCTGGGTCCCACCTCAGCCACCACATCCTGGGCTGTGGCGAGCCACAGCTGCTTGTCCACTCACACTCTGGGCAAGGCTTTGTCCTACAGCCTCACGAGTGGATGGGACAGCCTGGACCAAGCATCAGTCACCAGTAATCTCAGTGTAATGAAATGTGTATCCTGGTAATTTGGGAATAATTGTATCTTAGGTTAATAGCCATTGAAATCTTCCCTCACCAAGTTTATTTACTCCATGACACAGTTACTATGTCCTAAACAGAAATCACCCTCAAGGTATCATCTAATTATCTTCTCATCTTTCTGCAAATCTGTTTCATATTACCAATAATCTTATTACTACAACTGCAACATTCATTAAGCAAATGGAGAACAATAAAAATACATACAGTAATAGCAATCAAATTAGGTTTGAATCTCACAGTGAATGATGGATAATTCTAAATCAGATTGTTCTCTTAGATTTTTCCTCATTATTTTCTAAAAAGGTTTAAATAGTTCAAAAAATTTAAATTACAAGGTTTTCTTCTAGAGTATAGCCGTGTATGTGACCTGGTTACCACAAAATGGCACAGTCAGGAGCAGAATTGGTTGTGGAAGCTTCCCTTTGTGAGTAGGGAGACCTCTCAGCAGAGACAGCATTGCTGGGTTCCCATGGCAAACACCAGTCCCTGCACAGGCCAGGTGAACTCTGTGACAGTGATCCAACACCTCTTGGGTATGTCAGGTGCTTCCAGGTGACATCCTTGCATAGGACTAGGAAGCCATCACTTCCTTCTTGACGTGTAGTGGCTCCTGATGTTGCACTGAGCAAAGCAAAACCACAGATTAGTTCTGAGCCATCCGTATTTAAAAGATCTGAGGCTTGATCCTCAGCTCAGGGGAGTAAATGGAAATGCATTCATGAAGTGCAGATGGGTAGATTTTCAAGCTGTTCTTGCCTATCAGCTGTGCCAGTTTCTATTTAGGTCTGTTACACCTGCACGGAGCCACTTGAACATGGATCAAAACAATTCCCGTCCCTAGCTGTGATCTGTACTCTCTAGTCCAACAACAGATCATCATTTGTCTCACTGGTAAAATAACTGCTGAGGAATATAAGAGATTTTTTTTCAATCTGCAAATGCACAAAAATATATTTGGAACATTTTATGGGTACATTGCACACCTGATGGAAATATGACTGCTTCTTCTCTGGGTACATCAAAAATATCCTCAGCCAGTCTCACTGTTTCTATCAAATCTACTCTTTTATTTTATGTTCATTCTGGCCTGGAATTTTTTTTTCTTTTTTTTTTTTTTTTTTTCTGAGCATCACAGATGAGCTTGTGACCACTTTGGTTTGCTCTGCCAAATGGCCTTAGAAGAAATCCAGCCTCTGAAGTACAGTGTGTCCCATTAAATCAATGAGGGGATGGTGTGATACATGCTTATGTGCATGTGCAAATTGCTGTGTGGGAGAGGGCCAAGGCAGAGAGAGGTGCCTGGATTTGGTTTGGACTCAGGAGAGGCTTCTGATCATTGCCTTTTTGTGTTGGCCCAGTGCCTTCCTAGTTTGTATTCCTCCAAATAATTAAAATCCTTTTTTGTTTTAATATACAAGTTTGCTTTCACCTCAATAATTCAGTACCACTACTATAAATATAATAGAAATACAGCTATGCCAAAGTATTTTTTTTTTTTTTTTGCAAAATGGGCAGAGAGATAATAAATAGGAGTTTTTAAAAACATAAAACTTTCCTGGACCCATAAAGAAAGAATAAAATGGGAAATTGGAGCACAATATCCCACCCCTGATGGTATGACAGCCTGTAAATCTCTTTTCCTTTTCCCATTCATGTTGTGTGACCCTCCTGTTTGGGCTGTACTTGCTATGACTGTGCTCCTGTAGAGAAATACATCCCAGATGATGTATGCAGCCAGGTTTAGGAGGAAGGAGGCAGGTCCCAGGGGCTCCCACTACGCTGTTCAAAGAGACACAAGTCTTGTGGTGTGCAAAGAGGAACAAGAGGTCAAAGGGAATAAGCTCTGTGGCCAGCTCCCCTGTAACTCACATCCTGCATCACACACTGCCAGCCTTTCTTCTGCTGCAGTGCTAGCTGGGCTCAGTCAGGAAATGTAAAAAAGCAGTCAGCTTTAAGAAAAAAAGTGATGTGTGCCCCTGGTTTAGTGTTGGGAGCCATCTGCCAGCCCAGTGCTCTGCCTGGCTGGAGATTCCACTCAGGACCCTGTTTTATCCTCCCCCTTCCTCCTCTGTCTGGAGCTGCTGAGGAAGGGGCTTCTGATCCCCAACACCCTCACACAGTTTAATGTGGGCTCCCCAGGATGCAGAATTTGTAGGAAATCCCTTTCCAGCCAGCCCTCTTGGGGCTGCTGGAAGGAGCCAGGACAGAGCAATATTTTGTCAGCTCTCATTGTGGTTTGCAACTTTGGAAATGACTCCTGAGGAGCTGGAAATCAGTAACATGGCTCCTCCTGGCCATTCTCTTGGTGGTTGGAAGCTGAGCTGCAGACCTTGGGAATTGAGTTTGCCCTCAACCTCCTTGGATGTCTGCAAGCAGAGGGCTGTGTTTTCTGAGCTGGCAGGAGCGAATGTGACAGCAAAGGAGAAATGAGAGAGGAAGGAGAATGAAGGGCTCTGCACAAAGGTGACACCCTTGAGGGCAGAGCTGGCAAGCTGAGACCTTGGTCTATTTGCACCAGCGTTGCTATTTGTGGCTGGATGCAGACAACAGTGAGGCAGTAAAAGGCCTTTTATTTAAGGTGCTGACACCTCAGGAGAAAATGAGAAAAAGAGAGGTGCTAAAAGAAAAATACATTGCTTTTCATTCTTCTGTCCTTTCACTTCTTCCTTAAATTTTATGGGATGAACTCGCTCAATTTAAGTACTTGTCAGCAAAGGTCTGACAGGACAATCAAGAGCCATCCTCTGTGCCAGCTGGGAACACTTCCAGGGGCCAGGTGCTGGCAGGTACCTCTGCACTGCCTGAAGGGAGAGCACTGCTTCCCTCCTCCTTCTCCCCTGCCCCCTGCCCACCAGGCAGTGAGCCTGGTGCACAACCTCCTGCATTCCCATTAGCAAGTCCTGCGAGCCCCTGGGCTGCAGGAGGACATTCTGTGCTCAGGAACAGATGAACATGCTCCTGATAAATGTGCAGCTTGAATCTAGCTCTGCAGAGAAGCTGTGGGGCTGGTGAAAATTAATTTGTTGCTGGCAAAACGGCAGAAAGGGACTGTTTTGTACAGACTGGGACTATGCCACCTGGCAATATTTGAGCAGCACTACCTCAGTAGATTTCACAATAAGCTCTTGCAGATGTTAGCCTGCATCCCTGCTTGCTCATGGGCAAAGCAAGGCTGGCAGGTGGGTTGTAGGGTTTTCTGCAAGGCCGTTCTGGATGGTGCTGTTACAGCTGGAGGAGGAAGAAAAGCCTGGCTGACTGCCTGTCCTGAGATACAGCTTCCCTTAGGGCATCTTCCCATCTCTGCAGATGTGTTTCAGCTTGCCAGGTGTACCTTGGGAGCATTCAGATCCTGACCCAGACGAGGTGGATCTTCGTTCCAACCGTGAGAGTTTCCTTATCACCCTCCCTGGTGGGCTCCGCTTTGGGATTCAGTCCCAGAGCAGAGACCTCAACAACAACAGAGCCTCCCAATGAAAGGAAGCGCTGATGGGACGCACCTTTGGCAGTAACAGCAATGACAGCTGTGACAGGCAAAGGTGTCACCCAGGACACAGAGCTGCTGCAGCCACCTGCGTCCCCTGACTTGGCTGGGCCTCCCGGGAACCTGCACACCTTTACAGAAAAAGCTGAGCTCTGAACATAATATTTTTAGACTGGTTTCCAAAGGAAATGAAGGTTCTGTCACTTCATGTCTGCCCATCTGTCCCCATCAAACTCTAGATCCACTGGTTATTTGCAAACAAGTTTGATGGAGCATTAGAAGTTTCAAGATTTATATTTGTGAAAATTGGTAGCTGGGAAGAGACAAGAAGTGCAAGGTAATGCATTAATCTCTATCTGACAGAGGGGAAGGAAGGGAGGACTCAGCAGTCACCCCTTCTGTCTGAAAGCTCTTTACAAACCTCAGCACATGCTATTTCTTGTTGCAAATATGGTGGGTAGAGAATTCCCAGAGGGAATGAGCTAGGTTAAATGAAGCAGAAACTACAGCCTGTCAGAAACACCCCAAATGTGAAACTGAGAACTTGAAGCTTTGTTCAATGCACAGGACAACACATTTCCCTCAGCCTCCTTTGCTCTGACAGGTTTGAAGGAAGCTTGTAAGAAAACATATCAGAAAAGAAGGAAATCTGCATCACTGTGCAGGTGGATATTTGGGGTGGCTTCATGTTTCATATTTTACCTGCTGAGGGCCTTGTGTACCTGCATGTGTGTGCTCACTTTATTTAGTCATTGGAAGGCCCTGAAGTACCAAGTGGCTTTCTGTGCATAGTGGTTTCAAATATATATGGCCAGCTCCAGGTGCCAACTGCTGCTATGAAGACTTTGCCTTTGTGTTTTATTCCCTTTTCTCACCCTCTGCCTGCCTCTGCTTTCCAAAACACATGCTCCTTATGGCAGGGTTTATTATTTCTCCCTTTATGTTCCTGGCATGCATTTTGAGTATTGCTGTGAACAGTTAGTAAAAGCCAAAGCAGGATACCTAATGCCTTCAGTTCTGTTTAACACCTCCTTAAATACCCACCATCACCTCTGACTGAAAGGGTTGTCTCTGGGGAGCTGAACAGGGGAGAGATGATGGCCCAAAGCTTGGGCTGTGTGACCTCTCTCCAAGCATATCTGCTGGCAATAGAGCTCTCCTGCTGCTGGGCATGCCCTTGGGCCACCAGCTCATTTCCTGGTGCAGAGCTGAGCTCTGGGAGAGGGCTTTGCTATCACAGGCAATGCAGCCTTCACTCGCTGCTCCCGGTGAGGTCTGCTTTGAATTTCAGAGCTGAGAAGGCCAAGGGTTTATCTCAGGATGGGAAGAAATAGCAGGGAATTAGACAGTCAAAGGAAAAGTGCAGTTTCTTACAGAGAAGTGGTCAGTGGTCAGTCTTTGCAAGTCAACAGCAGATGCAGGGTAGCAGGGACACTGTGTTTGAGGCATGCTGAGGACACTGGGGCAAGTCAGGGGTCTGCATGGTGAGCTCTGGGATGGCAGCAGCCTCTGTCACTCCTCGGTGGCCACAGGCTCACTGCTTGCTTTGGGGTGGGTTGGCAGGCTGATAAAATCAAAGCTGAGCTGATGCAGTTCTTCCACTTCTGTCTCATGCAAATGAATGAGACTGAGCTCCCTCTGAGCTGGGAGGGAGCAAAAATTTTAGTAAGTGTAGCTTGTTAGGTGGTCTGGTTTTGGTCTCTGCAGGAAAAGAGCTCAGCCGTGACTCTTTAGAGGGCCCCTGGGGAAGAGCCCGATAATGTAACAGAATAATGAGTGTCGAGCTATGAAAGCATTTCATTAGCAGCATCCTCACCCCATGCAGCCCCAGTCTGCTGCAGTTATCATGTGTGTCTGACAAGAAAGGTCACCGTGAGATTATCCTGCCTCTGAAACACAGCACTGCATTCTGCTGAGGGGGTCCTCACTCCTGGATGGGCACAAAACATAAGCAGATACTCAAAGCAAAGGGAAAGCTGAACTTTGGGGTGCTCCTCAGGGACACAGTGAGTGATTTCTCTGCCATGAGGAACTGGAGTTGTTGCTGCCTATCCCTCTGTTCAATCTGCTGAGGCCCCGCTGTGTTGCAGATGAAGCTGATGAGTAGATTTCTTTCTCCTAAACCTAATTCTCAAAATTTTCATTATTTTCCTTCCTAATTCAGTAGTTTTTTCCCTTCATGACTGGCTGGAATCTTGAATAGATGGTGCTAATTCAAAAGAGGAGCTGGACCATGAGAGATGAGCACTCCTGCTACACTTCCCAAACTAAGCTGCCAAGTCCAGGTGCCCAGAATTGTGGGGGGGCAATGTTTGTATGACAGCCTCAGCACTTGCCTTCCTGACTGAGACAAGGGCACAGCAAACCCCTGCTCTTCCATGGGTGGCTCGTGTGATGTTGGGTTATTCAAATCCCTCTGTTCATTTCCTCTGTGGTGAACTAGAGTTAATGCGTTTTCCCTTCTCTTGCTCTCTGCTTTATCTAGCTGCATTGCAGGCTTCTCTGTCACCCCGTGGCTCTCATGCAGCCTCTCATGCCCCAGAGCCAGACCCCAAGACATGAGCAGCAGCCTGGAAAGCACCACAGAGCTGGCAGCAGCAGGGCCGGGCAGCTTGGGCAGTGCAGGGAGCAACAGCGAAAGGTGGGCTTACAATTCAGCCCTCGTGGCTAGTGCAAACCTGGACTTTTATGCATAAATATTTCTTGAAGGCTGGCCATTTTCTTTCTGAAACGCAAGCCCTTCCATGACAGCATCTCTAGCTCAACCTTCAAGGACCAGCTGGTTTTTTAAGTTCACGTTCTTCTTCTCCCTTCCCTGTACCAGCGCNGCTTTGGCACCCTTCCCAACAGAGACTGCTCACCCCCTCTCGGATTGGTGAAAACATCTGTTGTCATCTTGGACTGTTTCTTCTTGTGTTGGGGAGTGTTTTTTTTTGTTGTTCCTTAATAAATAAGTTTTTTCCACTTTCCCTCTGAGGTAATTCCTCCCGAACCCGGTGAGTGCTGGGGGAGGGGCGGAGTAGTGGAGGGTTCGTTTTTCCTTTAAGGGGGCTCCTTTGGAGATTTTCCCCTAATTTGTCCTAAACTAGGACATGAAGGCTGGCCACTTTCTTTCTGAAACGCAAGCCCTTCCATGACAGCATCTCTAGCTCAACCTTCAAGGACCAGCTGGTTTTTTAAGTTCACGTTCTTCTTCTCCCTTCCCTGTACCAGCGCTGAGCAGCTGAGCCCTCTGCCCCTGCGGCCACATCCCTGAGGCTTTCCGTGCCATCGCTGCCACAGGAGAGGGCACCTGCTTTCTCCCTGGCCACAAAGCAGGCTCTGCACACTTCCATTTTTAGCAGGGATGAATCACGTTTCCCCTGCTGATGGCCGGGAGCAGAGCCCAGCAGCGCCCCGGCATCGCCGCTGAGCTGAGCGGGGCCGCCGAGCAGACGGGCACGGCTGGGCGGGGACACGGGCGGGAGTGTGACAGGAGTGCACAAGGAGAGGAGACCTTTCACCCAAAAGGTTTTGACACCTCGTGGTGCTGGAGATGCCACTGTAACACCGCTGTTCCCTTCATTTGCTTTGGCGGGGTTCTGCACCCCCAGCCAGCTCTGCCCTGCTCCTGCTTTCTGCTCCGCCCCGCAGATTTTATTTGCAGCAGCAGGCAGGTCATAAGCGCTGGCACAAGTGGGTTTTCTTGAAACGTGGCAAAAATAGGCACATTCTTGGAGTTCTGTGCTTAGTACGTCACCAAGATTTCTCCCTTCCTCAGCCATTAGTGCCAGGGAAGAGGTCAAGGAATTTACACCAGTACTGATGGGGTTTTTGACAGAGAATTGTCTTTTAGACATCTCCATCCTGATCCTTCATTTGGTTCCTTACTACCACTGGTGTTTTAGACAGGACCTCTTTGGGGGCAGGAGGGACTCCATCCTGAAAGCTGCAGGAGACCCTTTGTTTTGCTACAACCCACAGTCTGTCATGAGAAAAACAGTCAGCTTGGGAAGAACCATCAAGTGCCTTCTTATTTTTCACTTCAGGTCTTTATAGGTACAATGCCTCAATCAGGTGAAAAGAGTCAACATAGAAAATTTTGGTATTTAACATCATAACCAACAAAATAATCAAGTTTAAAAATACCTTGCCATTATTTTTTTATTAGTTTAGTTCTAAAACTCACTAACTAAAAATAAAAAATATTTGTGCTTTTCTCTTTGATCCACTCTTTTGCTCTTCTTCTGCTAGGACAGTTGCAAGCACTTCTATTTCTTTTAATTTGTTTTAGACATCTGAGGTAATTTTGATACCTTTTATGAATACCCTGAACATTGGGTGTTCAGCTTGGGACACTTACAGCCCAACTCTGGCTGCACACTCCAAGCCCTACAGAAAATGGGTGTCTGCTGCATGATTGCCTGCTGCATTGTTGTGAGCCTGAGGATACAAGTGCAGTGAGGAAGCACTAACATCAGTGCAGAGTGGTGCCTGCCAGCTTTCCTGAATCCCTTACAGCTGAGCACTGGAAATCCGACAGGCTCCAATCCATACTCAGTTTTAGTTGTTTATTTGCAGGGGGAAGGTGGGAGCTGAACTACCCTGATGTCTCCATACATTTCAATCAAATCACAGACTTGAACACATTTAGTGGCTCCAAAAAGAGATTAATGGTGTTAGAGTACATGCAGTACTCTAACATCAAGGCTCCAGCAGGAATCAATCTCTTCTGTGACAGACAGAAAACCCTCTCATAAACAGTCATGTTGAGATCCTGCTTGTGTTTGCAATGCTTTGTACAGTGATTCTGATCAGAAGCCATCTAATTTTTATTATTGTTAGTTTTCAAAGAGCATTTCCAGTACCCCATAACTCAGACCACCCACCTCCCAGTTTTGCTCTTTGTCCTCCATCCTTCTGTGAGGATGGGGATGGTGAGAGGTGTCCAGTCCCGCTCCTGACACAAGCAGACACAACCTCTTAAAACACACAACATGATTTTTTTTATTTGTTTAATCAGTTTACATTCCACAACTGACAGTTTACTTATTTATTTTTTAATTTTCCATGAACAAATTGTTTAGTTAGTTACCAGACAAGATTTTAATCAATGGAAATACAGTATTCTGTGCCAATCTGAATAAAACCAAAACCAAACCTAATCAAAACAAAAGGGAAATTGTAAGATGTAGCCAGTTTTTCAGTGAAGTCCTGTGACGCTTTCTGCAACTCTTGCCTTTCAAAGTTATAGGGGTTTGTTCATTCTCCCTATTTGTTCCCTGATCTCAACCCTGCCACTGAAATGCTCCTTCAGGGCCACAGTCCTGCAAACACTGATGCACATACACAAACACCCATGTGTCTGCAGATTAGCACCTTGGATTAACAGAACAACAAATCTGGGGGTGTTTCATGTTTAAACAAATTCTGTTCACCTCTGCTGCAACAGATTACAGGAAGAAATGGAAAAGTACAATACATTTGATGTCACATTACTTGTGAAATTAGCCACCACACTCACATCTCACCAGAACAACCTAACAAAATAGTCAGTGGTTGTTGATGTATTGTTTAGCACCGATGGCCACAGGAGCCACTTGGCCTCTTACAGCAGCACAGAGGTCCCAACCTCACAGGACATGGCACTCTATTACTTCTGACAACTGGATGTTACTACCCAAAAGTCGTAAAACTCTGTGTGTATTAGCTAAAAAGTGCTCCAATTGGTTGAGCAGCTGCATACACAGTTCAAATATGCTTTACAATGCCCAAACCATAATCAGAAATAGACATGGGTTTGGACTTTTCAAAATGTGTTAAAGTTTTATATATTTCAATGTAATTCCCAGCCTAGCAAAGCACTTAGGCCTGTGCCTAGCTTTAAGCATGGCAACAGCATCCTTAATGGGAAATTTATGCTTGAAATTAGGCAAGTGCTTTGTAGGATCAAAGCTCTGTAGCAGTGCTCTGAAGAAATCAGGATCCTGAGTGTCCTAATCCTGGCTTTCACATTTACAGCCACCACAGATTTGAGTAAACCCAGCTGCAGTCTGGAATCTCAAAAGTGCTGAAAAGAGAAGGCTCCACCTGCAGCTGGTAGAACTTGTGAGGGGGCACCAAACCACTAAATAGAAGGTCTATTCCCAGGCTTTTGGCTTCCCAACTCCAAAATGGCTATAATACCTACCTGCCTCAAACAGGTCTGACGGGACTCATGCTTGTGAAATTTTCTGTGGAGAAAATATGCCAGATAAATGTGATATATTGCTGCATTTCTCTGAATATGCCTGAGTATTATGGCATTCTAGGTCTTTCTTAATCCAGTTTTGATGTGTGTGTACTGCACTTAGAGGAAAACATAAACAGCTGGCCAAGATGTACCCACATGACGAATGTCTTGTACCAGTCATATTATTTTACTTGGGAATGTCCTAGGAAAGTGCTGACATACTTCAATTTGCAGGTATTTAAGTGAATTATTATCTTAAGCCTCCCAAACTGTCAATTAGAAACAGTGATGACTGCAACTTTTATCATCATCAAAGGATGATTATGGGAATTGCTTCATTTCTTCTGAGCAAGAAAAAAAAAACAAAACATAAGGAAAAAGGACCAATGAGAAAGTCAAGAAAGGGAAACCCTCCAAAAACTTTTGGCCAGTGTGGTGACGTGTGGTTAGGCTGGCTATTACTTGGTGCAGAAGAAATCCTGAAGAGCAGATATTTTCATGTCTGGATGAAAACAGTGGATGGTGGGGAGCCCAGTGTGTCTGGTTTCCCCCTGCCCCTTGTACCCAACACTCACACAGCAGCGTTCTGCACATCCACACACATTTCCCATGGGCACAAGTGGCAGAGTGAGAGTCAGCCCCACGTACTGAACTGGCCATGAGCAGCAGGGGAACTTGCAGGAGAAGGTGACACTGGAGCTCTGATGGCCTGAGAGCTTCACCCATTCTCCTTCCCTGCCCCAGGATCCCCCTGGTGCCAGGCATTGTCTGTCCCATGGAGCCTGGGCATTCCCTCCCTGCAGCAGGATCAGGAGTGGTTATGGCTTTCATTAGGAGGTGAGACGGGTTTTTTTTGGGATAAAGTGGAAAGTTATCCAAGTAGATAATCCAAGAGCGTCATGGGGGTGAGAGGTCAGGCAGGCCCCTCTTGGCAAGCCACACCTGGGCAAAGTGAGCCCAGCAGGGAGGAGAATGTGCATGGCTGGGCAAGCAGGACTGTCGTAAAGAATGGGAAACAAAGATAAACTGGTCGGGAGTCACCCCTTAGAACCTCCTCCCACGTGATGTTCCACATTGACTTTATCACCTTTTAAAAAGAGGTGTTCTTTGACACTTAAACTCTGAAAAACCTGCAAAATCCTTGTGGGGCACAGTGAGTCAACAGTTTAAAGAGCAACCTTTGAGAGTCCCACATCCCAGTACCTTCCACATCCCTCTCACAGAGAGGGAGGGCAGGAGAGCAGTGATGAGAATTTATAAACATTCTGAAAAATCTTGCAGAATATGGCACTGCATCTTTAAATTTGATATATTCTCAAGCTCCTCCTCATTTCCAGAGTTCACTCTTAAAGCCTTTTATTTCTTTTTCACAGACATCTCAAATAACAAAACAGTCACATATGCAAGAGCTGGTATGGAATGACATTTAGAGAAAGATGTCTTTATAGGAAGCATGTCTGTATTGTCACACACAGGGAGGAAAAGGAAGAGAGGGAGACAGAGATATATATCTTACTCCTCAAAAAAGGGAAATGGAGAACAGGAGAAGAATGTCAGGATGATACACTACAGCTTGGGCAAGGTAGTACCATGCTGAAAAATAACATTTTATCCCTGGAACTCAGCTTTATCTTCCACTTTCTAATTAAATTCTTTCCTTAAGTACTAGTACATAGTATTTAATCATCATTTTACAGTTCCCTGCAGCTCAGCTGAAGTCCCTCTTGTCAAAACCTGAATAGTATTTTTAAAAATAAAGTTGTTCTGAGAGATGGGCAAAGATTTTCAAGTCACTGACTTAAATTTAGCTGTAGAAACAAATAGTAGTGACCATACATTGGCACAAGATCCAAAGTTCACTTAGCCTTAGAGTTTTCAGAAATCAGTTTCCTTTTCCCACTCCTCTGACTGTGTTTGTTTTATTCAGGTAAAATATGGGACTATACAAGAGTTCCAAAGTTCTAATACTAGATTAAATTGCTGGTCCTTCTGATAGACGCGCTATCAATAAGCAATTCCAAATTTTGGCTCTGAGAGACTCTCACCATGAGATGGAGACCTACGTTCAGCCTTGTCAGAGCAGCTTTCTGAATAATACAGCCACAGCTGATCCTCTTGTTGAGTCCTCAGTTTGGTTTTTCTGAGGACATCTATAATCCCAACAATAAGGGATAAAATTGCAATCTCTTTAATCTCCATGTAAGCTGTTTGTAAAGCAGTTATTAACATTGAAAAAAAGAATATGAAACTACCCAGACTGTACCCTAGAGGAGAAGTTTTTGATTATCACTACCAGCTAGATGACTTTTGCAGGCCAGTTTGGGGATAAAGCAAGAAAAGTGACCTTTGAACAGCTCAGCTGTTCAGACGTTTAAGATGTAAATTCACTCTTTGAACTGCTTCAGCAACGCCCAGGACTGGCAGAGGAAGGTGAAGAGTTCAGACCAAAGACCTCTGACCTGCAGCACTGGGACCACCCAGTCACCTGTGCCTGGAGGCCACCACAAGGCACTCACCTCAAATGCTATTTCCAGGGGTTGGGACAAGCCCTGTCCTTTGCAGTCAGGTTGCAGTTTGGGAGGGGAAGGCTGTTGTGAACATCTCCTTTTGTCCCAGCAGGCTTTCACAACTAAAACCTGCGTTTTACAGGTGAGCCCAGGCCATGCACCCAAAGCACACAGACATGGCTCATCTCCATAGGGATGCTCTCCTGCACCTGATTCACCTCACCAGGATTTAAGAACTTTTAAGATCTTGGGATCACTCAAGATAGGTAAGTGGTCATTGCATGAAGAAGGAGCTCCTAAAGCTTAGATGTCAGTTTTGCTAGGTCACCACCTGTAAGGAACTGTCTCTCCTCACTACCTGTACAAGAAGCCAAGGGAGATGAGCCCATCAACATCATGAGCTCACTGAAGTGTCTAAGGTTAACAGGGACAAAGGCAGGTCAGGAAATCCTGCTGGCTCAGTGTCACACACAAAGGTGCTCCTCCCAACACACACCTAAAGAGAAGAACAGCATCTGTACAAAGGGCCTCCTAATAAAGGACAAGAGAGTCAATTGAGAGAGCTAATGCTGAACAGAAATTCTGCCATTGCTTTTTCAGTCCACTCCTTTTCCTTTAAAAAGCCCTTGAGACCCAGTCCTTTGACTGGACGTAGGGGTGTAGATGTGTGTGCTGCTGATTTAAGTGTGGTACCCCTTCTCAACTGGTGCAATGGCAAAATGAGGATTTTCCTGGGAAATAGTACTTTTTAGTTTGTTTTGGTTTAAATCTGAGATACATGAGGATTGTGAAAAAGAAAGAGTCCTTTGCCTGAAATTCTGTACATCAACCTCAGGTTATTTCAGGCAATCATGAAGATACGGACATTTTTCATAAATTTACAAATATATATACAAATATACACATATATACAAGTATATGTGTGTCAGCCTATGGGCTAGATTTAATAATGCTTTATTCCAGCCACACACAAGTATAATGGTTGTTTTTTACAAAAAGAGATTGATAGAAAGTTGGAGTGACTTAGCAGTGACTTTTCCTACATCTATGCAAAAGATCCTTAAGTGGGCTGACATAGAAGTGCAGCCCCTTTACCTAAGTCCCTCATCACATATACACATAAATAGGACCCAGTCTTAACATCTGCTAATGAAACAAATTTCTCCTTGATCCCAATGACCTGTAATCAAAGAGAATTTTCTTGAGAAAGAACTGAAAGTTCAAGCCCATTTTTGATACAGTTTACAGTTGTGAAAGTTGTAAAGTCTATCATACTAAGCCTCAAAATGCTTTAAAATAATTAAAGTTACTGCAGAAAAATATCTTCAAAGTTCATAAATATGCTTTTCTGTGTAAGTAGGGGAAATTTTGTCCTGCAAAACATCAAACTGCAAATACATAGATATAAACACTCTAAGTGATGGAAATTGCCAAGTAAAAATAGTAACAGTTTAAATTAGATATCTGTGATTGCTGTTGGTGCCCAGGAGTTATAAATAATTCAGTACACTCTAACTGAACAGTCTAAGGCTACACTTTTGTTGTTCTGATTACTCAAACCTTTTTCTTATGATCTATATTGTTAATGAATAACTCTTTGTAAAAAAAAATACAGCCTTATGCTCTACAGCCAGAAGAAAACTCTTCTTGAGATAAAACATCATGAGAGCTTAAGCAAATTAGGACCATATAAGTTTTTTTAAAAAAATATGTAGGCACCAAAAGCATTTAGCGCTTTATTCACTTTCTAAAGAGGAATTGGATGCTGAAGCTGTCTTGTGTATCTGGCCCCATGAGACTAAGCCATGACTGATTCACACTCCTTGGAGTCTACATCATTTTGAAACTGGGGCAAAACCCACAGCTTTTTGAAGGCTTTACTCTTTCTGTCACCTACTGCAGAATCCCTGTTGCTACTTGAGTATTTCTGACCCGCTGGCATAGTAACAAGGCCACTTGAAGGAGCTGCCTTTGCAGAGACATTCCTGTGTCCTGCTGCCACAGGTAGGGCTCAGACCCACGGGATGTGAAGCTCCCTGCTGTGCCCAGCAGCTTTAACCACAGCCTCCATGCTGCCTGCAGCCTGCAGACTCAGGAATGTCCTGCCATGGCACTGCCTCCTGGCACAGTGGGATTGCTACAATAGGGGACTGTAAACATTTCTGATTTGGAGGGCATACACTGGCATCTCGTCCTTAAATACCCAAATACTTTTTGATGGAAAATACCAAATTTATCCCAGTTGTATTGTGCTTCCTCATGCATCTCCAGAGAGATTTTGCATGTGATCTGCATGCACAACCTAGCAGGGACACAGATGGCATCTGAATTGCATTGCAATTCCTGAGTTAAGTATAAAAGAATAGAGAACAATTATGCTGCATTTTGCTAGGTATTTTCTCTCTATATGGGACACTTTTACAGGTTCCTGGCATCCACACCATGTGGGATGTGCACATGTGTGTGTTTAAGGAAAGAAGGGAGTGAGGGTGCCCATGTGTACACACCCGATGCAAGAAAACTTTGGAAGTCACTTTTTGCCACTGTGCAGGAGTGTTAATCAGTGAAGGAAGAATATAAAAGTGCAGTCCTAGAAGGGAATGACAATTCCTGCTGCTGATGCTGAGGGTGACATTGGATTATCCTCACAGAATTCTACCAATTTTGAAGCAACTGCTGTTGGGTCTCCTTTTTTCCGCTCTCCCACTTTCCTCTGGACATAACCTATCTGAGACTGATATTTTTATTGAAAGTCTTCCCTGAGCAAGGGAAGGACAATTGATCTGTGATTCTGGAGTGCTTTACTAGAGATGATCAGAATTTCATTTCCCTCTTGTGGCCTATATTGAGGCAGCTGTCCAAACTTTTTCTCAAGTTAAATCCTAAATTTGTGCAAGGCGTCCTGCAATTAAACTGACAGCACTCTATCAGGCTCCAGTTCTCCAACTGATGTCAACACAAAGCTTGTCAGTGTTCCCTGGCACCAGCAGCACTTGTCAAAATGTTGTAATTAACAATATTGGCTCTGAAGAAGGCTGTAAGATTGGGGTGTTAGTGGGGCATACAGGATGGAAACCCTAAGTTGAACTGGGGGAATGGCAGGGAAGGAGGGGAGGTAGCATCTGATGACTTTCTTTCTAAAGACAAAGAATAGATATTGTGGGTGTGTAAGCACACATTTCATTTTCGGTGTTAACCAAGACAACACTAAAATATTTTCTAAGGCATCTGAGCTTTCTATGAACCTCAACAGACTATGGAATAGTTGCATTATATTCCTGGCTATGACTGGAAACAGTGGACTGTAAGTTTTGAGCTGAGCCCTGGTTTTTGAGTTTTCACCTTAGACTGGCAGAATCAAGATTTTATGGATCTGGCCTGGAGTTAGCAATCAAACTTTAGGCTTTTTTGAACTTCATTTCCTGACCTTGGAGATTCACCTGTCACTGATCTTTACATGCTGTTTGTGTTTCATGCCCATTTTTTACTCTTTGTCTGTCGGTGGTACCTGGCAATCATTCAGAACTGTCTCAGTTTTTCACCTTGAGTCTTCCCTTGCTGGCTGGATGAGCACAGCAGTTTGGACCATGAAGGAGTGGGAAACCTGGGGGCAAGAAAATGCAGTGGTGGTTTGTGTGAATGTGCCTGAGCACTCCTGTAGCCTTTCTAGGCCTATGTAGAGACACACAGAAGAAAGAACCCAAACAATGCATGTCTTTATTTAAGCTATACTTGGTAACATATTATTTTCCCTCCATTTCACTGCTGGCAGTTAGCGTGGCGCTCAAGAATTAAGGACAGATTACAGTGATTTTCTTCTGAGCTCTGCTTATCAGTGGGGCTCCAGGGATGAGCCTGATTCAGAGGTGCTGCACGGTGGGTAAATGGACAGCAATGGAGACACGGTCTTCCAGGAATGCTTGGGAATCTGAAATAGCCCTTGCACATCAATCCCCTCCTTCACCAGCTCTGCTTTATTCACCATCCGTTGAACTGCACAGCTAATGTGCCATAGCTAAAAATGATCCCAAATGACTTGCATCCACAAGAAAGCAGAATACCTGCACAATTCACTCCTGGGAGGATGAGAATCTTCTGTTTAGAGGACTCTGAGGATGGTTTTTTCCCCTTTCTTTTGTTATTGCAGCTAGAATAACATTTTAAAAAGTAATGACGATTTTTCAAAAGCAATATTTCAAAGAAATTGCTCTGGTCACTGGTGGTTTGTGATCCACTTGTGATTGTCCCTAGGGTAGAAGAAAAAAAAAAGCCCAACTAGAAAAAGAACTGGAGGGACTTTACTACTTAGATGAGGAAAGATCAGTTGTGTGTTTGCAGAGATGAAGAAGGGATTGATGTTATATACAGGCAGCTAATATGGGTTAGGAAACTCAACACACAAACAGCTTTAGCTTGAAGAAAGAGGTATCCTAGAGGGTACACAGGATACAGGGCACACGTGCTCCTGCCACATAGCCCCTTCAGATGTACAGTGTCCCACCAGGGACAGACAGCAGAGCCCCTGCAGCTGACTCATTACAGTCACAGGGCAATACAACTGAGTCACCACACACAAAACCTCAGCCTGCACATGGCAGTGGGTTGAGCCAACTCATCCTGCATCCTTAGGATGGGCATTTTAGGGTAACTGTGCTCACTGCACTCAGTGGCTCTGTGGTCTCTGGAGCATAGAGATGTGTTGTCCCAGAAGTGCAATGTGAAAGGCTATGTGTGGGAAAGAGCCTGCCAAGTATGGATCCTGCCTTTCCACCTCACAGAAAGGGAGACCAAGAACATACTGGTTGCTCAGGCTAGGACAGAGTGTCACCCTGTAGTGTTATCTACAGGGGAAGGACAGGAAAAGAAGAGTGTGGGCTGGACTCTGCAGGAAGCTGAATGTCATCCAAGAAAGCACATTCTTGACTTTAGGCATATGAATAGTCAACCAAATTTAAGGGGATTAGTCACATGCTCCAAGTAAAGTACATGTGAGGCACTTGGCCAGAGCAGATCTGAGGGACAGGGTCAAGCCCCTTAATGCCGCGATCACTGCTAACAGATTTCTAATTAGCTGTTCCACCAACTAAGAAACCACCCACTAGTCAAGAAGCTTCAATTTCTGCTCAGAAAGATACTTCAAAGCCTCCCCCAAAATGCAGAAACTCAGAGTAGCTGTGAGTGTGCTCCAGCTCAGGAGAGATGGAGACACTGACCATCCCAAATTTGCATCTGGATGTATTCTGGATCAGCCCTGCTCTAAAGACAAGTCTGAGCACTCAGAAGGTGTGGTGGGGCTCTGACCCCTGTTCAGGGGTATGGAAGCACATGGGATTCCTCCCAGTTCTTCCAGAAGCACAGAGGGGAAATTCACAATCTCCCAAAGGGGTTCTGCCCTTACTTAAAGCAATGATGAGAGAACTGGTGTTTGGACAAATGGTCCTTTTGGGGATCCAGCTAGAGCTTAAGGTGACATGATCACATGCTGCTTCAGACATTCCCACAGATTTTAAGGTGCTTCTTAGCCACAGAGGCCTTACAGAGCAAGTGGAAAAATCACAGAATTTGCTCTATGCTAGAGCAAGTGGAAAATCACAGAACCGATGCAAAGATTCAGGGTCAACACTTTTCTGTTGTAAATAAAAACAACCATAACCCTCTTCCACCACTGCCACACACAGACAGACACACAGGCCTATGTACAGCTTGTAAATCAGCACCATCAGAGAATACTTCATCAAGGCAAAACTGGTTTTATGCCAGCTACAGAAGAAAAGGAAACCTTTGAAAATCCATCAAACAGCAAAATTACTTCCATTTCTTTAAATCTTACTGCTATACCTCTTTCAAAACTGTATCTGTAGAAGACACCCTGTGAACACTAAAGGACCACACAAGGATACATCACCACAGGAGCTGCTGTACTGCTCTGCCTGCCACAGGGCCTGATGGTAGACTCCAGATTGGTACCTCTGTGACTCTGGCTTACCTGTGTCACTCCGAATATCTATATTTACACGAAAAACCTTTCCTATCGCATTCAGCACTACAGAGGAGGAAGAAAGTTTGCATTCAAAGCTGTTTTAATTAAATATCTGTAATTTTCCTAATAATTTCTTGCCAAGAAGTTTTTGTTTCAAAATTTTTCATGCTTTGAAGAAATGAACAATTTTTATAGGTCTTTTTTGGTTCCAGTTACTGACTTTCTGCATTCAGCTTTCATTTAGCTCTCCAAGGCTGGTTTTGTTTTAAATTTCCTCCTTCTGTTCAATGGTAATTCATCAACCTCCTTACCAAGTAGGCACTTGCACAGTCAAATGATTTCAAAACTTTTCAAAACCACTCTATTTGAAAACCTTCCCAGAAAAAAAATAAATTAACCAATCTGCCTGAAAAAGAAGTTTCTTCAAAAGGCTTGTATTTTCAACTCAAATAAGTAATTTCTCTGGTCACATCTAATGGAAAATGAAGTTGTGAAACTTCAGTTGACAGGGGTGGCACTTCAGTGGAAACACACTGACTTAGCAGCTGGCATTGGCATGTTTGGGGAATCTGTAGACAACAGAAAACAAAAGCTAGGTAGTTGAGCAAGAATAGAAGAAACCCAAATCTACTCTATCCAACATGCTCTCCAGAAACTTCATTTCTTTGAGCATTGTTAATACAACTACATGTGTAAGAATTATTTGTCAGCTGGATATTTTTAAACCAAGCAATACTGTTTCTTGCCAGCTGGGTAAATGGTATGACCTGGAAATTAATGCCTGCATTTCTGTGCAGCAGGCACAGGCTCCTTCTCCTGGTGAGATATTTTAGGTGGAGAGGATGACGTTTTATTGACTAATGAGGACTGATATCATACAGCTATCATGTAAGGAAGGATTGCTGCTACTATCCCTGAATTAAGGGCATGGGTTGGATTGGTTTTGGGGAGACCTTTTTTCTTTGCCCTGTCTCCCTTTGCCTGCATATTTCTTAGTGGTGCCCTCACTCTTGTACGTGGCAATTCAGTCATCCTTCTTCAGAGTCCCTTTGGCTACACCCTTGGCCCTTCTTCCCCACCTTCCCCTCAGGCACTGGTACCCTGCAAGGTCCTCACAGCCAAAATGCTTTTCTTCCTCTAATGGCCTTCACCCACCTCTCCAGACTTAGCTGTTTGTTTGGCTCTTCTGGGACCTATGGCCTGAATGATGGGAAGAGCAGAGGGAAGGAAAAAGGAGACAATAGGAAGAGGAGTAGCAGGAAAAAGAGAAAGACCAAAAAAAGAGAGAGAGAGTTCCATTTGCAGATTCACAGTTATATCATACAATGCTTAAGCTCATGGGAAATGGATCTCTGTTCTCTGCATCTGACCCTTTCACATCCATCTGTACACAGTTCTCCCAGGTGGAGAGAGGAGATGTCCAGTGAATCGGGGCAGTTTCCAAAGACAAGATGTGGGAAGGTCTTATTTGGCATACATGAACACAATGAGAGGCATCTCTTACTTCTCTTCTACAGAAATTAACTCCCTTTTCCTCCTCCGCAATGGCTTTTGCCCAGTTGTCTCAAACATCCGAACTGGAACCTCGATGAAATCCCATTCCAGCAAATCCCTGGGAAGAACGGCTACCAGGCCTCCCCTCACCTCCCTTCTCCTTGGTCAGTCTTCCCCTGGATCCACCATCCTGAACTCTCAGAAGCTCAGTGAAAAATAAAACCTGCTGGAATCCACCAGAGAAGACGCGCTGTCCCAGACCTGACGGCTTTCCTCTCGCTTCTGCCCTTGCGGTGCCTCAGTCTTGGGCCACAAACACAGCGTGGATGGTTTGGTGGACAATCACATTGCAATGTTTTAAATTTTTCTTTTTTTGTTAGAAAAAATAAATAAAGTAAGAGGGAAGAAAAAGTTATACACACATGTATCACAGCATTTTCAAAAGGCCTTCTGCTGCTTTTACATTAGCAGTTCAGCCTCAGTTGTAAGCCTGGATGTAAGGCAGCTGGAAGAATAAAACCGCATTGTTGGAAAGTCCACTGAGAGTTCCTCTTGGAGATTTTTATTGTTTTCTGGTTTTATTTTCTTAGATTTTTTATTAGTAGTAATTATTATTATTTTCACTCGTTTGCTTCTCTCTAAAGTTTGGCAGGCAAAGAGAAAATGCTTTTCTACTTTTCCGCACACATTCTGTCCATTTTGTTTTCTGTGTTTTAAGGAGAAAAAAACCCAACAAAACCCCAAAACCAATGACATGACGGACTTCTGTCATTTTGTTTTAAGAAAGAAAAAGAACGTGGGTGGGTTTCTGATAATGGCCTTGAGGAGGTACATTGTTGAAGTGGCTCAAATGCTTCATTTGTTCCTTTGCTTGATGTTTGCATTTTCCCCTCCAGCTGCAACGGACACGCTTTTTATGTCACCCCCCCCACGCTTCTGCCCCCACCATGTCCTGTACAGATTCTGGTTCCAGATTCCCCATATGGATCCCCTGTTCCCCCTCCCAAATGGCAGTAGGTAGGTGCAACTGTAGGTTCATTTGACCTCTAAGGTATGATGCTGAAGTTAAGAGTTGGATGGAAGAGCCACGTGAGAGAAAAGCTTTCCCATGACGATGAGAAAGAATGAAGCAACACAGAGTCCAGTGGAGATGTGAGTGCCATGTTGGACTCAGCTCTACCTTGGCACTGGCATAAATTTGAGATTTTATATATATATAATTATATATACATATATATGCATGCATAGGCATACATAGGCATATAAATATATATATATATGTCTTCGTGTGTGTGTGTGTATTTGTTTGCTATTTGTTTTAGCACACTGTCCCATTCTCAGGTCTAGATTTGGGGCAGTTGGTCCTGGGGACAGGTTGGACAGAAGGGGCCAGAGTGCAGAAGAAGCCAGAGATGAGAGTGAGGCCCAGGCCCCCCCACGCACAAAACATGGACCAGCCATAGCCATGGCTGATGTCGTCGGGAAGTCCGTACAGGTAGCGGGGGTAGCGGGACAGCTCAAAGTTGATTCCAGCCACGCACGTGCACAGTGAAATGATGCAGAAGGTTCCTGGAGGAGAGCGGGAAGGGGAGAAGGAGGGAGGAGAAAAAGAAAGAGAAGTTAGAAGAGCGACAGATACACCCCTTCCCAAGCTGCCTGAGAGGAGCTGGTGCAAGCAGTAAGGAATGCCTAAGGGAAGGCGTTTGGATCGAGGGTGGCTTAGTCTGGAGGCTCCATGGAGAAAGAACTGAGCACCACCAGAGCCTTGAGTATTAATCTGCTGCTGAACAGAGCTGTACGCAGAAACTTCAACAGGAACACTTTTTCATTATGAGCAATCCCTTGGGAACCAGAATGCTCCATGGAACCACTGATTTTTTTGAAACTTTGCTTTACAGAGTAAAAACAGAGTGAATAATCTTGTTTTGACATTTTTGGGAGGGAAAATAACCTTGAATTTTTTGTTTCATTGCAGTTTTTCAGTGATAGACTTTATAGAATATTACAATATACTTGTCATATTCTGGCTCTGTTGAAATGTACATTTGAACTTACGTGGGAGATTTTCTTCATGCTTTTCTTATATCAAAATACAGAATTTTTCATTATACAGTCTTCTTTTAAATATCACTTAAAAAAATCTTTAAATCCTTCATAACACTCAGATTCTGCCCTCTGCATGACTCCAGTTTCAATCTAGATGCCCTCTGCCACATTGCTGAAATCTTCAAAATATCCTGTTGTTGTTTTCCATCTCTACAGCAACATTTCATTTCTTATTTTTTCCTGAGAATCCTGCGAGGACAAACCTTCTAACTCTGTCAGGTGGTGTTATAGAAAAAGACACATATCAGATGAGGCTGAACCTTATCCCACCCAGATGAGTCTAGTTTTGATCTTGGCCTCCAGCTTCATCGAAGCTAAACTCTGAGCTCCCGAAATGTCACAATTTCCACCCACACACCAAATAATGGATAGATACAGATGCCACACACCTGCCACAAGACATAACGACTCACGTCAGCGTGAATTGGTACTTTATTTTTTTTTTCTCTAATTCCTCCCTTTGTGGGCCTCTTTGAATTGCCTGCAGAGCTCTAGGCACAGAGGGCAGCCCACAGGACTCGTGCTCCAGGACACATGTGGTCAGACCTGTGCAGCATCCCCTGCATCTGTTCCCTTACAGCTGCTGGTGAGGAAAGTCCTCTTCTTCCTGCTCCCATCCCTAAACCAGCACAATCTTCCAAAGCAGTCACAGTCAGCCCAGTTTCAGTGACAAGCTCCTGTTTTCTGGTGCCCTTGCTTCCTTCTACTCCTTCCTGCCCCTGACTCTGCTTCTGCAACACTTATGCTGCTGTTTCTCTGCCGCTTTGCTCTTTTTAGTTGCACTTGCATTGAATAAATGAATTTGACACTCTCCACTCTGAGCACAGAAGTAAGATTATTTGGTGAATTCCCATGGAATTCAGTTCAGAAACTGGGAGCATTTGCAGGAACATATACACATCACCAAAATGTGTGGACTTTCCACTATACCCACCTCCTTTATTTAACAGGAACATCACACAGGCATTGAATTTACAGGCAAATCTCTATAATGGACCTGCAGTGAGACCACTGTTGTGGTTCTGTCTCTGTTTCCTCTTCTGATCACTGCTGTGCCTATTTGGATGGCCTTTTCTCCACTGTATTTTGGAATGTCACTTGTAGATAGTCTCTGCTGTAAGGCCATGTGCTTCCCACAATGCCATGTACAGCTGCCAGATGACCCAGGATATTCATAAATACTCATATTATGGGAGTGCCACTGGGTACCAGTGAGGACCAGTGAGCTGCTGATGTAGGTGCTGTGCCTATTTAATTCAAAACAGCTTCTTGCCTCTCACCAGCACCCCATCAGTCTGCAGTCAGTGATCTGGATTCTTGCAAAAGCCTCATGAGATCCCAGGCTCTGGAGTTGTCCTGTACTACTTCAAAGCACAGAGTAGGATAAAAGGGGAGATCTCCATCCCACAATCCATTAGTCAAAAATCAGGTTGTTTGATTAGAAACCACATATCCTTTCCATGTTTTACAATGTTACTTAGGTTATTCAGTAATATGAAGATGTTTGACAAGAATGAGGTTGTTCCTTCTGTTCTATGTCAGAATGACTAGTACATTGTGGGATCAGGGAAAAAATGATGCCTCAGAGGCACTGTGCTCTGAACTGAGCTCTGTGGCTCGTTTCAAATGGTTGTGGTTAGAAAATGACAGGGAAAGCCTTTCTTTGCTAGTAAGAACGTGGTAATTTCTGTTCTCTCAAAATACAAGATTGTTAAGAGAGGTGGGTGGGAAAATCTGTGTGGCCAGACTAAAGCTGCATTTGCTAAGTACAAAAGGGAAGGAAATAACTTTGGATTTCAAATACTCCCTGTGCTTTCACGCTTTGTTTTGGCTGTTTTGATCACAAGCTCTTCAGTGCAATGGTGGTTGCTTACTCTTTGTATTTCAACAGTGCCCAATGTATTGGCACTCCACCTTGCCCAGGGTATTCTGCCCCTGAACAAAGGAACAACAAAGAGGAGCAAGTAACAACACTGGAGAACTAAGCAAATCACAAGCATGAGACTTCTCTAAAAAAAAAGCCTGGCCCCTTTCTGGAGAATGTGCTAACCCATGATGACAAATAATGACTGCCATGCACAATGTCACGGAGTGCAGAGCTTGGTCCTAAGCCAGTCAGCCCCCAGTGCTTCTGCAGGATGTCTTGTACGACACAGACTTATCTGTGTCTCTAGCACTGTTCATTGCAGACACAAAAAATGCCATTTTACACCATCTGGAAAAATCTTTATGGCCATTTTATGAGTCCTATGTGTTGCTTGCGTTCAGCCAAGCGAGGAAGTTCCTGCTTATAGTTAATCTGATCTCTCACCAGGAAGGCTTCTAATGAGAACCAAGAAAGGTTCCTGCCTCATGACTGTTCAGTAGCTTTTCCTCATGAACTGGCAAACACAACACAAAAGATCATCCTTGCAAATTGCACAGTTGTTGGCCATTGTAGTGAAGGAGTCATGGGTAAAAGGGATGCAGAACCTGAGCTTACCAGTGGAAATGAAGTTTCTGCTAGTCCAGGTAAGGCATGGAGCTGAGGTGGCAGGAGGAGGGAGGCTGTTGCTCCTGCCCATGACACTCTGCACTACAGACACAGTGCTTCAGAGGCAGCAGGACTGCAGAAGTCATAACCATTCCCAACCCTCTGATCCTTTTCCTCCCCAGAAGTCAAACTGAACCCTTCTGCAGTTTCCTCTCAAGTTTTTGCTGTCAGTGAGGTATCCTCCTACATGTGCACTAATGCCCCAGATCCCCTGGAAACTGCATTGATACAAACTTTAATTCCTTTGTGAAAAACACTCCTCATAGCTGTGGTGCAAGCAGATGACCAGACCTGAAGGCTGGTGGTCCAGCCATGGCCCTGGCACAAAATGTGAGTGACAGGTGGCAAAAAGAGCTTGCTGGTACATGAGCTGCACAGGGAGATAAAGGCCATGTCCTTCAGCAGCTGCGGGGAGCAGAACTCACAAGGTTCTTTGTGCTGGGATTTACACATTATCCTTCTAAGTGAAACCTAATGAATGAGACACGGCAACAGTGGGATTTTTGACAGGTAATTCATGTGTCGCTGCAAAATGCTTCAATCAAGTGAGAGATGAAATTTCATGGAAAGCTGTGTCTGTGCCACAGAAGCTGCTGTTTGCTGTGTAGTGAAACCTCCATCCTGACTCCTTGTCAGGTAGCCTCCCTTCATCTTGGCCTGGTTCTGACAGTGCCTGTCCTGCTAATGGGCTGATGATCATCAGTGGTTTGAGAACCTGAGCTGTTAAATAACTCTTGGTTATCTTGTGCTTGCCTTTCTTATATATTACCAAATAATATTAAATATTACACTGAATGTGCCTTTCATTTAGATGGGAAGTTTTTTTAGGACAGAGATGAACTTATTTGCTATATATGTATATAAGATTTGGGTCCTGCCATCCTTGCTACAGGGGTCTGAAGAGGGGTGGCAGGGAAAGGTAATGTCAGTGTTGGTCAAAGCCTAATTCCATGTGGATTATGAGTCAGAGCCCTTTGCTGTAGCTGTTTTCAAGCATGATTATATCAACCAGTGCCGTGGGCCTATGCTGCAAGGAATTATTTTTTTCTTTTTTGCAAATGTCCCTTTCTTTCCAATCAGCCCAGCTGTGTGAGGGTCTGCAATGCCTCCACAGTTTTTAAACCTCACCTCCAGGGGAGACCAAAACTGCTTGTGAGTGAACTGATTTAAACACAAACAGGCTCAAATCATCCATAGCAAATCTGTTTGAATTTTCCCTGATGCTAGTATCCCCTTGAACCATGTCAGAAGCCACGTCCTTCACCCATAGACCTGGCTTGACTTCTAGGGTGATAGAGCTTGAGGGATTTCCCCAAGGTCCCTGGTTTTTTGAGACAAGAACTGGTGCCTCTCTTAGATGCACTGCAGATAAAGAGGAACCTTCCTGGTGCTAGGGCATAAACAGACCCTGTTGGCAGGAGCTTCATCTAAACACCCTCATCCTTATTATTAGAGAGGAGGTGTCTGACTGGAACCTGAAGGAGACATCACCAATTTGAAGGCATGGGAAATCCAAAAAGCCAGTAATTAAAATGATCTGGGCACCAAGCCCATCTCTGAGACCCTCCTCCTACAGATCATTTGTCTCATGATTTGGAAATCACTTCCTTCGCATCTGACAGAATGATGTTCATTCTCTCCCTTCCCCCCACGACAGAAAGAAATGACTCACAAGCTGTGCTGTCAGATGTACAAAGTAAACAACCCCAAAAACCAATTCTTCTCACCTTCTGTTATTTTTTAAAGCATATAGAAATGTCAAGTATTACTTATAAATTGGTAGATAAAAAGAGAACCACAAAGGTATGGATTTTAAGATGTCCTTTGAAACCATAGAGTTTTCAAACAAATGTAAATCTCTGCCTTTTTAAGTATTTCTAGGAGCTTCTTGTGGCCACTAATGTCTTTGGAAGGAGTGCTGTTTACTTAATTATCATCACTTTCTTTTATTATAGGGCTATGGGAGAAAAAAAATCTCACAAGTGAAACATTATCTTTACGTTCTCTCTGCCTCTGCCCTACTAGCTTTTACTATTTTCAAGGTACATCAAACAAACAAATAAAATTAGGTCTGATCCTCAAGCGAGTGTGTAGCATTAACTATTTAAATTATATCCCAATCAAATGAAATTAGTAAAGGAAACACCAAATTCCCTCCCAATACAGTGATGACAAAAGCCTTTTGGAGGGAGGGAGCAGCTCTGCATTAAACTTCTTCTGTGCACGGATTAAACGCCTTAGCAGCACGCAGCTCTTGAGAACACTTTATTGCTCTGTGCATACATGCATAGAATATAAATTATTGCTTAATTATATACTGTTCCAGCAGAAGCAGCTTGCAGCATCACCAATAGGCTGCAGAATAGCAAGGGGTTTACTGGAAAATTGCCCTTATGAAAAAAGTGGAGACGGAAGGATAAATCTGACTGGGTGATGGAGATTTAGTGCGGCGTCCTTGTGAGATTACACCCCCACCTGGGTTGGGACTTTATACATTTTTATCTTATACCATGGGCCAGATAAACTGCAGGGTCTGTCATGATACTGCATTATAGCCACTCTCAGAATGTGGTTTGCCTTTGGCTCCTGCCTCACACGGTGGCAGAGGTGCCCACGAACGCCAGAGCTGTGCTCCTGCTGCGTGTCACCTCCCTTGTGTGCCTGCCTAGGGACTGCTGCTGCACAAGGATTATGTGTCCTCAGCCACACCCCAAACGCTTCACGGGGACCATGCTTAGGCCTGTGTAAATCAGTATCTCACATACAGGAGCAATGTTACAGCAGCTGAGGGCTGAGCTCCAGTTTGCTCTGCTGATACAAGTGTCAGTCCATATTTCACGCAGCGGATTTGCACATGGTGACATCTCCGTGACCGTGTCCCTCGGGGCAGGGGACTGCACAGGGAGTGGACACCCATGCTGTGCACAGCTGCAGCCAGTGAGCTACAGCGATGAGCAAGCACTCTCTGAAGCTGTGAGTTGGCACGTAAGGCAAAAGCAACACTACTTAGCTAAGGGCACAGTGGTCTGATGGACTAGGGAGAGAAGAAAGCTTTCAGATCAAAGTCTGAGTGAATAAACTTCTGAGTACTTTAGCAGTGGTGATTCATATGACACAACCAAAATAACCTAGCAATAATAAAGTGGGTTGACTACAGCCATTAAGCAAACATAATGGGTCATGAACTCGCAGCCACAACACAGGAGACAGCAAAAATTGTGCCAGTTGTAGCACTGTGATATTATTCTGATTTTACTGGAGCAGAAAGCAAAGAAAGGAGCTCAGTGTCAAAATGAAGAAAAATTCTAATCCAAGGTTAGAAAAATTATCCCATCCATGGCAAGCACCATGCTTGGCAACATAGAGGGGCTTCTGGCAGGTTCTTTCATTCTCTGCAGTGTGGAGCTCACAGCATGACCCAGGCAGAGGCCAAAAGATTAAACAGAAAGAGGCACTGGAGGTCTGAACAAACTCAAGTGACTCCATCACACCTCAGATTTGCCTCAGATGACAACACATAAGTTTAGTATCAAGGTGTACCTTAGGCAGGTGCTTCCCACCCTAGGCATTTGTCAGAGCTAAAGGGAAACTTGTGGAGTCAGGTTGGGTTTGCCTTGTCACAGGACATGTTCTGTAGCATAGGAATCTGTGCACCACCAATCTGTGCATCTGGTCTTTCAGTAATGAGGTCCTTACACCTCTAAGTATGTAAGACCATTTTCTTCCAGTCAAAAAATTGGACATCTCACAGAAGGAGCCTCGGAGGATTAGTGTAATCTTTCTTTTGCAGGAAATCCTAAATTGCTGAGAAGTCTACTGATGGATGTTCTTCAAGACAAGTGAGACTGAAGGTACAGCACAAGTAAATTCAATGCAGCCTTCTTCCATATTGCCTACTGTGTGCCACTGTACATACTTCTAGAGGGAATACTTTCAGATCTAAAAGGATAATTAGTCACGTGCCTTTTTAATCCTTTTGTTTGCTGAAGGCAGTACTAAAGAAGCCATTGGGAGCTTGGGGTGATGGTGGTGCCTACCTGATTTGGATATTTTCCCCTTTAGGTGCTAGAGAAAAGCCTATCCATTCATTTTTGTCAAGTGACCAAAGCACTCTTTGCTTGTACAATTTTCAGGATCTTTACTGCAAAAGTCTGGGCTCTACTGCTGTTTCCCTGAGTTGACCTGTTAGGAACAGAAAAATCCTTTCTATGTGCTGATACAGTTACTGAGATAGAATAGTCAGAAATCAAAATAAGATGCAATTTTGTATGGTCAACAAGAACCACTTAGTGCAGGGCATCCCTATGAAGTTTACATCATCCATATAAATGCTTGCAAGCAACAAATTAGACTGACCCTGTACAGCCCTAAAGGATCATGCTGAAATCTCCTTTTCTATTGCAGAGGAAATACCTGCTCATCCTCTGTAGCCCACACAAATACATTGGCATGACTGATCTCTGTATGCCCTGGAAGAGCCAGGTTGGGCAGAAATGAGGAAGGCCCTACTCATTTATAGCTTTTTCCAAGTCCAGTTACTTTTTAAATGCAGTGTCCAGTTGGACTCTGTCCAGGCAGGTTGGACCAAGCAAGTGTGGCAGTGATTTGCCCAAGGGGAATGTTGTTTTCTGAGCTGACAACCTGAGGAGCCAAGAAAGTGAATCTAAATCTTGCTTCAGCCTCTGCATCTAACAAAAAGATCTGCCACACACAGAAATTTCCTCCCCATTCCCTCTGTAAGGTTTTCTTTCTGTCTAGCAAATCATGCCAGTATTAATCTGCCTTGTGTTGCATGTGCAGTCTTTCCTCTTTTGTGCCAGGCATGCAAACAACTCAGCACAATTTCCTTTTAAAAAGACCAACCCAATAATAAATGCCAGTTTTGTTTTCATTGTCTTCCTTTGGCTTTGGTGCATCTTGCCATTGGAATTCAGAAGCCAGCAACAGATCAAAGACCTAGTGACATTATTAAAGGATATGGGACAACTAGCGAATTTTAAAACACACAGAACTTGTTCTTCGAGGCTGTGGATGGGAAAGTCTTTTGTATTTCTATGGGATCTGTCTCCTCTGCTTTATTCCTGCTTTATTTGACCTCCTGTCAGCCCCCCAAAGACCTACTGACATCCCTGAGGAGCAGCTTGATTGCATGCCCTTCGTGGACTACTCTAAGTTGTCTGTTCTCGTAACTTTAGAAGGTACTGATGCTTCTGCCAGTACCTCCCACCCTGGTGAGGGAGAAATTACAAGTCAGAATAGCTGACTTAAAATGAACACACACAGGAATATGAACAGTTCTTCTTGCTGAAAAGCCAGACAGAGATGACTCCTTAATTTACTGCACACCAAGTTCAGGGAGACGGATTTGAGCTAGGACAGAAAAACAATGAGTTTAGAGGTGTCCATACACTACTTGCCATGTCTTTTGCTCCAGACTATAAGATCTTTGCACCTCATTAAAGAAGCTTTTTCTCTCCTTCTCCTAAGTGCCAGTGCCCTCCCGTGATCGGTACAAGGCTGTTGGAATTGTGTTGGTATTTCCTCTCCCACAGCCTGCAAGTGCACATCTAGGAGCATCAGAAATAAGCCACAGGAAAAAAAAACAACCTGCAACACATCTGAAGGTTGACTTCGAAGTCAGCTGATAATGTTTCCATGGAGATCAAATGCTATGGAGTTGACAATGAATTCTCTTGTTGAGCCTTTCCTTCTGGGGGAAAAAAAGCCCCAAAGAACAATACTTCTAAATGACTGCACTCTGCAGTACAGTTGTGTTATTGACTTGCAAAAAACACATCTATATCCCACCCCTGTTTTCTTAGGGAGATGTTACCTCTTTGTTCTCAACATTTCAATGCCAGATGTGCCAGTATTCATCTAGAGAATCAGATATATTCCTGAGGTACTGGAAAAGAAATAGCATCTAGTGAAAATAATATTCTTTGAGACAAAATATGTAACTCTGCATTTGAACTTATGCTGTAAATGAGAATTCTGATTCCCCTTGAGGAGCATTGTAACATGAAATTATAAAAGAGTATTTCAGTTGCTGATGTGCAGTGACACACAGATGTCTGTATTGCCAAAGTGGGTGATCTTTCATATTTCCAGAGAGTCTCCTATTTCCTTTGCAAAATGAGTGCCAGCATAACTAAATAAATGCAAAATGTGTTGTTGGGGCACCAGTGAGGAGAGAGAAGCACTAGAAGTAAAGATGTAACACGGACCCCCAGCTCTGCCTTGTCCTGCCATCTGCTGAGCAACTTCTTTCTAGCTGGGAAATGCTCAACAGGCCGTCCTGGCAATGTATTAACCCCAAAAGATGGCAAAGGGGATGCATGTCTGCCTGGGTGATTTCCTAAATATTTAATTTTTGAGTGAAAATAGGAAATTAGATAGCATTCAAAAGGCAAGTGGTAACAGCTGCTAAAGGTTGATTACTAATGGTTCACTGGTCTGAAAGAAGAAGCACTTCCAGTTCTACCCCCATACCAGGGCATGTGTATGTACAGTGAACCCACAGCCATCCATCCATCCATGTCTGGACATGCATCTGTCAGTGTCCTAGTTTTGAAAGATGTAAGAAAAGAAAAGCCACACTTCAGAAACCTGGCCTAAAATGGGACCAAGGAACATGACTTGCAACCAGGTCTGTGAGAGACACCACCAACTGTGCAATCATAGAATTGCTTAGGTTGGAAAAGGTCTCTAAGAACATCAAGTCCAACCATTAATCCAGCACTTCAAAATCCACCACTAAACCATGTTCATGAGTGATACATCTCTTGAATGCCTCTGGGGATGGTGACTCCTTCTTTGGCCAGCCTGTTCCAATGCTTGAGCACCCTTTTGGTGCAGAGGATTTTCCTATTTTCCAATCTAAAGCCTCCCCAGTACAATCTGGGGTCATTTTCTCTTGTTCTGTCACTTGTTACTTAGAGAAGAGATCAACCCCTTCATAACTACAATGTCCTATCAGGTAGTTGTAAAGAGGGATAAAGTCTCCCCTGAGCCTGCTTTTCTCTACAGTTAAAACCCCAGTTTCCTCAGCCACTCCCCATAAAGAGGGACAAATCCTTAAAAGTGAGAAAGGACATTTTTAGAAACAGGTTGACTCTTATTTCCTGAATATTAATGCTCTTTTTACATTACATCTTGATGGGCATAAATCCTGTGTGACTGCTTCAAGCTCTGCTTCTCCTCACAGGTCCAAAAAGACCCTCGTCAGCTCCTTTGCTGCCTTCCACAACACCCTTGTCATGTGTTTGAGGGTTTTAAACAATCAAGAGCCTTTAAGAGGTTTAAACATTTAAAACCTATTAATACTGTACATTAACTCAAGCTTGTTCAACTCAAAGCCTTAAATCACTTTAGAGCATAATGCAAAATTTAACCAAAAGCACAAGTAGGAGCCAGAGTGTTCACATGTGTGGTGGGGGAGGCATGGCAGAGGGGGGAATCATTTTGTGGTGCTGAGGCTGGTCTCAAAGACTTTCATAGCCCATTTTTGGCATCTCTGGATACAAACCAGCCTTTGTCTCCATCTGGAGGTCAATCCACAAACAAATAAGTTCTCACAGTGGTCTGTAGGGAGATTTGCCAATTTTAAGCTCCTCTGCAATCATTAATTTAGTACCTCCCACAGGAATAAAACATGATGGTATCTCAGGTTTTTTCCAGACTTTCAACTTTTTTGAATTATAAATACTCTTCAAGGTGGCCAAAGGTATTATGCCTTTGTGAAAACTGTATTTATCTCAAGCTTCACAGTTCACATCCCAGTAACTTACTGCAGATCTTGATTTTTCTAAAGATCACATGCTGCTGTTTAAGATCTGTCTGCATACACTTGTGCACACACATGTACATTTATACATGCCTTTCCATATAGAAAAAAAAAATTTATGTGAACTGTCTAAAACTATTCCTTTTTTAAGAAGAAGCACAAGAAACTGAACTTTCAAAGAATAATGTTGTATAAATGAAAAATATATATGTGGTCACAGGAAATACCTTCCATATTCAGCATTGTGGTTGATCATGTCACCACAAGTAAACATTTTGAAGAATGGTTAGAGACCATGATTATTAATGAAAAATAGAAATCCTATGTGTCCTGTGGGACATATCATATTTCCCAATGAATTCCAAAGAATGGCTCTCACTTTCTCCCCTTGTTTATCTTTCTCTTTGCTTCCTCTTGGCAGCTAGTATGGAGGTACTTCATAACTGCCTAGGAGATGTCAGTCACAGAGCTTTGCCTTACACCTGCAGCATTAAAGTGCTCCATTTTTGTTAAATTATTCAGCAGTGGAACGATTATTTCGAGGCGGCAAGACCACAGTTGTGTAGAATAAACACTCTTATTTTCTACCGTTACGTGCTATTTTCAAAGTACAGTGAGTTAAATTTGAGACTCCAATGACTCAACAGCTGGTGACGATCCATGGCTGCAAACACACAGATGCCTCCCTTGTCATCTCCTCACACATGCAGGGCACAGGCAGAGGAAGCACAGCACAGAGCTCGGGGGTTTGGAAGACAAGGCTGGCTGTGGAGGTGGCAGTGAAAGAGGATACGGACGCGTGCAGCTCAGCCACACCGACAGCAGCGCTGCACGGGCTCCCAAGCCCTGCTCTGAGACCCCCTTTCTCATGGGGTTGGCATCCCAGCCTGGCCATCAGCTCCTGGGCTCAGGGAGTCGTGCTGTGACAGCTGATGGCACTGGCACAGAGCCCTGGGTGTGTCCTCATCCCCGCTGGCACCCTGCACGGAGTGTGGCACAGCTGGTGACCCAGCACGAGAAGGTGACCCAGTCTAAATGGTCAGTCCATCCTCTGGCTGTGAGGATAATAAAGCATTTTGTTGCCTTACCTCTGGACTGAGTAAAGGAATATTTTGGAAGTATTTCTGAGGAGGCTGGAAATTACTTATTAAAAGCTATTTCTCCCCAGTTTAAAATGAAAAAAAAAAAAAACCAAACCACACTCATAACATACATAAGTGGGTTTTTCTTTATTTCTTTAATAAACATTCTCTTCTGCATGTCTGAAATAAAGTATTACATTACGCCAACACACCTGCATAACTTAATTCTCTATTCCCTCTCACACATCTTTCCTGCCTGCTTATCTTTACTGCAGCAGCCAGCATTGGAATGAGAAGGTGATCACCTCGCTGTGGGAAAGGTTTGAAGCTTTTCTAACCCTGACCTAGGTCCTCTGAGTGGACAGGCTACAGAGAGGAATGTCTCAGCAGCACTTTAGAGGGGGTCAGAAGAAACCCAAATCAGTGGCAAAAGTGGAACTGGCAAATGGCACTTGAAACCCTCAGACTGGCAGATCATCACTGGCGATGAGGGAGGAGGAGAGGATGAAAGAAATTCCTGATTTTTTGAAAACAAATGCTAGAACAAAAAATCAGGCCAGAAGAACTCCATACTACTACTCTATGTGTACAGCATGACTTTCAGGCCTTTCAGCACCAGGACAAAAGAAAGTTTCAGACTCCCAAGCAAGGCTCCAAGCCCAGTACCTCGTGCAAAAATATCACTAGGCAAAATTCAAGTAACAAGCTGCTATATGAGACTTCCGATCATTTTATTACAGATCTGCACAGTGAAGCCAAATCACATATGAGGGCATTTAACAGCTGGAATAATTTCCAGATAGACTAAATAGAGACTGAATTATTAATGGTAAAATTTCTAATTGGGTCAAAGCAAGGTTACAGCAAGAAACTCACTTGACTTTGCAAAGAATAATGAATATTTGCAAGGCTAATAAAATTACCTGCTTCTCTAAGGAAATTGTTAGCAAATGGGGAAAAAACCCCTAAAGTCCTCCTAAAGTGTGTGTCACAAGACAAAAACTGGCAGAGACCTGATAAGAGTGAAGAGAACAGGTAAAACAGTAAACAAGTGCAGAGATGATTTATTGCATTCATTTGCAGTAAATTTGGAGCAAAATAAGACAACGCAGAAGTCTCTCCCTGAAGGGCTGCCTTGTTAGGCATGCAGTAAAACCCCTAAGTATTTCACTGAAATGTGTTCTCAGTACAAATTACAGACTTACAAAAGGAAAATACATGGATGTGCAGCTGAAGGACAGAGCCTTGATAAGGATGATAAAACTTCATTCTTTGTCAGTCTTTTAATACATTTACAGAGACAAGCGATGTACCTTTGGCCAGGGATAATTGTGTGCTAAAGCAAGTAGCAGAACATGATATTGGAAGTGCCATTTTGTATTTCCAGCTGGGACAACAGACAGCAGTTCAGCAGGGAGGTGCACAAGTTAGGGAGGGGAGGATGAAATCACTGCCAAAACACTGGATCATGCCACCAGGAGGCAGCCACCCCACTTTCCTCACAGCAGGCACTGATGAGGAGGAGGAAAAGGGCTTTGAAGCATTTAGGTATGAAGTCAGCCCTGCCCTCAAATTAGAAATAATGCAAGCCTTATGATATTTCAAAACAGCTCACTGAAATCAGCTGACCTGGGAAAACATCAGGCTATCAGAGATTGTCTTTAAAAGATGATTTTATAGAGCAAGTGCAGTATCAGAAGATGTGGTGAGGTTGGGTTTACATGACTGCAAACCTAGCAGAATCTGAGATGCTGAAACAAGAAAATCCTATGGATCAATGTGCTGGAAAGCAGGTAGAAAAATCATGGGTTAGATGGATCAGCTTGTTCACTGATCATGATACAGGAAACATTCACAAACAACTTGATGGAGAACTGAAAGAAGGGATTCCTGGAGACAATGGAATTTGTCTTGGTAGAGTTACCAGTGTGCCAATTTGTAGCATCTCAGCTCTTTGGGGCTGGAACTAAAACTGACATTTGACCTTGACAATATTGGCTAAATTAGATGTTGAGGGAGAGAAGAAACCAACCAAAAGAATTGACAGGTTTGCCATGATAATAAACCCAAACAAGTCAAGGATTTGAATACGTTCAAAAGAACTGCTCAACGCCAGAAAATGTGATCACCACCTCATGGGAACTGATGAGGTGGCCACATCTAGACTTGAAAATGCAAAGGCACAGTTTTGGTGCAAATAAATTTGCTTTGGTCAAAACACAACATATGAAATATCCCACATGCATTTCCTCAGGTAGATGTTTAACTGAATTCCTGTTAGACCATCTACTTTATGAGCATGAAAGCATCGTGTTTGCCACAGGACTCTGACATTTGGAAGTAGTGTTATGGATGCTCCTAAGGTTCCAGAAATTGTTATAAATTTACAAAATTACTGGTTGGAGCTTTTAGTGGTGCACAGATTTTTGGTAATTTGCATGAAGAGAAAACACAAGAACCTGCAAGAGGATGTGCTTTGGAGTCATGTATAATTTGAGTGTGACCCACTTCTGTAATAGAATTAAACAGTCTCAAGTAAGATGAATAAAATGAACTAATCGCAGTGAAATTTAAGAGCACAATTCCAAATGGAGAAACTTTCAAAAAGGGAAACTCTCCCACCTTGCAGAGTAAAATGATTCTGACAATACTAGAATGTAACAACAACAGATAGTGTAATTCCGGGTATAGGAGGCTGTGCAGCAATACCATCATGCAAAATGAGATTAAAAGTGCTAAACATAATTTACACTATCCATCTGGCTCTGTAGAAGATGAGGGACTGAAAAAAAATCCTACTGTGGTCAGGCAAACACTGTTGTTCAAGATAAGGAATCCAAGTATAAATTGTGTAATAAATACAAAAAATTAGGGAAAATAACTGTGGAAGCCATAAAGGATCTGTGATTGCTGTTGATGCATATACATTTGGACTAAACAGAAAAGATGAATTATTAATAATTTTTAGCTTGTTACAAAACATGCAGAATAGCAGTGTAAAAGAGACTCTAAATCATAGTTTACATGTCCTGGATTCTGGATGAACTAAAAATCAAATAATGGCCTGCATTTCGTAAATGACTTGTTTCAGCAATTTGCTTGAGAAATTAGACCAAGCAAAGTAAAGCAAGTCCTTATGAGGCACTGCCACCTGCCTTAGCAAGAGGACTGTTTGGTAAATATAATAAATAACCAGAGGTCAAAGCAAACCACGTCTGGTTTTATTAGATTATTATACCATGCTTCTCAGTGCTCTGTTGAGATTTTCTGTTCAAAGAATTATGGGCAATAAGGGACAAACCCCATAGATATGTTAAGCTGGCAATGTTTAACATTGCAGAAGAGCTATTTGTCTAGAAATAAAAACAGAACAAATGCTACAAACATAGCCAAGACAAGTGGTGTTGAAAATGGAAGGGAAGGTTAAATTTCAGTCTGATTCTATGGCTACCAATTAAACACTGTCTCCTCTCAGCTGCAGTGATGTCAGGTGGCAGAAACCTTCCAAAGCAGTTTTCCCATTATTGGACCTGAGAAAAAGGCAAAACTAAGAGGCACTCTGCCTCCATGCATTTTAAGAAACAGTACAGTAATATGTTGACAGCATTTATGGCATGACAGAAGCAAGAGTTTTGTATTCAAACACTGTCCAGCAATAAAAAAGTTTAAATTAAGACTCATTGGCTGTAAAAGGAATGACTGTGTAACACATGACACAGTCTGAAAACATTGATAGCTACTGACTTTTAGATTAGATGTCCTTAGTTGTGTATTTTATTAACTGACTGCTTCAGTTTGTAGATGTTACTTTATGCCCATTTGCTGTTAAAAGAAATCAGTATAGCACTTGCTATTGACTTGTACAAAACAAGAAGGACAGTAACCTTTGGGTAATACTGATCCACGTGTCTGCACTGAAGCACAAAATAAGTTTGATCTCCTCCCAGCACATCTTTATTTATAATATTACACATCTTGACAGAATTTGGCAGATAAAATAATCTGGTGCCCCTCATTTCAATTAGTTTCAGATTCCAACTGCTGGGTCTGGTTATTATTTTGTCTATGCAAAGAGCATGCTACTATCAGATGGCTTCTCACTGCATACGTACTTCCACTCTGTGCTCAAGTCAATTATGAACCTTCTGATAAACAGTTTCAAGCAACTGTGGCATGCTGTCTTTTTATTTTTTCCTTGTTTTTCAAACCACAAGTCTTTTTTGTAGCTCTTCTGCAAGCCTCTCCCATTCTTTCCACATCCTCCTTTAGCACTGACACCTGATTAGGATGTCCAGAAATAGTTTTGCTTAGCCCAGAGATAACCCCACCTCATGGTCTCATTGCATATTCCATAAAAAATAACACATTTAGCAGCTGCATTGCACCAAGAGCTCCTGTGCAGATGGATGATCCCAGCACCCACAATTCCAGAGACCTTTGCAGATGTTTTAATCTGAATGTTGTGCTGTAGTAACTTAAATACCACACAGATATCCGGGCAGATTAGAGCAAAATGGCCCCTGTGCAAACTAAGCTTTTAAATAAATAAGAAACACCAAGCTCATCTGGCAATCCATCGTCTATAATGTTTTGACACCCACAACAAACCATTTACAGGCATCCCCACGAAGACCAGTGTGTGCTTGCACAAGACCCTAGCAGATTTTAAATGTGCTTGTGGGCACAGAGAGAACTGATGTCTAATGTCACCAGCACAGCATCACTAGAACATAAATACTTGTTACTCCAGCACTTAACTCCTCTTCTGGGACTACAGAATCTTTCCTCCATGTCACATACTGATCTGTGTCACACCGCAGTACAGATAAACAGATGATAAAATGCACTGAAGTGATGATCTGCCTGGAGGGCAAAAACCCGGCTAAACAAAAATCACCAGCAGAGAAGAGAGAACAGAAGTAGTGGTGTTCACTTTGAGACATTCACCCAGCACTATGTTTGGGACTTGACTCTCACACCCTTCATTTCAAGTAACTGTGCCTTGAAATTTGCTGTTAACAGAAATTTGGATGGCATCTGTAGTAAGCAAGTCTGGTACATTCCATAGGAAATGTTAGGTGACCTTGAGAGCTGATGTAGTAGGAATGGGAAGAAGTTCAACAAAAGCACAGTGTGTCAGGGCATGTACCTGGGGAATAATAAACAAAACCTCTGCTGTAAAATGGGAGAGCATCAGCAGGTAAGTACAAAGGTGGAGAAAGGCCTGCATGTCTCATCCAACTGCAGGATGTTGCAATGTGATGAAAAAAGCAAATACAGTCACAAAATACCTCAGGCAAGGAATTACTAGCAAGGGAAGGAAACCATCACACCAGTTATACAAGGCATTGATTAGACCCTTTTAGGGAATGGTCCTTCTTATTAATCTTTGAGAAAGGCAAGTACAAACAGGAACAGGTGGCAGAAAAGGCTGCTGGATTGATAATTGTTCTTACAGACAGAAGTCTACACAGAAGTATATGTAGAGTGGGAAAAGAAAAACAGGGAATGCTCTTCATAGGTACAACAAAGAAAGAGAGATATAAACTGAAGGTTACATTCAACTCAGGAACAACTGATGAGTAGTAAATATAGATTATAACTCAGCACAATTTGTAGGTATCAAAGTGTCCCACTGTGGAATAGGATAGTGGTGGGAATAACATCTGCATAATCTTTGGATTTTTATTACTGAGCTTACTAAAAGGCAGTGTTACTTCCAACAAGTACTAAAGTACTGTACAAGTACTGTACTAAAAAACTCAGATTGCCCTTTCTACTGCCATGAGTTACAGACACTCCAGACAAGTTTTGTGCTGGAAGTTAAATGTAACTGTGGCTGGGTGATCTTTGATATGCACCAGAAGGAGCTTAGAATGAAACCAAGTCCAGATCAAGTAAAACCACTCTGAAAACACATTTTCAGTGACTTAGAAAAGGAGGGACGTGTGGCTAGAGGGGACATGAAAACAACCAGAAAAATGCATTTCTTCAAAGAGCACCATCCTTACCTCCCATGAGGAAGAGAAGCCCTGCCACATACTGCATAAGGCCTCGATCCCAGCAGCACCCCAGAACGCCGATAATCCACCCAAAGAGGATGATGGCCACAGCCATGCCCATGAAGCCAGCTGTCATCCTGCGCAGATCTGCAGCGGGGAAGACAGAAAAACAACATGAATGGGAACAGTGATAAATCAGCATCAGCAGGGGTTCATAACAGCCTTAATCCAAAATGCTACTGATCTGCAAGGACTTCAGTGTGTGTTGGTATGGGATGAATTAAGGAAGAATGATTCAGAGCGAGGGCAAATCATAATTGAAGTCACTAGCTTGGGCTGGGGAGAGAGAGCAGGTGACTATTTTACCATACAATCCAGCTCAGTGCAGATGCACTCAAGTGACTTGTGACAGCTTGCTCAGGAGCTAGAAGCTGTAAAATGGCCTCAGTGCAATGCAGTGCATAATAACTCCAGTCTCTGGGCACTAGCACAACATCTGTTTACATCTTGCCTTCTCATCTCTGTCCATTACTCCCCAGCATCCAAAGGATGTCCCTGCTTAGACTGATCAGCAAAGCAGTTTCTATGCTTTGTGCCAGCACAGACAGGACAGAGTATTCCCCTCAGCTGTGACCTCCTGTGTGATTTTGGGCAAGTCACTGAGCCCCTCTGGGCCACAGCTTCCCGGGTGGAAGTTGGGCCATGGTGTGCAGTGGTGGTAGAGTGAACGCGGTACCTGCGGAGCAGCGAGGCACACCCATCCTCTGTGTCAGATGTCATTAAAGGCACTCCAGACACACAACTGGGACAGAGGACACGTCATTGTCCTCTCCTGTACCTAGATGGTGACCTTGCCAGATGATTTTTTACTGCTCCAGGGAGCACTAAGAGTAGGAGGAGGGCAGGGTGCTGGAGCAAAACATTTTTGCCCTTCAAGTGGGGACTGAGTACAGCTGAGGTGGGTGACGGGCTGACCTGCATTTTCTTTCATAAATAAAGGAAAAGGGTCCCCAAGTCCTAATGAAAGGAATACTTAAATGAAGACCTGACTGTGTTGCATATTTGCCTTCTGCAAAAAGGATGGGACTATGGGACTGCTGGGAGCCCTCCTCATGCATGTGCTGGGAAAAAAAATTCTTCACAATTGGTTTGGATGTGAAATCTGGGCAGTGAGACCACGTGGCAACTGAAAGAGCAAGGACTATGTGAGCTAAAGAGCATCTTCACACCCTCAGATAATGAAACAGATGGGGGCATCTTCACTAACATTTGATTATTCCCCGTCCCCACTTCATGCACACATAAAAAGTTTAAGCACTGACATATCAAGAGTATATATACAGAGAAAATTCCAGCCAAGTCAACTCTCTAAACATTTGTTTCTTTCTTGAAACTTTTTTTCCACACAGCAATGATTTCACTTTTTTTTTTTCTTTCAAGAAACAGAATGCTTATGACAGAGAAGAAAGATTTGAAAACTGTGAATCATCCACCAGTCTCTATGGCAGCTTTTCTCTTTGGCTGGCCTTTGACTATGTCTCAGTTTCTGTTATTTTTTATGTTTTTTCCACAGTGGATAAAAGGACCAGCAATACCCACAGCACAGATTCAATGAATTCTATGAAGAGTGATGAATTACCATCATCAGAGATGTATAAGACTTCATATCCAAAATTCTAAGTGTCCACAAAGTCTATCAGTATGCTGGGACAGAATGACTTGAGGGCAGTTTCCTCAGGTCCATGTTCATTATAGCATTTTGTATGCAAGATCAAGGTGCAGAACACAACCTCTCCCTTGAAGCTACAACTTCCTGTAGATTATCACTGATTTTCCAAGGAGTCTCTCTGACAATATAAAGATAACCAGGTCTTCAGCCCACCAGTCACCAGGCTATTTTAACAAGATGCACATCTTAAAAGTACTTTTGTCTTAGGTTTTGTGACTGTCCCACCACATTTGAGTATGTTCCTTGAGGTCTAGTACAGAGGAAAAAAAAGCATTTCCTGCAGAAACTTGTACTTCCCCCAGGCAATGTCTGTGTTCCTTGGGAATTTCTCAGAGTGCTTTCTAAAACAAGCAGTAAGTGTTAGCAAGCGTCTTTGATGGCCAAGTGTCTTCCTACTTTTTCAGTCCATGAGGCCTTGGGCTCAATTTGAAAATGAAAACATAAAATCTTTACTGTTTCCAATATCATCTTCCACAACAGCACAGCACATCTCTCCAAGGTGCTGCACAGCTCTTTGTGTCAGCCCTACAAGTCCCCTGCAATTTAAATTGTGACTGCTGGTTCCAAGTAACACCATTTGCCTGTCCAAATGGAAACACACCCTAACAACCTGCTTCTAATGAGCTCAACTTAAATAGCTTTATTCAGCTGCAAGATGTCCAAAACCCCTCAGGTCTACCCCAATGGATAAAACTGGCTGATGGACCCAGTTTTCATAAGCCCCAGAGTGGGTCACAAGCATCCCCATATCATGTATCTTAGACTCAGGAATGGTGTTTATCCTGCTAAAATCTGTGTGAATTTTGCCATTAAACAGAAGACTTAAAGTAGGAGAACCAAGATTTCTAGGCCCAATTTTGACAATTGTTTCCCTCAACCTCTTTTGCTGATAGAGCCTGAAATTCTCTTTCTAACACAGCAAAATCCAAATAGAACTTTTTAATGAACTCTTAGTTCTCCCAAGTTCAGTGAGCTTAGTTTAAGATTGCCACTGCTTAGGCCAGTTGTGAATCTACACCTCACAAGTCCATCCGCTAGGGGTTATCTGAAACAAATAAAATATAAACTTTATTTTCTATTTAAAACTGGCTTTTTTCCTGCCTTAACATCCCTTGAGGGGAGCCCTTGAAAACGGCAGTGCTGGGAAAGGGGGTTGTAAAGTTGGTTTCAATAACAGCCTGCACTCATCCAACAGCATCCTCCTGGCACTCCTCACCTGGCAGTGCCCACACGAAGTCAGTGCTGGGACCAAGTCTATTCAAAGTGATTCTTTTGTGGAAAAGCACTTAATGGATGTAAATGAATCATCACCCTCAGGCTATTTAGAGGAATAGGAGCCTATATTCCCCAGACTAAATTCCTGTTAATGGGGTTGTTTATGATTACTGTTTGTTGGTGTGGTGCTTGACATGGAAAGGACAGAAGAAAAGCAAAGATTTGCATTGTGTACTCAAGGCAATATCTAAATTTGTTCTGCTAATTGAGGATGCAGGGATGACATATAAATAAACAATAGCTCATCAGTACCAATTGATGGGGTTTTGTCTGAGTTTGATTGGCACTGATGAGACCCTTCCTGAATGTATCCTGTGAAGGTAAAAAGGGTCATGCTGTCATGTAACACCACTTTATGACATTTGAGCGCATTCTGGGTTTGGTTTATTTTTCTGAAATTGCTTTTATTTATTTTTAGACTATGAAATTAATGGTTCTCTACATTCTTTCTCTTTTTGAAAACCTCTCTGAGTAATAGGATCTCAGGGTCATGGCATGACAACACCAATCAACTGAAGGAGTGACTGTGCCAGCAAAATGCATTGTTGAATCTTATACAGCCAAATGGGAGCTGCAGCAGCAAATAAACTTATCTCAGTGCATTCATGTGCATTGCTTAGCTGGTCCTGCAGCTGATCCTCTCCTGGGTACCCATCCCAAGTCCTCACAATAACAAAGTGCACCGATTGCAGGGACACTGAATTCCCCTTCTCCACCATTTAGCAAGCCAGAGCTTTGGAAATGTAGCTACAAGGTAAGGAATGTATTGCATTGCTTATTCCATAACCTAAAATACAGAAGTTGATTTTTAATGCTTTGCCTATTTGACCACTGGTTTCAAAGGTTTACTATGTGGACATAGCTACCAACATCATCTATGGGTGAAAATGCAAAATTATCTTTCCACACATGTTTTAGAAACACCTTCTCTACCCCTTTTTCTTTTTAATGTTGACTAAAAGCTATGAGTGAATATCTTCTCTTTGGGAGACTTTTCATATCCAGCACTGCTACAGGTGCTGCTGCATGTAAAGGGCAGAAAACTCAATCCTGAATCAAAAGCAGTGTAGATCATCAAAGAAGGAATATAGGTATCATATTTGTGTAGGTTGGGAACAACAAACTACTTGACTGATAACACTGGAGAAGGGACAAAGAATGGAGTAATCCAAGTCCCATGATGGAAGCTGAAATGATAAATTTGAAAGCCACAAGCTTTGTGAATCATGATGAAAAGAGAAACATTAGCATTTGAGACAATGTCCTAAAAATATAGACAGATTCTCATAAACCAACATGCATTTCCTAAAAGCATTTTAGTTTTCTTAACTCTATAGGTTTCCTAAAGATAGAGAAAGGCAGAAAAGCTGATTAAGAGTAACTTATTTCCAAGCAACACGTGGTGGAAGGTTCTCTCTGTCAGTTTGCAAATGCCCCTGCCCTTCCTTTCACCCTGATGTCTGTCCATCTGTATCTGCTATGAGCAATAAAGTAATTCATGCTGGCTATCACATTGTGGAAGAAGCTTCACACCCCAGCAGCTGCAAATATAACATGTTCTGATTCAGCTTTGCTTTTTGAAAATTTCAATATGCCTTTTTGACTTCTGTTGTTCTGTCCTCTTGAAATTGCAAGTCATCTTTCTAAAGCCAGGGCTCAGTCTTCCTGTTGATATCTATCTTCCTTTGCACAGAATTTAACAATTCCTCCAAAAAACTAGAGATTGCTTTCCTCACAACACATATAGGAAGGACTGCATGAAAACTCCTGTGAAAGATGGGGAAACCAAGTCAAGAATAGTCAACAAGCCCCCAGCTACATGAAAGGTTTGTGGAGAGTGTATAATTAAATCTGTATTAGCAGGATTTCTGGACAGCCCTTGAACCACACAGCACTGCTTTTGCTTTCAAAACTGCTTGTTCTCAAGTGTTTGCTAGCAAATCAAACTACAGTGCTTGTTTTCAGACCCTCAGAAAGTGCAATATTGCTGCAAATAGTATTTCAGATAGTCCGTCCTACATGTCCTCCTTCCTTTTCCCAGTAGAAAAAGGTCTGCAGGGACTAAGCACCCTGCAATTGATATCAAGAATATCTAGAACAGCTTAGAAGACATTCTGGGTATATCACAGTTCTTTCCTGAGGTGTTCTAATAAATGGGAAAATCAAAAAGGAAATCAGAATTGCATTTCTGTGCCCATCTAGGAAGAGATGTCAGGATATAGTAAAGTCACAAGTAGAAATAGACTGGGATGGCATAATTCTTTAGCATAATCCTTCATTGCAGGTCACTGTGATCTATACCCTCCTGCACTAAATTCCCTCTGATTTGTCCTTACCAGGGATCGAGAACATTTGTTCTCAAAAAGAGTCAAAATCACTCCTTTTTCTTCCTTTTCCAAACAGATATATGAATTGGAAATTTTTCAAGAACTGCACAGAGCCCTAGAGCACAATTTACCAGATTTCACTGAGCTTTGTTTAAATTACTTCTCTTATAAAGAATCAGCAGCACAGAGGTATCTTTCTCTGACATAATCCCTGCTCTTATCTCACCCTGAAATTTCAGGGGGAGTAAGATAGAATTGGACAGACATGTCTTTTATTGAATGCCAGCCCTAGCAGCTCCCAGGTAAAATGAACAAGTGAGTGTTAATGCAGATGATTTTGAGTGGCATTTTCTGGCTCTCACTATTCTCTCTGCAGAGCTTAAAACTGTATTTTGGATGAGGTTGGCAAATAGAGGGTGAAGGTTTTAATCTTTTCTTTGCACTTCAGGTATGAAGAGATAAGAAAAGAAATATGTATTAGTCTACCTGAGACTCTGTTAAAATCTCTGAGTGCCTTTCACTGAATCATGAGGTAACCCAGTCCTCAGTTTAAAGATTACTCTAATGCAATCTCAATGAGTACAACCCACTTCAACCAAAGTAACAGTAAGTATCTGCACCAGAGAGACTCAGAAATACACATGTCACAAACATACACTAAAACAAAACTCTCTCAAAGCTGAAAGAACAGCAGAAGATCCTCACAAAGAGGGAAAGCAGCTCTGTCAAGGATGAAGTGAGCCTTCATATCTGAAGAGCTACAATGGCCTTTATAAGACACATGCATAATTTCTCCTAAACAACAAAATCCCATCACCTTCTGTTGACTAGAGATTGTTATTTGTGTGATAAATTAAGTGTTTGATTGCCAGCAATGTCTGAACCCAGCTGTATGGAAAAGCTGATAGGAAGGTTCATAAGCTGGCTGTGGTCTAGTTAACATGTCCCTCAGGATGAGGTGTATGGAGAGTGGACATCATGACATTGATTTATTTATGTCAGGACAGGTCACCTATATGGATTTCCTCCATCAGAGTCCTTAAGTGTTCTTACAGTTATTTAAAACAGAAACAATCACAGAAGGAAAGTGCCAGCTATGCACTGTTGGGACTTCAGTATGCCTTCCTTCACAAAAAAATCCCACATAAAGAAATCCCACAATGTCAGAGTCAGGTGAATAGTTCATCAAGGGAGGAATGAAGTCATGTCTTCTACGAAGTCTGACACCCTCAGAGGTTTATGCTGGCAAATAGCAAACCCCACATGACACTGCAATTTCTTATCTCTGGTGAACTGCCATAAAGCACCAGAGGAAAGGGGATCTCCCAGACCAGGGCACATACTGGTGTTACTGTCTGAAAGCAATTCCTCCACTATTTGGGGAAAATTACAGTGCCCTAAGAAATTCTGCAGTGGCTGAAAGCACTATATGGAGCTCAAATAACAAGTTCGGATTTTTTTCTTGCCTTTCCCTCATGCAGAGCAGAGAAGAGGCAAAAGAAAACCCCTAGACCATAAGGAAGGGATTTAAGGAGGCACTAGAGAAGGAAGGAAACAAGGCTTGTTTAAGTACAGGGCAGGAAAGGGTGAGGAAGTGTCTCATGAGGGTGAAAAGATGGATTTGTCTTCAAGAGACTTTATGATATGGCTATTAGAGAGTTCAGTGCATAAAGGGGACATTTGTACAGCAGGAATTTAACACATCTGAAGCTGTTCCACTGTACAAGGTGCAAGACTTATGTCCTGGGAGAAAGATGGCTGTGAATATCATCCCATAGAAGGGTTCAGCCTTTTGCTCCAATCCTACTTTCCCTTACACTCAAAAAGAAACTTTGGCCAGAGAAGAAAAATTATATTTTTGGTATCTGTTGTGTTGCTACTCAGCTCTGAGTGACAGCAGGGTAGGAAGAAAAGAAAAGCTTTGTCCTTACAACGCCTGATTTAGTGGGCCAGAGTAGCTGAGCCAAAAAGCATCATTCAACTCAACTTTACTCTACTCTGTCATACCCTATTCTACCTTACCTACTCCACACCATTCCCTCTCCTTCTCTGGTTCTGGTGAGGAGATCTTATGGGAAAGTACCTGAAGCTGATCATTTCTCTTTCTTCAGCAATGTTCAAGAGCTGATCTTAAAGAGTCTTTCTCTCTCCAGATTTACTATCTGTGATTTCAGCACTGCAATATATGATCATCTAGGAATGTTTCCAAGCTTTGGTCCCAGCAGAGCAATTTGCCCAGTCAAGCCTTTCATCCTTCTTTTCCCTTTCTCCTCAGAAACAGGGAAGTCTGAGGCACCTACAAGTTTGGCCACCCTTGTTCATATTCATAACTTTAATCCTTCCTGCTCCTGCTAGGTGAGGCCACACAAAGCAAACATTTCTCAGTTGTGACCAAGCTAAGAGGCTTTTCCTTACACAGTTTCTTCCATGGATTATGCAGGTGTTGAAAAATCTGAGGCATTTGAAAAAAAAAATGCTTCTGCTCAATTTCAGTGAGAACTTTGGGACTTTATGACATCAAAGCTGTGCCTTTTTCATTTTTCTTCCTCCCTGTACTTTTGAAAAACTCAAGTAAGACACTTCTTCATGCTGGTCATCTCTTATTGGAAGCCAGTTTACCACTTTTTCTTAATAGGCATTCAGATAATAATGACATACAGTAACATTTCTATGAAAATAATCTGGACAAAGAAAGCCCTATAACCTATTCTATATATTAGTAACTTTATTATTTAGTTTACAGAGTTGCCCTTCTGTTGCAAGCAGACTCTGCCCTGTTAACAGTTTGCTTTTTATATGCTGGTCACCATAATAGTATCAACATATCCACTAATCACATAGAATTTTATTAAGATTTAATCTTCAGTTATTATCTCTTGAACCACTTCTTGAAAAGGTGGATAAGGCTCATCAGGGCCAGAAAGAAGCAGAAGAAAAACCAGAACCACTTTTTTTTCTTTCCTTTTTCTTTCAGTGAGGAAAGAAGAGTGGACAAAAACAGATGGATAATTGAAGAGAACGATGAGAAAAATTAAAGAAAACCTTAAAGATGAGAAATGGAGTGTGACAAGGAGTAAAAAACATAGTTGTATGTAGAACTCCAGTATCAGACAGTGTTAAGGGTCTCTTGTAAAAAAGCAGATTTACCCTAAACTTCTCCCAAAGATAAATGAAGTTGGAGATGTGCAGCAATGGAGCAGAGGAGGAGCAGGAGGGGAAATACAGAAAGAAAGAGACTTGGTAACAGCACCTTGTTTTATCTTTTTCCCTCTGCATTTGACAACTTCCCTCTTCTGCTGCCTGTCCTAGCACCAAAGCCTTGCTCACAATCAGGAGCAACTAAAATATTATGCTGAAGGTTTTCCTTCCTTTTTCATCCCCTGCACCAACCACTGCACGAGCCTGAGCATAATCCCAGCACAAAGCATTCAGAGCAGCACGTCTGATAAATGGCCAGCATGAAAAAGGCTGGAGGTGGAGGGATGGTATCTCTGCTTTATCAATGCCCCAGCACTCTGCTCAAACACACTCATTCCACAGATCCCAGCATTAAACATTTTCATTCAGGAGCTCTGAAAGGTGTATTCTTGTTTTTAAAAAGACTATTTAATGCAAGTGAGGCTGGGCCGAGGTGTAGGAAGAAAGGAAGGAGAATGGAGGAAAAGGAGGGAAGAAGTAGAGAAAGAGCTGTGAAAAAAACACTGTCCCTTATGCAGAAATTTTGATTTTGAAGTTTACTCTTCTATTAACATTTAAATTGAAAGGCGTTTCTTCCAAGCTCCACATATGAAACCAGAAAATCTGCATTTAAATAGATACCATTTAAATATGGAGAAAAATATATATCAGCATTGAATGCTTTCCCATTTGTCTGAAAAGAACTTCTCTTATAGATGATTATTAATTTTTTTTCTTTTTTCTTTGTGCGTGCTAAAAAGAGAAATTGGAAGTACATTAAAATTCTGTTTGGCACAAGGAAGAGGTGGGGGATGGTTGCTTGGTTGACCAAACCCCTGATTCTGAGCTCAGATTTTCTCCAGGAGGGCTGCTGGAGCCTGCAGGAGGCAGTCCAGCCTGCTGCCAGGGTCAGGACCAAGAGGGGCCTCTCCTGCCTGGTCCTGGAGATGCCACCCAAGGGCTCCAACTCCCACCACAATGCCCTGGGGATGCAGGGATCTCACTGGGGATGTCACCAGGTCCCCATGCCCAGATGGAGAATCAAACTTTCTGCAGTTTTGTTAGACACCTCTGTGGCTTCAGGACACCATCTAGAAAACAGGGACACACTCCTCCTCAAAAACCACAGAAAGTCAGGCTTTCTGTGCCTCAGTTCTCATAAACTAGAAAAGTCTCAGCTGACTAGGTTGGTTGGAAGATTAAAGACTGCAAGCTAGGTTCTCTGCAGTGGTAGCCCCAGAAGCCCTAAAACTTGGACAGATAAAAACTGCAGTATGAGAATTTTTTCAGTGGTGATTTGGAACTCATTCTGAATAAATCCAAAAAAAGCACAGAGATGTAAATAAGCAAAAGAGTAGCTCTCACCTAAATACAGGCATCTATAAACTTGGGGAGAGCAAGTGGAATTCATTACTCTTATGGGGCCAAGCTGGTATCATGGAACAAAGAAACCACAATCTTCCATTTTGATGCTGGGTTCCCATCAGACCAAATTTTTGCATTTTGCATATGATCTCGCCTCCAGTCACTGGATTGGCGAAAATAAACATCTGTTGTCACTCAACACTCAAATGAATTTGGCTGACTTGCCCCCATTGCCTCTTCATCTCCCTCTCCCAGCTTGCTGGAATCTCATGAAGAGCAACCTCATTCTTCATGGGGTCTCCAGCTGAATTTTCTCCCATGCAGATGGCAACCACTTTCTGAAAATATGTTTGTGACAAGAAGAAATGTGTAGCAGGACAAGCAGGTGCCTGGAAAATGGATTCCCATTTGTCCTTCCCTGCCCCTCTCCAAAACCCAATCATTTCTGTGTTAATAAGCTCGCTGACTATAATGTGGCACTAACCTTTCACAATTGATGCCAGTGACATTTTGACAGTTCCACATATGGGCCTGCCAAAAGCAGAAGGAAAATAAATTTGCAATTTGGTAAAAAGCTGGGTGAGCAGCCAAAGCAGCTTGGGGGAAGGAGAAGAAAACCGCCAAACAGGCAAACAAAAGCCCACTGCACAGATGTTACACACAGCAAAAACGAAAAGCACATCCACAGCTGGAGTACCCCAGCAAATATGTGCTTGGAAAAAAGCCTTAGGCACCTATTAAGCCCAGTCCAGCTTGAGATGCCTCCCAATAAATTCTTCTCACATGGCAAATTTAGAAGTCTTTCCTAGCAGAAGGGAAATGGAACACGGCGTTCAGTCTGTACAAACTGTCTGGTTAATATCAGATACCACAGGACTCAGCAGTTGCTCTTACAGGGAAGCTTCAATATTTCCACCAATGTGATCAGAAACAACTATTTTCCAACATTATGGTGGGGTGTCTTTGAATTTACTTTTCAAAGTATCCCTGCACAAAACATCACTGACAGTTCACAGATTGACTCAGCTACTTGGTGCCTGTATCACACCCCAACTTCTTCAGATTAGATATATTGAATCTCATAATATTTGGCTAAAAAAAAAACTTCCAGAAAGAGGTCCAACCATCATGTGACAAGATCTAGAAAAGAAGAATGTTGCACTTAGCAGTTTGTTCAGGTGGTTAATTAACCCCCAGTTTGGGGGGCAATCTATTCTTTTAGCTGAATAAGCCCAGTTTCTGCTGCCAGGGAGTTCCTGATAGGAGTGAGGTAAGTGATGCTGTGATCAATCCCCTTCCTTCTGATTCCCATTTCAGCAACACTGAAATAACTTTTCTCCTGAAATTAGAGGACTATGGCTTTTATGATGTTGCACTGGTACCTTGGTGGTAACTGTGAAGGTGTGTTTGCTGTATTTGTGTGTGCAAATAGTCATGTGTTGTAATGGTATTGCTGTACATAGTATGTATATGGCTAACTGGAGATGCAAAATTACTACTAAAAGATAATAGTTTATTGGATTTTCTTTAGGACAATGTGGGTCTTCTTGGAACACCAGACAGAGAGGCATCACAAGGGTCTAGACAAGCATACTGCAGCTTGCAACTGAGAGAAAATGGAGCATGCTCTTTCCATATTCAGAAACACAGAGCCAAACCATGGAGCCCAAAGGGGCTCTAACAAACCCTAAAATATATCCTAGGCAAGGGCAGTGGGATCCACTGGCCAGCACCTGCTGGTGGAGGTGGGCTGACACTGAAAGCACAACTTCACAAAGCTGAGTCTTTGCACAGGCTGAGGACAGTAAGCCTGATGAAAATGTTACATAGACTCTTTTCAAAGCATTTTCTCTGCAGTATTTTTGTGTTGAAGACATAAGTGCAGGGCAGCTGCTGGACCACTGTATTAACCATGCTCATGGGGAGTGTGAGCTCTCAGATCTTTTCAAAGTCATGTCACTTGATAGGCAGGGGACTGTGGCCAAGGCTGGACCACACGGGGTGTTTGATGCAACTGCAGGATGCAGGTGACTGCTCCCAGCGTGGCATTTGTATGGGGTCACACCTGATGGAATTGGGAGGATGATGGAGGTCAGAAGTGCAGAGTGTCCAGCAGCTGTGACAGAGAGCACGCTGGATTTCACTCTGGTGAGCTTGATTTGAAGCCATTTACCTGTCAGACTTCGGGAAACAGCATGGAGCGCTTCCAAAGCTCTGACTGATTCTAGCAACACATTCCCTCACCTAAAATAGCTGGTAGGATCCAACTTGGCATGTGAGACTATCTGGCCTCATCAAATAAAAATACAGTGGGAACTTAGTCATTATTTGGCCACAGCACTGCAAGCAGGTAGGGTTTTCACACATGGCATGGGACAGAGTGAGCCCTTACTTTGTTCTAGCAACGTCACTGACCCAGAACAGCCTGCAGGTGCTCAGCCAAAGCTTTTTCCTAAAGTCAGCTTGTTTTGAGGTCTGCAGAGGGCCTCCCTGTCCCAGCACCCACTCCCCAGAGGGCTGCATTTCGTCCCCTGACTTCCCATGCTGCTATTCACACTTTTTCAGGAAGACCTGTCCTTGCACAGGCTTCTCTGATGGCAGCAGCAGTGGAAGAATTGGTTAGCAGCAGATTTTTCTTTGGCACATATCAGCAGTCCTGCTGCTGATATAATTTCACAAGCCCACACCAAACTGGGGCAACTGTGGGAGATTTTCTGAGAAATGACCTCATGCTAATGGAAATTGTCCAGTCTGAACAGCCTCCTTGCACTGACAGACGGGGTAGGATACTGAACAATCTTGGAGCTGTATGTGGTCTCACAGGAGCTGTTATCTTTTCATGGAAAAAGATATCTTTGCTTATCTTTGCTAAGGAGAACAGTGAGTGCTGCTGATGCTGCAGAGTCCTGCAGGCAGTGCTCTGACAGAGTGGTGTGAGGCCATGAGACGTGGCCTGAGGGCTCTGAAGGGACTCATATTTGCATGGCAAACAGGATGGAAGGGCCTAAATTCCTGAGGATATCAGTATATATTCTCTAGCAAATGATCTAAAATCACCTAAGCCCAACAAACAATTCCCTCAAACCACCAACCAACAGACCCTGGTGGTGTTCCTTCATCCCATGTATTTTTGGACTATGATCCTAAATGGTGGATTAGTGTTTTTGTCATATATTCAGCACTCCCTGTGCACCCCAAGTCTGCAGAATGCACAGCAACGTGAGGACAAGTGTGAGCATCCCCCCCCTACCTCATCAATCAGCCAGGAGCAGGGCTGATTATGTGTTTGGAGACAGGCAAGAAGAGAGACAGGGAAAACTGTGACAGTTATAAATGTTTTGCCACCTGAACGTGACATTAATGTATGCATGCGGGGTGTTCACAACGTTGGGTATTTGTGCACAACCCTAATAAATACCATGTTTGACAACAGTTCCACAAAACCACTCAATGAGCTAGAAGAACATGCCATGAGACAGAGCTGCTAGTTTTACTGTGAAAAAAAGAAATATCCCTGTATTAGTCAGATCCTTGACTTAGTGGAAATCTAGAGCAATTCCAATGAGCTCCATATAAAGTTTAATTACTCAAAACCATATTGAAATGACCAGCTAGATAAGTGATAAAAGCCTGCTCCATAAAACACATTTCATTTCTATTCCCCAGAAGAGAGCCTTAGTAAGGTTCTGAGCTAGAAAGACCAATGTAGGATGCATGGCATTGCAACATCTCCATCTCAGGGACTCTTTTTTGGGGGGAAGGCACAGTTGTCCTGTTTCTTTCACTGGATGATGATCTAGTGGCTGCACTCCAAAGTCAGAAATTCATCATACTACATGACTTGCCTCATAAGTTCACCTTAAAGGCCAAGCCTGTGATACTGATGTAGATCAGAGATGTTTTTAATACAATTTGGAAGCTGACTGGAAAACTACCCTGGCAATTTCCTCACACTGCCCAGGGGCTGTGGTGCTGCATGTGGACACGTGGGCCTGACTGGGTGCTCTCCTCTCTGAGGGACAGCTTCACATCTCCTTGTCAGCAGAGCATCCCAAAAGCAGTGGCACGTGTCTGTGCAGTTATCTGCTTGACTCTGCCTTTCTATTGTTTTTGAGATGTTACAAAAGAGGGAAAGTTACATATCACTTAAAAATGTTGATATACTCCATATAAAAAAATCCAAAAGGTCTCATATGGGTATTTTCTTGTAATAAAGCTTCTGACTTTTCATTTCAAACAGCCTTATTTAAAATTGCATTTATATTTAAAAGGAAAAAGATTCAAAACGTTAAGACAATCAAAGCACCTCAATTCAGCCAAAACTCTATTGGCTGCTCCAAAATAAACTGTTGTTCATTTTGCTGAAAAACTTTTAAAAGCCACCTGCAGCCCTGCCACCATGCTGTTTTATTCACTTTGCCTTTCCAGCCAGAAAGCTCTTTTATTTCAATAGCCCTGTCCATCAGTGCAGCACCTGAGCAGTGGCAGAGGGCTAATAATATCCCTGGCAAGAATGAGAAAGCTAAACTGGGAAGCCAAGCTCTGACAGCAGTGGTAAAACCAGAACTGATTCTCAAATATTTTGTTTTTGAGATGGCATATGGTTCCATTTTTGTGCCTCCACACGAGTGACTCAATTGATCTGGGATCTGAAATCCTTGTAGCACATTGTCTCACTTTCAAGAAGCATCTTGGTTCATCTGTATTGGCTGCTTTGCTCACTTTCTAATGGGTCTCCCTAGATCTGATCCAGCATTTGAAGTTTTGGTGGGTACATATGGGAAGGAGGGGGAACAAATGGAGGGAAGGGCCCACTGTGCATTGCTAACAGTCACACATTTCCAAAAAGCTGTGGTTGGGAGATCCCTAATTCACTTAACCTCTTTGATCTCATCATGCAGGAGGGGATGCTGAAAGGGAAAGAAAAGATTGCAGGCAGCTCTGCTGTGTTTGCACATCAAAAGACACGCCTCAGCCCAGTACAGAGCAGCAGGCAGATGTAGTAAACACACTTGTGAGAGATGGAAAAAGCAGCTTTTGATTGGGAAAGAAGAGCTTTCTTCCTGGTTGTGTAGTCCTCATGTATGTGCAATAAGAAAAAATAACCCAGAAACTCATGTTTCAGGAAGCTATGCACACTGGGGCCAGGATTCACTTCCACTGCACTCCACCAGGCTACAGGCAGGATTTATCTCCCTTTTCCCTTGGCAATTAGCAGTACAGCACGAGGCACACAGTTGTGCCTCAGACAACAATGACCTGCACCTTAAAAGAGCCTATTCTGCCAAATGCTCAGGCACCAAAAGATGAGGTGCATTTTATCAGGGTCCAGAACCCCATTCCTTTTTCCTTTAACTGAGACCTGTCTATCTAGAAAGCCAAGGCACAAGTCCAATGCCAATATCTGTGTTTTAAGAAAATATAACACCCTTCCCTCTACAGCTGCTGACCTGCCCCTCCAGCCATGTCCCCATCTTCCCTTCTATCTGTTCCTCTATCCCCACCTCTGGTGCAAATCCCTCCTTTTCTCAACCTGCCCTTCTCTGCTGGTCTTCATTTTGCATTGTCTTTCGCTTCTCCTTTCTTAACACACACCTCCCTTTCCTTCCTAACATCCCCCTATAATTTCTTCCCATCTCCTTCCCCTCTCTGACAAGGCTGACACATCTTAACACCCTCCCTGTGACTTTCAAGACATGTGAAAAGCTGTAGTCAGGTATTAGATTCCTTATCAGGTCAAAAGAAAATATTAGGGAAGTCAGTGGACGGATGCAATGATTATGGTTCAGTGTGGACAAGAATGACATCAGTCTCTATGTCCCAGATGGGATTTAAATTCTTGGTAAAATGCATCATCATCGATTTTCCACTTCCTCCCTTTGTGGTATCTCTCCAGGGCTAAGGTAACACAGTTTGGGTACCTTATCTCTGCATTTCTTATCTCAGTGCAGTTGCTTTCTCTTATATATGAAGTCAGCTATGAATATCCAGAATTTGTGCAGTTAGATATTGTCCTCTACCATTTTTTATTGCTAAGTTACTGATACTCTTAACTGTAAGAGCACTTGATGCTTTGCTTAGCAATTATTTTACTGTGCTTGCTTTTTTCTTTTTTTTTTTTTTCATCACATCTAGTGAGGCATAAGAAAGCCCAAGAGAATCTTACCTTATGGCATTTCTAATGGCTTGGTGTCCTGGAGTACTAACTTTATACCACTCCTCCTAATTGAACCTTTTCAGGACATGTTCCCTGTGTTCCTGTGGTGTCACACACCCAAACCACACTCATGGATTTTCCCTTTGAGCAGTGTTTTTATCTAGGGCCTTACATCTGAGCCTCTCACTCAACCAGGGGTGCAGAGGATGCTCAGGTGAGTCCCAGTGTCTCTGGGCAGGCTCTGTTCTCCCAGAGGCACTGCTCCAGCCCCAGAGAGCCATCCCCAAGGCACGGTGGTTTTCTGGGTCCTGGCATGTCCCTGCCAATGGGATCTCCTCCTTCAGGAAGGGACATCCCTGGTGCCTGCACATCCCTGTCCTGGTGTGTTCAGTAAGCCACAAAGGAAACACAGCAACAGCTCGGGCTCCTTTGTCTGCAAATGCAAGTGACCCAAGTCTGGCACAGACCCCCATCACAACAGCATCTAGATATCATTAACAACTTGGCTTAATTACACCCTCATTTCTTTACAAAGAGCCTATGAGAAAGATATCAATTAATTTAAACTACATATAAGTTTAACGTGTCTCTATCATTCCATTAAGATGATCTGGGACAAGACAAAGATAAACATAGATGTTAACATTCTATAAAGTATGAGATTTTTAATTAATTTTAACAAAAAAATTAATTATCAAGTTATTTATAAAGCTCATAAAATTCATTTTCTACTCACAGAATGTACTATCTGTACATTTGGGATAGGTTTGTTCTGTCTCTCAAACAAAACAGAGATTCTCAACCCCTTTTGAGCTAATCTGGTTTTACCATGGAGCATAATCAGCAATTATTAAAAAAAGCTTTGGAACCCTCAAATAAAAAACCCATCTAAGTGCAAAGTCCTATTAATATTTTCAGTGAACATTTTTATTATCATGTGAAGAGCAAAATAAGGTTTAGCTCAGGCAGGAGCCTTTTTGACTGAACCAGAAACTCGTCTTGCTGGGAGTAACAGTGGGAAATATGCCATGCCCTTACAAATGAAACTCCTTTAAAGTCAAGCTCTGCTCTGGCCCAAACAAAGTCACTCCATTCCCAGGACAGGGTTTGAAGCTCTGCAGGCACATCATTAAGTAGGCATTTTCAAGCAAAGAACTCCACGTGATAAATCAGAAGATGCATCAGTCAGTGGAAGAGGGTGTGTGCTGAGTCTAGGCTCTGGATTAATTTATTAAGAGGGCAGCTCAGCTTCAGAAGTGCCAGGTCAGGGTTTGCTGGCCATTAAAGCTGCCCTGCTTGCTGGCTGTTAATTTTAAACATGACTGCATAAGCAGCCAACAGCCTCCCACATGCCACTGTTGAGCCAGCAGCCAGCAGCCAGGCCACAGAGCTGTCACTTTAGAGATGCTTAGAGCCCAGGGTGGCATCCAGAGGGCCCCACCAGGGACAGCCATTCCCCACATTTAGGGCAGAGTCTGACTGCACCCACCTGCAAATACATTCATGGGGACATTTCTCAAGCTGTGGGCATGTTTTTTAGTCCGCCCCCTGCCCCCACAGATGATTTTGAAAAAGCCTAAGGGATTTGCTCCAGAGGAGCCAGACTCCTCTCTCTGGCACATGGCAAACACAGTTGTAGCCCTGGGCTTGGAGCACTGAGAAGCCCCAAGGCTGAATCTCCTTCAGTCCTCCCCAGAGAGGCTCTGGGGTCAGAGGCACACCATGCCAGCTGCCATCTCCATAATCAGGGCCATTAGTAGGTGGCCATGGAAGTTTCCTCCCCCTGGAAAAGGTGTCAGGGCACCACTCAGGGGACACAGGAAATTCAAGAGGAGGAAGGGAAAATGCAGATGGACTGGTGGAAAACCACTGTCTGTTGAAGCTCCCCCCACAGCATTATTTCCTTGGCCAGAGCAGGCAGGACTGTGTATTTTGTCTCCAGAGAAATGCGCACCTTGGCATGACTAATACAACAAGCAAACCCAGCACAGCAGAAATGTCACCAAAGTCTCTCCCACACAGGACCTGTGATTACCAGAAGTGAGTATTCTTAACCTACTGCACCTTTAATGGATAGCTAAGGAAAGATGGGAAGGAGGAGAAAATGATGGTGAATTTTAGCATCTTCCTGACTCTCAGTAAAAACATGGCTTCTGGAAAAAAATTATTAGAAGCATCAGGCAAGTTCAATTCCCTTTCTACTACTGATTCCCAGTTTTCAAGCACTGGAAAGAAACAGAGCAAATCCCTCACAAAACCATATCTCCTGACTGGGAAGAAAGTGCAAACAAGACTGAGGGAGAGGTTTAGTTCCCAGCCCACACTGACTGCTGTACCAGTGGGGAGAAGCAGCTGGGGAAAAAGACTGGGAAGGAAAATTCCTTAAATGGTTTTTGTTCCTCCAGAGTCACAGGGGGTGAGAATCCATAGTCTAGGTAAATCTGGATGTAAAATGAGCAGGGACCCAGCTGGAATCAGTTTAGTGATATAAAGACACATAGTCTTAATTAAGGGAATTGTGATTTGCCAATGAAATCCCAGCAGGGGGTCTGTCTGCCTGATCAAAGACTCAACTTTCTGATGGAATCTTAAGCGCATGAGCCATGAAATTACTTTTGGAAAAGGGAACATGCAGTACAAAGAGGCAGAGTGAGAGGGGAGGAGGTAGAGGGGAGAAGGGAGGGAGTTAGGGAGGGATGGGGAGCAGACTGGAACTCCAAGGGATGCTACTGGGAGCCTCCATTCCCTCCCTCCAAACAAAGCTAGAGAGGGGCAGGCTGAGGAAAAAATGATGTCAAACTGCCAGCAGAGTCAGCACCTAAAATCATTCCTGAAATAAAGCCCATGGAATAAAGACACATTCCTAACTTCCTTTTCTTTCTTTTGTGTTTTGGGGGTTTTGTTGGGGGTTTTTTTGTTAGGTTTTTGTTTGTTGGTTTGTTTTTGCAGCAACACAGCACATTTTCCTCAATTTTCTTGCAGAAGAATGAAACAATATCTGCTCCAAAAGATATCAAACTTTTCAGTATACACGGGAAGAGTTTTGGATCAAGTCCCAAAGTAGGCAAATCCTGCATGATCTGGAATTATGGTGCTAGTGCTAGTGTGGAGCCCTAAAACACTGAAAGCTCCATAAATCAAGACACAAAGTTGACAGAAGAGACACAATCTACCAGCTTCATTTATCACGTCTGTACCACATAAGCATTCCCAGAGCACTCAGACTTTCCAAATCCCATCTCCTCATGTAGCAGACTCAGTACAAAGCTACATGGAATTAACCCAGAAAAGCCTTACCCCTGTTTATGAAAGTCTACCAAGGCATCCAGGGGGCATGACATTTCTGAACATCTTACACAGGTCTGCTCTGACATTTAAATATGTATTTTTTAAAAAAAGCTCTCTCATCACCAGACTAAAACCCAGTGTAGTGATTACAGAAACTATTATATCAGAAAAAGCCAACTGTCACCTTGTCATGCCATCTTCCTCAGAAATGACTGAAGCAGAGGCTTCAAAGGAAGTAATAAAGCACCCACATGCACCTGCTGGGCAGGGCAGGGCTCCCTTTAATGGAAGAATAGTCTGGGCTGTATTACTGGTCAGGCAACAGCATGAACAGAATAAATCTCAATCAGTATACTGATGCCATGCCAGGATCTAAAGTAAAATAGAAAATAAGAAATCAGGCCCTATGAATTTCTAGCTGTGTTCAAAACACCTGGAAGAAAGCAACAGACTTGGTAAAATAAAAATAATAAAATAAAGATTAAAGCAGTGAGAGAAAACACTCCATTTTCAAGCATCTCCAACCACTTGTGTATCAAAAAGCCTGTGGGTTTCTGACAGTGGCTGCAGAGCACAGAGAGCAGCTCTGATTTTAGCCTGGTGGAAGGAATGTGGTGCCTCCACTGCTCCCCACTGTTCACTTGGTCCTTTGTGGTGCTATTAGACCTACAAGGAAAGTAAATCTCAGCATCATTCCCTGAGCCAGCTCTAAGGCTCTGCTTCAGGACTGTGAACCCTCAAGAAGAGCTGCAGGTTGAACAAAAAATAGATCAGAGAACTCAAACATTTACCTTAATTACCACTTCTTGAGCCAAATGGGAGGTACCACAAACCAGAAGTGGACCTCCAGGTCATGGGTGCTTTGCTTGCAGTGGTGGAAGAACTTAGGAAATTTGCATTGGTGAAAGAAATATTTTCCTTGCTGCTTTTTGCCCCACAACATCTGCTATCACAAGGCCCTTCTCTGCACAGCTTCACCACTGTGGGATGCAAGAGCCTCCTTCACCACAGCTGTGGCCACCAGCTCCCTTTCACTCAACCAGATTTCCTCACTTCTCAATCTTCTCAGGGTCCAGGGAAATGGATTTTCTCTCTTGCCTCCTTTCCCTCTCCTCTGCCATTCTTACTGTGTGCCAGCTGTTCCTGTACTTGAAATTTTTGAAGAGCAAGTTTATATACGAAATACAGCTCAAAGTATAAAAGGAAGGTGTTTTCCAGGACCTTAAAACAACACCAAAAAATTAGTTTTAAGAAGGATTAACAGCTATTTCACATGTGTGCCTTCTTCAAAACACTTTCTTCTCACTATTAGAACAGGCTTCAGAGCAAAGCAGCAGCTTACAAGCTTGGGTTTTCCAAGCAGGTTCTGTGCTGTGCTTGAGGGGCTAATTAAAAGCACCAAAATACTCTATTAATTTGTGCATCCTTAGTAACAAACTGCTGGCTCTGCTGTTCATGCCCAAGCACGCTTAAGATCTAGAGGAAAATATCCCAACATTACTCCTGCAAGTTCTCAGTTACCCACACTTCATTTTCCAAGGCAAAGAACAGCAAGCGGCTGCTCAGGGTCAGGAGAAAATCTAAGCTTCCAGTCGCCTTGACAAACAATTTCTTGTGCCTAGGACTTCATGTTTTCTCAGGGTTTCTGACTGAGGAGTGCCCAGCACCAGCTGTTGAGCCACCTCCTACATCTGTGTGTGTGCATGTGTGTGTATAAGGCAACTGCACAGGTATGGCTGTTCATGCTAAAATATTCACTCTACACAGTCTTTGAAAGTTTCTCTGAAAGGCTTCCTTTAGGATACTCTTCTCTATCTCCTAAAAAAATGTAAAATGTCACACCAAGTGTCTTTTATCACTACAGGACCAGATCAGGAGGAGGATGGTTTTCTAGTCATGGCAAAATATGAATACCAAGGAGAGGCCAGTTCTGCTCATGGACTTCAGCCCTCCACCCAGGAAAGTGCACATCCTTCCTTCTTTCCTTCCCTCCATCCCATAGTATGAGTCTTGTCACCTTTTCAGGTGCTACAGCTACGTCAGACCAAATGAGAACAACAGGAGTGAGGTGTTCCTGCCCTTCACAGACCATGTTTTTTTCTGCTCTCCTCATGATGTATTTCCAAGCACTTCTGCTTGCTCAGAACTCTATGACTTTGGACAGCAATTTCTCCTTTTAAGAATAAGTGTTGCTTGTAGAGAAGATGTGATCAACAGTCACTCCCTGTGTGCAGGTTCTAGCTCTCTTGCCATTTATATTTGTTTTGCTCATTAAGAGATTCCTCCTTCTCCCCATTCTTATATAATGAAAAAGTTCTAATCCCTCCCTCCCCACAAACATTCTGCTTAAAATCAGTGCTCATTGTAGTTGGTCCCGAGATCTCAAAGGGCATTAATTGCTTTGGGCTTCACCTCAGAGCTGTTGAATACTGATAATAACTGGTTTGCCTGGGCTTAGTGCCTAAATAGCTGATAATTAGAGCCCAAGAACAGCAAGGAGCATGCTGTCTTTCTGCCACAGCCGTCTGTCTATCTGCTTTGCTAGGAATATGTCCACCTGTCTCCAGGCAATTGTTCCTATTTCTGCTTGACTTTCTTCTCCATCTCTGTCATTTATTTTGCTTTTCAGTCTCTCTTTTTTGTGGGATTTTTTTTTTTCAGAGTTCTGACATCTTTGATCTCTTGTCGACAAAGAACACAGCTACATGTTCAGAGATCCAAACATTTTATCACCCCCCAGAAGCAGGGGTGATGTGCTCACTCAGGATGTGTCAGGTGGAACGTCAGAAACAATTAGAGAAGGAGAGAGCCTTTCCAGCCCCCAGGGGAACCATCCTGTCTGCATTCTGTGCTTCACCTCCTGACTCTGCGGGAAACCGAGCACTGAGCTTCTGCAGCACCCATCCAGAGAGACAAGTGAGAAGAGACACAAACATGCAGGGAAGATGTTAAAGGTTTGGGAGGATAAAGGGGTGTGTGTCCTGCAAGGGAAGCTAGGTGGATCCTCATCTGCCTTCCTCTTTAGCTGTGACAAGATGCAGTCATCCCTGTGCATCCGAGAAAAGTGTGTCCCAAGCAGAGGCAGTTTTCCTATAACCTCACTGTGTTATTGTGACCATCTGCTCCCCCATCCTTGCCAGACTCCCATGGATCAAGAGGATCACCATACTGACCAGGGAGTCAGCGCTGAAATAGAAGCACAGTGTTACAACCCAGGAGGGTGATGCAGAAAGTTGGGTCGTGCTGTAGCTCAGAAACACAGAAGGATACAAAGAGCACAGGAGACTACTGGTAATGTGGGCCAAAACCCAGGGCTGGCATATTGGTTTGCAGACCATGGTGAGAATCCATGGAGCCTCTGATGTCTCCAGAGCCTGCTGGGTACAGCAGAGAGAAGAAAGGGTTGCCATGCCTGCCACTCTGTCATGCCATCTGAAGAGTCACAGGCCACCTGGGACTGCTGGGATGTGTTGTTTGCTCAATCCAGAGCTTCCCTACTAGGACTGCCACGTGCTGAGGGCTTTTCTTGTAAAGGAGCTTACAGAACTCTCCCTCCACACCTGGTTGCCTGAACAGTGTAGATGGGCAGCAGAAGGAGCCCTGGACACTGCAGTACACATCTTCCCACAACTCTAAAAAAGTTGCCATTCGAATCCTCAGTGAAAGTTTAGGTCCAAACTCCCCTCTCCTGCCTTTGCCTCCCTCTCTGATGCACAGATTGTAAGCAGGCAGCTGCTGAGTGCTGGAAGGAGCAGCCTATCTCTCCCCTGAGAAATTATCTCACTCAGCTCCTCTCTTTCTCCTGTCAGTTGTACAAAATGGTCTTCCTGCACTCACTTCTTCCCTCTCTTCTCCTCCATAAAACTGATCCAGCAAATAGTCCTTTTCTTTCCTGACAAATAGCACCATTGCCTCTTGTGTTATGCACCCTGCCAGATGGCAGGGGGAAACAACTATCTGCACAAGGAAGCTTTCTGGCTCTCTGTGCACAGGAAACAGCCAAAAGGAAAAGGGAAAACACTTGCAGATGATGTGCCTCCTGACACAGACTGATACAAATCCAGGAGCTGATAGTTAAGCCTCTTGCACTTGTCTTTTATTTCATTTTTTCCTGTGCTATGATCTGTGGGAATAGATGACTGCCAACCAACAGAAGCTGGAGGGAAGTAAAGGTCCAAACTCTTACAGATGCTGACCTAGTGTTAGAATTCCATGCCTTGGCTGCTGTTTTCCAGCCTATGGCTGTTTTAAAAAAGAATGGAAAGAGAAAGCCCTTCTCACTCCAGCTTGATAGGCTTTCTCTATAAGTGATGCACCCCTGCCCAGAGGTTGGGTGGAGGTTGCGTTTGCCTGGATAATTGTTGCAATGTCATGGACAGTAATGCCTTGTTTGCTAACTTCAGTCAGGGTATCTGGGACATGAGAGATGTGTAATCATGTTCTTGTCACAACATTATGGCTCTTTACTGAGGCTGTCATGATATGGATCATGTCTTCTAAGTCTTCCAGGGAAAATAACCCCAGAGCCACATGAACCTTCATCCAACCTGACCTTAAAGACTTCACCTCAGATTCAGACCTGAATCTGCACCTTGAGGGACATGGATTTAATCTGATACTGATGAATGCCTATACAGCAACATTACTGCTGTGGCCTAAGGCACCTCAATTATATCCTCCACTGTTCTGGTTTAACCAGCTCTCAGTCAGCCTATGGAAAATATTCCATATTTGAAAAACCCCTTTAAAAATGTGTGTAGTGTGTGTGTTCAGATATGACTTTCCCCTGCTGTTACTGAAAGAAATTCAGTTTGAAAGTCTCCTTCAGCAGACACTGTATCTAGGAGGACAAGGACAGGTTGCTTGGGAAGTGCAGAACTTTGGATTCCTAGGCTGTCTGGAGAAAAAAAAACTGCCTGGCATCTTAAAATTTTGAATGATTCAACCTTTAATAGCAGGGAATGCAAAACAAAACGAGCCTGACGCCATTTTCTCCAGTGATGTGCCATGGCTTATTAGGAAGGGGTTATAAGCTGCTTTCCAGTGAACTTGTTCTCAGACAGATAAGCTGACTAGTGGGAAATCAATCACTATGAATTTTGATAGCAGTGCCTGCTGAAGTAATTACTTCAAACATCAATAATGCTGCTCACCTGCCTGTGCAGTTTTCAGTCATGCTGAAGGTTAGATTAACGCCACAGAGCTCCTGGGGGAGTTTTGTTTGTTTTGTTTATGTTTTCCCTATCTTTTTCCATCTACTTCCTTAAATATTTTTCTTAAGCACTGATTTAATTGAAATGTCACTTTGTCCATTCCTCTCTTTCTCTGTCTTCTCACCCAAGTAATCAAAAAGAGTTTGCTCCTATCAGTGAAATTGTCTCTGCAATTCTGTGCGTACAGGAGCTGCTGCTGATCCCTCCTGGCAGATTTACTGAGCACTGAAAGCTCACGTCACATCTCTCCTCAGCTCTTTGTGCCTGTGTTTAAGTTAATATGTATTAAGAGAGAAGGTCAAAAACACTTTGGTGCCAAATGCTCTTAGAATCATGGAATAGTTTAGGTTGAAAAAGACCTCTAAGATCATTGAGCCCAACTCTTAGGCTAGCACCATCAAGCCCACCATTAAACCATGTCCTTAAGTGCCACCTTTACGTAGTCCAGGAATGGTGACTTCACCACTTCCCTAAGCAGCCCATTCCAATGTTTGGCAATTATTTTGGTAAAGACATTTTCCTTATATAAAATCTAAAACCTCCCCTGGAACAACTTGAGGCCATTTCCTCTTGTCCTATTTGGAAGCAACAAGAGAACAGCTAATAAAATGTGTGTGCATGCTTGTATGTTCAGCATATGGTAAATTAAAGAAGGTATTAGTCCACAGAGAAACTAATTATTTCATCCAGTTACTAAACACCATGATAAAATTATAACATTATCCAAAATGTGTATCATTTTCATTTTAAATAGAATGAATGATCTGAGTTTTGGACTACTGTGCTTCACAGACTGCAACCTCCTCCATTTGCCACATCTCCTAAGCCCCTGGATATCTCCTGCTGCCTTATGCTAAATACCCTCCAGGTCTCCCACTGCTGCCACTTTTATACCCAAATTTCATGCAGCCTGAGAAGTTCTGCTCTCTCTGCTGGAGCAGCAATATATTTATTACTCTATTATTATTGTATTTCAGCTCGCAGCTATAGTAAATTCCATCCTGCTGTAACCCCTGCCTCCATCTACCATTAGACAGCCTGGGATTCCCACAGACTTGGCAAATTTGATAGATTTGTTTATCAGCTGCTCAGAACTGATGCGTGCACGGACTTACTGCCTGACTGAAACGGAAAGCTGGCAGAGATGTGCCGGGGGTATTTTTCTCACTTTCCTCTCCTTATCTTTCTCCATCCAGTGTGGAGAGCAAACAATAGTGATACTCCAGGAAGCATTAATTTGCATTTGGGTTTCATTCCAATAAACAGCCCACTCCTCTCCAATTAAACATTCTGGAAGCTCCTTTTATTGTCCATTATACTCAGCTAATACAGCTAATACCAAGCTTATATAGATGTCCTTTGTTTATAGCAGTGATTGAATACACATCACAGATTTCAGCACAGGAAGTCCTCCACAGGCCCAATTTCAGATCCAAAAAGTGTCCTGCTGATGATTGCCCACATAAATCCAAGCAAGGAAAGAATGAAAAGCAAGTGCTTTCCTGTCCAAATGACAATTTCCCCTCCCAGCAGAAGATGACATCCACCACTTTAGCACCACTTAGCCAATTACCACAGACACAGTAAGAAGGGAAGAGAAGGGCAGGGAAGAGTACTCAAAACCATGAATAATCAGGATTTTTTCATGTAGGTTTCTTACTTATCACTTAGCTGAAGGTAGTCACAAAAGCAAAAATAAAAACTGCACCTTTATCTAAGTTCTAGTCCCATTATCTTCATACAGCTTTACTGAACTCAGGTAACTGAGAAGTGAATTTGGTCTGTATTGTCCATAATGACAAATCAATCTTTGCTGACCTCCTGTGAGAATGTCCATTTAGTTTATTAACAGGAAAGTGCCCTCAGTTGGCCTGACACTGTTTATCCCATTTTATCAAAACTCCTCCAAAATTAACTGTTGGGAGAAATGAGGACATCTCTGCAAAGAGAAACTTAAGCAGAAGAAGCTTTTGGTGGTGGAGAAGGGGATTTCAACACTTCCCAGACAGGTAGGTCACCAGAATGGTTCCTAACTCTGGATTTTAAAAAAGATTTTACACTACTCCAAAATATATTTGGGATATTTTTAAAGTCCTCCTCTGTCTTTGAAGTCGTAGGAAAATTGCATGGTAAAAGATCTGAGATTTCTGGTATTTGTTTAGTATTTCACACAAACATGTTTAAAAGGGATCTATGAAAATGAGTGAAGAGGAGGTGATTAAACCTCCAAACAATTTCATTTATTTATTTTGATCAAGAGTGAAGAATCTGATAGAGACTTTCAGCTGAACCTTGTAAACCTGTGAATGAGCACAAAGACAAGAAATGAAACTTAGTGCTGAAAAATGAAAGGTACCAGAAGGAATTATTTGAACTCATTGCACACATTACCAACTTCTAAATTATCTATGAACTTCATGGACAGTTCAGTGTGTGACAAAGGCAATCCTCAGGACAAATGAAATCTCAAGCTGTATGAAGAAAAGAGGAAAGAAGAACAATGAAATCTGACAGTTTCTTTATAGTAATCCATGATATCCATGTAGGGAAAGAATTCAGTGAAAAAATTGGAAGGGTATGACTGGAAGGAAAATATCAGGGGAATCAAAAAGAAAGAGCAACTGTTACAAGTCTGGAAACACTGAGGGGGGAAAAGGACTTTAATGACTATTCAGAAGAGCAAACCCCATTCCCTAGGGAAGAATTGCATGAAAACAAGAAATGATGAAGAAAAGTTAAATTAAGAGATTCTATTTCTCTCTTCTTCCTCTGAGAAGCTAAATTAATCATTGGACTGAAAAATGACAGTTGCCTGGAAACCAACTATCATGACCAGATTACAATCAATAAGGGCAGCAAAAGTTCAGCATCTGCAAGCAATACTTACACACCCATACCCACATGCATACAAAGTACACAGGTACCAGCAAATGGTCTTAAGGCTTCAAGAGAGGGTATTTGAAGAGAATTTGAGTGAAACTGAAAAGAGACCAAAGATTAGAGAGGTAACATGACTAAAAAGTGGAAGTATTTTATAGAAGAGTTAACTGACTAGTCAAAATGCTGGTATCACAGTGATAAGCTTACAACATTGGATAAGAAAACAATGCTTGGTTTGATGGCAAAAAAAGCAGTAATTAGAAATGAAAGCAACATATGGTAAAATGTAAGATAGCAGTTACAGGTGGCAGTTAATACAAATGAAAATTGTATGGGGTGTAACTAAGTGATGAGGGAAGCTGAAGAAATTAGAGAAAAATGCCTGGCTGACAGAGTTAACAACAACAAAATCATAGAACCATTAAGGTTGGAAAAGACCTCCAAGGTCATTGCCTACAGCCCTTGACTGAACCCCACCATACCAATGACCATAGCACTAAGTCCAGTTGTTTCTTGAACACTCCCAGGGCTGGTGACTCTACCACCTCCCTGGGCAGCCTGGTCCAATGCCTAACCACCTTATCAGTGAAAACTTTTTCCTGATGTCCAATCTAAAAATTCCCTGGTGTAATTTGAAGCTGTATCCTCTTGTTCTGTCACCAGGGGTAAGGGAGAAGAGGCTGGCCCAGTATTCCTTGGTCCTGCTGGCCATCCTATTGCTGATACAGGCCAGGATGTCATTTGCCTTCTGGGCCATCTGGCCACAAACTAGCTCTTGTACAGCCATTGTCACCAGCACTCTCACTGAGGGAGCACTTGATCCCCACATCCAGGTCATCAGTGAATATATTAAAGAGGGCTGGCCCCAACTCTGAGCCCAGTGACCAGCCACCAACAGGCTGTAACTCCCTTCTCCATCATCTCAGTCTCTGGGCTCAGTCATCCAGACAGTTTTTCACTCACACAGAGTGCACCTGACAAAGCCATGGGCTGCCTGTTTCTCCAGGAGAATGCTGAGGGTGTCTGAAAACACTCTGAGAACAAAAAATTCTGCAGCTAAGTGGAAGTATGATACTAGATAAACATAGCAAAATTGTTAACACTGAGGTAGCAAAATGTCTTATAACCATTACTGTGGCTGTTTAACACACTATGTATATATTTAATATTTACTGAGTTGGCAGTAATTAATTCCAAAACTACTTGGAACCAGGGACAAGTTCTGTAGGCCAAACAGCCAATACCCACAATTCTTGAAAAACTGGCTTACAAACATCCCTCAGTACCACAACATTAATTTTTAATACACTGCAGAATGTTGAGGAATTTGGTAGGACTGGGGGAATCTTAATTTTGAGTCCACAGTCAAAAAGGGCAAGGGAAGAAGGGAGGGTTCTCAGCCTGACAATACTCCCAGGAAAGATCACAGAAATGCTGAGTCAGTGTTAAATATATAAGAGTATCAATAGAATTCATGCCAAGAAACACAGGATTATGGGGACAAAGTATTTTTAAAGCAATAGTTTCATACTCTAATTAAATTACAAACACCATTGACAAAAGTAAGTGAATTTCCTACAGAAATTCCATCTTTTGTGGAGTTTGTGACTTATTATCTCATAGCACTGTGATTTAAATTGCATTATACCTTGACAATAAAGTACCTATTCAACGAACTGAGGGCTGTCTGAGGAATCTCAAAAAGGAACAAAGAACAGAATCATCATTCAGTAGGAGGATTTGGTGTGAGGTTCTGCATATATCATGAGTAAACAGAACGTGATTTTACATCTCATCACCAATATAGAAATAAATGCAGAATACTTGAGGTGAACTTTGCAAAGACTGGAAGAGAAGCAGAAATATTAAATAAAGTGGATCCCTTCTAAATTATGCCTGTTCAAACTGAATACATTTTAATTCAGCCAAATAGAGAGTAATATGTTAAGGACCAGGGAATGCAGAAGATTTCTACAAAGCAAGACATTGTAACTGGGAAAGCAGGGACCTTGAGGAAGATTAAGGTTCACTGTGGATAAGCAGAACTATAGAAAAATGGGTGAATGCAAGCCAGTAAAGTCAAACACCTTCAAATGAGAAATGAGGCACAACTTACACTGCAAGTCATAAAAGTCATGAAACAAACTACTGGAACAAACTACCAAGAGAAGCAGTAACTTCTCCATCTCTCAGACTTCTCACATCAAGAGGTGATGCCATTTTGGAAAATGTGCTTTCACCAAATACAAATTATCAGCCTCCATACAAATGGAAGTCAATGAAATTAAATAGCCTGTGTTCTATAAAAGGTCCCACTTTTACAAAGTCTTGTATCTTCTGGCTTTAAGGTCTTTGCCTTTGCAAAAGGAGGCTTTTCAATGAACCAAAAAGATAGCAACATAAAAAATGCAAATAGCGGAGATTTTTGAACCCAGAACATGGAGAGTTTTTTCCCCAGACTTTGTTAACTGACTATGCTATAAGCTGCTGCATTCTTGGTCTCAAGCAAGGATGCTGCCTACTGGTCTCTTTCTGGGCTTCCAAAAAATCTGCTGGTTCTGTGCAAATCCTGACTCTCTATAACCTGCCATGACTCAGGGCTGAGGTAAACTGAGCTTCCTTGCTGTATCATAACAGAACTTGGGTTTGTTGTTTTGTTTTGGGCAAGAAAGGAGCACAGCGGGAAGGCACAGGCGAAGACTGCTACTCCTGTGACTGAGCCTGTGCCCTCACAGCTCTCTGGCCCTTGCAAAGGTGCTGAGACTATGGGCCACCTAATGCAGCTAAGTGGGAAACAGGAGCCATGGGGCTACTGGGAGAGCACATCTGTCCTACAGAAGAGAGCTCAGGAGGATGCCAGGTGTATCTAGAGGACCTAATGGACCCTGGCCAGCTGTGGATGTACATCTCAGAGCAACTTTCCCAAACAGATCTGCTCATGTTCAAGGTGTGATTCTTACAGAGGGTTCTCTAACCAATTTGGCCAAAGAGGCTCAGACTGAATTAAGAGGAAGAAGTAACTCTAACTCTTGTTCTCTCTCAGTGTTAGTATGTAAACAGTTTCCTTAGAAAACTTGAGTAGAAAAAGTTCAGTATTTATAGTCTCATTTCATACCTGTACTAAGCCCCCCAAAAATATAGTGGCCCAAGAGGGAGCAGAGAACTGTAAATGCCTAGAAACAAGCTCCATCAACATGCAGTACATACAATCACTCAAAACCAAATTAAACTATTTATATGCAGTTTTGACACACAGAATTCAAGGTATAAGGCACTGAGACAACTTTGGCACACATGCTAAAAGGATGTCTTGTTTGCCCTAACACCTGACAACAGAGATAACAGAGTTATGTGCTGTCAGCTGTGAGGGCAAAGAGAAGGCAGCATGAAGAGGAGTGGGCAAGAGGGAGGGTGGGGCTGCAGTGGGTGTGTGAGGCTGGTATGGTTTATCAGGCCAACTTGCACTAGATGCACTGGAATTGCACTCAGCAGCACGAGACAGCTGGAATGAGGAGTCCTATCTCATGGTGTTAGTGGTGAGGTAAGCCAAGCCATTCCCATGACTCCATCCTGCCAAGTCACAGGCTCTTTCTGGGTATGAAGAGTATTGTGAGAAGACACTGGAGAAATGTAATCACGTCTTTGAGTCTGAATCCTCGCATCAAAGCCGGCAGTTTGTCAAATACAGTAAGAACAACACCCAGGCTTTGCCTTGTGACCAAATGAACCAGCTCTGGTTTAGAATATTGTTTGTACATATACACACACACACATTTTTATATAGGTATGCACATTTATATTATTGTCAGTGTGTACATATAAATAAATAGACATATATATGTAACAGTAGGACACTGGGGATGCAGAGCACCAGAGCAGGGACCTCTAATTTCTGGACAAGGAAGATAAGTCCATGAAAAAAAACCACAAATGGGTAAGCAAGAGAAGTGTGAAAGAGAAAAAGGGAGGAAGGGAAAAAGGGAGAGACGGGTTATGTGTCAGAAAGCCTGGGAAAAGGCAGGAAGGATATGTGAGGAAAAAGGGTTTGGAAAGGGCTTTTGGCCGGAGCAGAACATGGGGAAACAGAGGCAAAAGAAAAGTACAGAAGGAGCCGAACATAATGAAATGCCAGAGAGGTAAAATAACAAACATCAGAAGGGAATTCACAGATTAAAAGATAGGAAGGGAAGAGGACATGTTTCCCTCCCTGCTCACTGGTTATACTTCTCCATCGCATTTCTTTTATTCTCTCTCATGCACTTTCTTCTGTTCTTACCAGTCCCTTATAGATGTTTCTCTTAGAAGCATTAATCTGCACAAATTCCCTCACTGTACCTCTGCCCCTGCACTTCCCTCTCTCCCCAGCACACAAGAATGATAAGAGAGAAGACCTCTCACCTCTACATCTCGCCAGCATGAGCTTTTCTCAGCTTATGAACCAGGTACATGATGCAAAGACAGGACAATTTACCATCAAACAGAAAGTCTCACTCTGACACACCCAAAGTTTGCTTCCATCAGAAAATGTTCCCCAGGGGATAGAGTTTTACAAATCATATGCAGTGTAATATTAATTTTTGCATGTTACTTCAAGATGACATGCTGTCTATTAGATGACTGTTTTTTCCTGACAGGACTATTCCACTGGGAAGAAAAGTAACTCTTAATATGCATTTCTCTTGTACTCTGCCAGGTTCCTGTTCTTGCTTTCTTTCAGTCTCTCTCATATACTCCCTCCATCTGCCATCCTCATCCTTTGCCCTGATCCTTGTATCCCACTTTTATCTTTCTTATTCCTACCTTCCTTATTTTTCTTCACTACTCTTTTTTCCTTCTTCTGTCCTGCCTCTTTCCCCTGACTTTCCTGTTCTATACTTTTCTTCTTTTCCTTTTTCCTTATTTTTCTATTTTGCCAGTTTTGCTTACTTCCTCTCCTATCCCATTCCCCTGCAGCCAGAAAATGATGTTCTAGGTAGTTCCAATCTATCTGGAAACCCAGCCAGTCAGCCCCATAGAGCTGTCACCATCATGTGCTATTCNAAGTCAGCCAATCTATCTGGAAACCCAGCCAGTCAGCCCCATAGAGCTGTCACCATCATGTGCTATTCTGTAGGCTGGTAATTTCAGCTCCCACAGACATAAGGGAACCAGAATAAAAACCAGCACCCTCTGGAACCAGGGATTCAGCATCTTTGAGAACATAATTCAAGAATTTGACTGGGCCTACACAGTGCTACAGGTTTTGAGGTGGATGTGCAGAGACTGCCCTTAAACTTCAACTGTTGTTTTGTCTAACCCTGCTGTATGGTGCTATAATCAGTAGGAAGAGAAGGGGGGGAACAGTTCCAAAGAATGAATTAGTCCATAATAAGTAGTTGTCCCAGGGTGGCTCTCAAGAAAGCCCCAAAACTAGCCTAAATTAATAGCCTAACTTTCAGACAGTAAAAGCTATGTCACATTAAACACCTGAGACAGGGGAGAAAATAGAAAGGGAAGTCTGCATGAGGGTAGAAAAATGGTAGAAACTAGAGGAAAATCAAGAAAGATGAGAAAGCTACACCTTGTTTACTAGTGGACAGACTGAAAAAAAAACTCTTTGCTAAATCAGCAGTACACAGAGGGCCAGAGTTGCGGACAAGCTGAAGAGCTGCCATTGATTTCTCCCACATTTCAACTGCTCAGCATTTCTAGAAGGCAGAACCCTAACACCTCTCCTGAGCTGGGGACTAATATAAGAGACTTGCCTTTCACAGCTACTGCTCTGGCTGTGTCACCCCCAAAACGCTGACTTCATTACATTTTGCACGGAGCTGCTACAGCGGAGAACAGCGGAGTGAAAGAACAGAGAATTAACGCTAACGCGGCTCGCAGAAAAGCGGCCAAGAGCTGAGAAATGTGTCTCAGGCTATTTCCCTCACACCCTTTTCCACAGCATAATTTAATCTCCTGACAGCACAGCCTGTCAAGCCCTGGAAGGGAGTGCATGTGGACACACAGGCTGCTGTGTCTGGCTGCTGAGGCAGCTCAGCTCAGCTCTGCGGAGATGCACACAGCAAACTGCCTCTTGCCAAGACTGGGAAGCACATGGGCCTTTTCAGGGGGTAAAATCAGTGCTGCCTTCTGCAGGGAATTGGCTATGTCATGTGTTTATCCACTCTGTATGAAGACATGGGGTTTAAATCATCAAACATGCTGATTTTTAGTGTGGTGCTGCTTAGCCAGTGGTGCTGTCTGCTCAGGTCCCCATTCAAAGCTTCTCTGCAAGGCAGGGTGCACAAGGAGCATGGAGGAGAAAGAGTGAAAGGTAGGAGATGGAAATTTCAATGAAATTAAGAAAGGAGGAGGCAAACATAAACCTGCAGCATAGGCTAATAAGAATTCTGTGAATAATCAATGTGCAGGACATCCCAAACCACTGCAAAATTGGTGGCTTTTATAGATGGCTTGGTCCCCAGCCAGCACCCAGGATCTTCACTTGCTTTTTGGAATTAAGGGACCCAATACACCACAAAAGTAATGTGGTGTTAAAAATGTTGACTCTGACTTAGAAACAGCATCACTGCATGCTGACTGCACCAAGACTTCTGGATATGCACAAAATGTTTGCAGCGTACCACCTCCAAAACTCCAGATCCTAGCTTGAGAATGGCTGGGAGGAGAGCACAATGGAGAAAACTCCTTCAGCTGTTTTGGTCTACAGAGTATTTGCTGCACAGTACCTGGGGTGTTAAGAATCAAACCTCTTGTGAAGCAAAAAATGTATCTACAGAAAGAAAAGCAAGCAATTTCCAGGATGCTTTTATGGACAAGAAAAAGAATATAAAATGGAATCTATAGTATAGAGTTTGGTTTTTTTTTACTTTTCTGGATTTTTAATGGGTTTTGGTTTTTTGTTTGTTTTCTGGGTTTTGTGGGATTTTTTTTTTTTACTTCACCTGTGTAAAGCAGCTTCAAAATAGTCTGTGAGCTAGTAAATCAATAGAGCCCTTTGTCCAGGAATGCTTTTGATTTGGTTCCTATGCTTTGTCTCTAAGCTATGCTGCCATTTCATTGGTCTCCGACAAGTGAGAATATTGTGACTTTTGAGCTCTTTTGAGGACATCCCAACAACAGACCCTTAGTCCTGGAGTTAATTTTCTTCCTTGGCCCTGGTCAACCTGGAATTGAAGAGCAGTCACTTATGTGATTTATAAGGAATTCTGGAAATCTGATTTTACCCTCATGAGAAGGTAGTTTCCATTTTCTAATACAAGTTAGTGTGTAGAACTGTGTGCTATTCCTACCTTAGCCTTCATAATCAAAGACATATGACTTTTCTGTAATTGTACATTAGTCTCATCCTGTGACTATTATCTTCTTACATTTTTTCCCGCCATAAAAGAACTTGCACTGGAGAAGCTTTAGAGAACCAAAAAATTTTACACTATTTGAGAGTCATGGATGCCTCTGCTCTATGGCCATATATAATCTATTAAGTTAACATGTAACCTTACATGTTACTGTTAACATTTGGAAGATTCTTCTGGAATTCCTTTCTTTTAATTCAGTGTTAATAAGTTTAAATAGGAAATGTTAGTCTTGGTTAGGAAGGAACTGAGTTTGAAGGAAATGTGGTGTCTGGAAAATGCCCCAAAAGAAGGAACAAAGATGGGACATTTAAGATTTGCCTCACAAGTAGGAGGCATGCACAGAAGCTAAGAGACACATAGAATCATAGAATAGTTTGAGTCAGAAAAGACCTCTGAGATCAACTCCACCACTTAATCATGTCCCTAAGTGCCACATCTACGCAACTTTTAAATACCTTGAGAGTTCCACCACTTCACTGGACAGTCTGTTCAAGTGCTTGACAACTTTTTTAGTGAAGAAATTTTTCCTAATATCCAATCTAAACCGCCCATGGTGCAACTTGAGGCCATTTCCTCTCGTCCTATCACTTGTTACTTGGGCAAGAGACCAATCCCCACCTCACTACACCCTCCTTTCAGGCAGTTGTGGAGACCAGTAAGGTCTTCCCTGAGCCTCCTTTTCTCCAGGCTTAACAACCTGAGCTCCTTCAGCTGCTCCTAATACAACTTAGAATACATCTATTTCAACTTATGTTGTATTTAACTTAATATGTATTTCAGAGGAAGTGGTATATACAAACAATAGCAGTGATTTCACTAATAAATATGGATTTTGGAGGAATAAAAAAAAAAATCAAACTAGGCACCACCTATGAAAGGGAGTATGAGCAGGAAGAGGAGAAAAGAGTGTTTGGGCTGGATCATTGCTGGGTGAAAGGAGACAAACCAGTGTTTGAGTGTATGGAATTGAGTGTTTTCTGGCATATTTCCCCCTTATTTTACCTTTTCTCTCTCCATCTTAAGATGAAGGGTGATGCTCCTCAAAGATGTTGTCAGTGGAGAGGTTGAGTGGACCAAAACCGCTTTGACTCTACTTCCCACTGTACTTTTCCTTCCAATAAAAGCTACTGGTGGTGGCCATCTTCTCAAGCCTCCTGTCACACATGTACTGATGTGGCTGAACAAGACCTCTCCCCACCCCTCATTCAGATCAGGGGGAGGAATGTGAGGAGACAGAAAGAGAAGAGATGACACAGAAAGTGGAGCAGAGATGGGGAAAAGGCATCGATAGAAAACAGGCTAATAGAGTGATAGAGCTATTATTCTCAGTTATAGAGAACCTCACCCTCAGGAAACCAGGTAATTTGGGGCTATTCAACAAAATTATTAAGGAAAGGTAAGAACTATTACCTACTGCTATTTATTTCATAAGGAAAACTGAAAAAGCTAAATAGAATGGCTAAATAGGAAAATCAAAAATATATGTGCACAAGGTGTCCTTTGTACAGCTGGATCACAGAGGACTCTAGTCCTGGAGCCCACTGCACAATATCATTATTATGGTTAAACTAAAAGAGGAGGTATTTAGATTAGATTAGATTAGATTAGATTAGATTAGATTAGATTAGATTAGATTAGATTAGATTAGATTAGATTAATCAGGAAGAAATTTTTTACTGTGAGGGTGGTGAGGAACTGAAATGTGTTGTCCAAAAAAGTTGTGGATGCTTCATCCCTGGAAGTGGTCAAGACCAGGTTAGCTGGGGGCCTCAGCAACCTTGGTCTAGCGAAAGATGTCCCTGCCCAGAGCAAAGGTGTTGGAAGTAGTTGATTTTTAAAGGTCCCCTCCAGCCCAAACCATTCTATGACTCCGTGATTGTGAGACACAGACCTCAAAATGCTCTACACAAAAGGTGCCCATCTAAAAAGTATATAGGGACTGCAAAAGGTAAGCAATCAGTGGTGGAGGACAAGAGAAATTCTCCAGATGGGATACAACTGAGTGCACACCTACCTGCATGTTTTTTTTCTACCATGTGTACTTAAGCAAATATTTAGGAACCATGGGATGAAAATCAGCATAATAAATAACAGAATGATTTCCATGGAAGCTGCTCTGATTCTGACTGACCCAAGCAAAAGCTCCCTTGCTTCCACATGAACATTTAAACTTGACTGAAGACTGTATTTGAGGAAACAATAGTGAAAAATGTTATCAAGGGAAGGGACATGTGGCGATCACTGCACCTTAGAGAGGAACCTCCAAGCTCTTCCTCACTCAGCTCTGGTTGGCACCATCTCCCTCTCCTCCTCCTTTCATACACAGGCTCATGAATGATGCTATTAATCAGCACCAAGTCCCCAGAGCACCTCCTGCTCTGGAATGCCACTGATGAGCAGATGGGATTTTTGGCAAGAAATGACCTGGCACAAAAATGAACAGAGGAGAGGAGTACTAGAGGGGAGGGGGAACTGCCTGGAGCTCCTCACTTAAGAGAAAGGAGGAAAAGAGATTTATCTTCTCTGCTGATACCACATTCCAATGTACAGTCATAAAAGGAATTATCAGAAGCCACCTGTGCACATCAACACAGGCCAATTTCCTTCCTTAGCAGTCTGGTATATCTATATTTGTGTGGGTATATCTAATGGGTAATGCTAGCAGCTACCTGCAGTGGTTCAATGCAGGTTAACTACAAAATGTTTACTCAGCCTCTTGGCTGAGTTCTGCAGCTCACAGTGATGTCCAGGCAGATGCTGTGCTAAGAACCCACCTGGCTATTTTAAACTAGCAGGGCCACAACTGTCTCAACTGCAGCAATGCCAGCCTAGAAGAAAGGCCTGACCTAAAGTCCTTTGGAGCCTGTTGCTCATTGCTCTTCCATATATCCTTTCAGCAAATAACAGACAGGCCTTCCCCTGACACACATGAAATTCACCTACAGGAGGTGGGAGCTCATATTCTTCAGTCATGAAATAAGAAAACATCTCAGGAAGTTTTTCCACATTAAGCATTACAGGAAATAGCCTCACTGTGAGTGAAAAGAAGATTCAGTTCTTACGAGTCAGGGAACACTCAGTTTTAATTCTGTAAATCTCACTGGTGGCAGTGGAGGCTGGGGAGATATGTCCCAGCTTACATTCTGCACCTTTGGAATGCTACAATGCTCAAAATCATGTTACACATCTTGCATTCAAATATGAATATAATACTTGAAACAGCAAAAAAGACTATTTATTTCTGACATATTTCTCCTTTTCTTAAGAAATTTCCATCTTCTTGCATTTACCGAATAAAACACACAGCAGAACACAGAGTTATTCTGTCAACAAAGCAGAGTGTGTAGCCTAGAAGACAAGCACCTGCTCAGGGATCATTAGTGAATGGAGAGGGAAACCTTCCCTGTCCCACACTTTCACTTCACACACACTTTGAAGAGATTTGTAGTGCATCATTTGGTGATGCACATGGCACAGAAAAGCTTCTTTCTACAGCTCATGCCACACAAGGCTCTAGAAACACTTTACAAATTTCTAACAAATGAAACTCTGTCTCTATAGCACCAGGGTTATCATCTCTCTTGATTTTACCAAAGGTCTCTCAACTGTACTTGTTCTACTCTATTTTATGTGGAGCCCTAACTCTCAGAAGTCAAATGATGTGCAAGATCCATAAATATGGAACTGGGCAGCAGCTGGCAAAAAACAAGTCTTATGATTCAGAAATCTGAAGGCAATTGAAAAAATTCCCACTTGAGGGGAAAAAAAGTCTTGCTTCTTAAGTAAATTCTCTTATTGCATGGCTGGTTTCTGATTTCTAATTCTTGGGCTGGTAAACTGGAGCATTTCTCCATTAATGGGCAAGTATTCTTATCCCTAGTTGGCAGATCAGAAAATTACAAGGCAGCATTAAACCTGGCTACAGTATAAATGAGTATTCAACTCAGCTAAATTCCTGTTACATACTGCAGCACTGAGCTGTGCCTGTAAAAAAGGGCAAATGATGCATTTAAGAACAAAACATTAGCAAAATCTGGAGCAAAATCCAAGTCTTTTACTTTTAGCCCAGTGTTGCAATATCCAAGCACGTTCTTGTCTAAACTTGGAATTCAGAAAAAAACACTCCTATTTTTAAATAAAAATCTGCAAGCCTCCCTGCAGATATATTTGGGGAAAGAAAAACCTAGTGAAAACCACTGGAGCCTCTCATACCTAATTAGGGACCTGAAGAGAAAAAGGATTCTATTTTTAAAGGACTTTGAAGGTATTGCCTCCTGTTTAGATTGCAATAAACTAGGGATGACTTCCCAGCCCAAGCAGCAGCAAGAACAACAACAACGCTTCTAAACCCACATGATGCAAACCAGCTCAAAAGACAGCAGACAACAACGGGATTAGGGACATTCCCAGGAGCTAAGGAGTTAAGCAGATTTACCCATCCCTAAAAAGCCATGACAGTGCCATCTCTAGGATAGCTGGGACCCAGAGAGCTTTTGTCTGGCTGGCAGTGTGTGACAGGAGCTGGAGCCCACGCGGTGTTCGGTGCCTCCTGCACTGAGGAGCTCGCACATCATTCCCTGTGAGTGCAGGGCTGCTGACTTCTCATGGACAATGCCTTCCTGTACAAACAAAACAAGAATCATACATTCTCCTCTGACTTATCCTGCTGTCCCCCTCTGTTCCACTTCCCCCTGGATGCAACTGAAAGCTGGACACCTGGAGGAATAGAGTGATTGCTTTACACCACCCAAACGTGAAGGAGAAGAAATAGCAAAACAAAAACCAGGCCAATGCAAAAAACAAATAAGCTCTCCCCTAAAAAGCTTCTAAAAATAAAGAACCCTTTGCAGGCAGTTTAATTTCAGCACCTGTCTAAAGGGAACAAGAGGACTGGATGGTGTTAAGGTCCATAAAGTAGGTTATAAACAGTTCCACAAGCGTGACACCATATATTGTAACATGCAATTTTATAGAGGCCTTCAAATGAAAATAAAACCACTGGGTAGTTGGGGCTCTCTCACATGCCTATGAAAAGTCAGGAAAGAAGAGATGGTACCAAGAATTGATAAACTGCAGAGAAGAAAGAAAGCACCAGAAAAAAAGGAGTTAATAAACATTTTATTTTAAAATATTTTGCTTCAAAAATAATTTGGTGGGTCACTTCAATTTATTTCTAGGTTAAGCAAACTGAGTAAGGCTTCTGTGAGCACTCTGGCATAGCTGTTAAGTAATAGAACACATCCCCTTGAGTAATATGTAATCAAGCCAGGAAATAGGGAGGGATTTTAGGAACAAAATATCCTATACAAATTAGTTAGTAGCCATCTCATAGATGTCTTCTGTTCTCTTTTTAACCCTGGGGAAGAGAAGGGTGAAAGAGATGTAAAAAATATTTTTAAAAAATTAGAATAATGCTTTGCCCTTCCTTTCATCTTTCAGGACGAGAGTGAAAGTTTTTCTTGAAGGTCAAGATCAGGAGACAGCTAGAACACATGGAGCATGTCCAGGAAACCAGAGGAGGTCCTTCAGACCTCCCATGATAGAGGAGCTTGGCCTCGTGTACCCTGCATTGATCTGCTAGCACTTCCACACATAAAAATTGATCAGATTGAATTTAGCCATGCTCACCCAAGGGATTCTGCCTCTAAGCCACTTCTGTTTGCTCCCAGACCAGCAGATAATGTGAGCAAACTTGTCAGAGGAACAGTGCGGGCACTATGGCAGAGCTCCTGCCAGCAGCACCTTTTGAACTGGTGGTTGACAGCTCTCATCTCCTCACAAACCAGAGCTGAACCCATGAGAAAAAGCACTGAGCTCACACCAGGTAAGGAGGCCCTTCCTGATCTGTAAAAACTTCATGTGTAAGCACAGAGTACCCCGCCCAAACAACCTATATCTTCCCAGGATGCCACCATTATTACCAACACTACCTATATGGCCAACTGGAACATGCAGAGCAGGTTAATGAGGGGGCAGGAATCATCCATGCATGTAAGGAATAAAATCTGTCCTGCAAATGAACGGTTTCACTGACTGAATCCCTTTCTGAGAAGGTAAGTTTATCATTCCCACTTTCCACAATGGGAAACAAGTCTTTCTTCTCTTCTCTTTTCAACTTCTCTTTCTCTCCCCATCAGTGGCTATTGTGTGGGCCACATTCCTGTCTACTGTGAAATCCTCTGAGTGCAAAACAGAAGGTCACAGCAGAAGTACAACTGGCACTGAGTGCCAATTCCCTCATTTCCTTCTCTATTTCTCTCTCTCCATGAGTCAAGCTCTTGCTCCCTGCTTCCACACAGGCACAGAGCATGTCACAGCACCCTTCTGTATGAAAGCAACATTTTGTTAAAGCAGCCTGAATTCTAAGTGAATTCTTACTCCAGCTTTTACCCTAACACTATTCTCTTGTCCTAAATCATGTAGCTTTCATGTAGCTTTTCCCTAGGTAGTTCCAAAATAACAACACTTCCTAACTGTACCATATGGCTGACAAGGGACAGCCAGGCACAGGTCACACTCTGACAAATTCCAGCAAAGGCTTATTCTCTGCAAAGAAACATTTGAGCACCTTTTATTAACACTGCTGCTTGCATTAAGCTATGGAGTCACAGCCTCAAATAACAGGAAACATTTGCCAGGGAGACAAACTAAAAAACCAACAGTCGAGTTAAGGTCCAAATCCCCACTGTTTTGTTCTGGGTTCTGGTTTTGAAGCCTTCACTCCCCTTTATAAACTAATTAGCTTTATATACCTACTGGCCCTACTACTAAGACTTCCTTTCTTTTCTTCTGACCACCTGCCTCAGTATTCCCAAATGCACTTTTATAGGAAGAGGCAACTACACAACTACAAATGCATCCTTTTGTTGTTCATGTTATCCCATCTTTCACAGATCCCAGTTCTCAATATCATATAGAAGGTAAATCATCACCTCCCAGGAGTCCATATGAACAGAGCCAAGAAGCTTATTCATTTGAGACCTTGTTTATCTCCTGTTCTGATGATTAACACCGTGAGCAAGAAGGGACTGATGCAATCTGGGTTAAAACCAATATTCATTAAGTGACGGTAATGACCCTCACACCTTCAACAGAAGCAGACAGATGCTGTGGGTCACGCTGTTGCTTTCCTCACATCTTTTATTTCAAATGAGATAGTGCTGCTAAAAAGCACTGTGCTAACAGCCTTAGAGATAGAAGTCCACCATGTGCACGGACAGGTAACACAGGAAAGCAGCAGTGGTGATCAAACATCTGAGAAACCTGACCAAGGGGATCAGAGTTTGAGGGGAATTCAGGGTGTTTAGTCTCCAGGAAGCTGAAAAGAGGTACAGCAGTCTTGAGATGTATGAAAGGAAACTGTGGAAAGGCAGGCAATAAGCAGTTCTCCTTGCTCACGGGGAACAGGTCAAGAAACAAGTTTAAATTGATTATACTGAGCAAGACACAGGTAAGACCTTAGGAAACTGTCTCCAGTGGGGGTTCACCATGGGAGCAGACAGCCTAGGCTGACTGCAGAACTTCCAGGGTAGAACAAGACATGCAAACGTCTGGCAGAACAGGTGTGCATGTGGCTGGTTCTGCCTCCACACAAGGCAACCTGCCTGGCCAGCAGAGATGTGATTCAGGCCTTTTTCCTGTGACTCTCAGATGTCAGCATTATAACCTTTGCATTGCCAGTGTGCTTGTACTCTTGACTGGCAATGCCAGCACCAAAGTTTATGGTGTTTTATCTCTCCTTGTCCCTGCCATTCAGTGGATGGTTGTACTGCTCAAAGTGCCAGCAGAAATGCTACACAGTGGAATTTACACTATAGGTCGCTAGCATCAGTCTATTTGCAAAGTAACTGAGATCAACTAGTGCAAGGTATTTCAAGTGATCATCAAAAAAAGACTGAAACAAACCAGAAGTAAAAGAAATCACTTCCAAAAATCTAAACAAACAACATCCACACTGCAGTGCTCCATGCCTTTCTGCATTTTAAAGGTCCTGGTCCAGACATGTCCATCAAAGAGGCTAAAAACTAGCTCATGATGGAATAAGGGAGTATTAAGAACACCCAGGCTCCAGAGGCATGCACAGCACATGCACAGCTGAGAAACTTGCCAAGAACTTCTCCAAATATATCTATAGTTTTATTATAACCCTGGCTACTCCAGATAGCTCTGAACTGCACTTAGTGGCTATGGACCATAGTTCTTCCCTTTTGATAACATCGCTTATGCCTAAAATATGAGGTGGAAGTACCTGCAAGCCAGAAATTTAACTTTATCCTAGTCATTTGCATGCAAAAACTTGCCAGCCCATCCCCTACAGAAGCAGCTGAAGAGATTGGGCAGTGGAAAAACTGGGTACACCTACCCACGCATTGTGGAGGGTGGAAAGGAAGAAAATTAGGAGGACACCAAAAAAGCCAATTATTTAGAGTTCCCATATGATTCCAGAAAAGCTACAGCAGTCTCAACAAATTAAAAAATGCCTCTGTTTTCACTAGTGCCACCATAATCTCTGCTGTGACTGCCCCTGGGACTCAGTGCTCCTAGAAGCAGAGTGGAATAATCTCTGTGATCTCTAGCCCAAATTCCTCTGGCTCCCAGACACCACATTCTGCCTTCTGAACACGTGTTAGGAGAAGCAGGAGGAAAACAGAAAGATGTTGGTGTCAGTGACAATGGTCTCCTTGCTGCGAATGATGAAAAATAAAGATGGCATTGACACATCATGACTACAGTGATGATTATATTGCCTGGAGTTAAACAGATGAGGGAATAAATCAGTCTTCTGTCACTGACAGGATGACAAAAGGAGTTTGTAAAGGATGTAAGTAGCACTCAATTTTCCCTTTTGACTATTTCTCCTCTTTCAAGTTCCCCCATCTCTGCAGCTGTGAGTGCAAAAAGAAGTGGTAACCATTCAAGGATACGCTGACCAAGCTTATTTGCTTTACTTGCTCCCAAATCCCTCATTCATCCACTATATCTTAAAAGGCAGCTACTAAGCCACTGGTCTAACGAAGCCATGATTGTTATTAGAGCAGGGTCTTTGGCGTTGTGGTGCAAATTAGCATAATGGCATCACACCCTGTGGGGGCATTAAAACAATTGCTTTTATCATTTCAGTTTAGGTCTTCAGAGATTGAAGCCTCTGATTGTGAAATTGCTCTCAAAAGTCTCATTGAAGTCACCCTGCTGTATCTTATTAGGATGAACCAAACTCCAAAGACCACATCTGTGATTTTCTTTAGATAATACTGAAAAGATCCAGCACGTCCTAGCTCTCATAAAACATTAACACATTTACAGATACCTTGGTTTTCCAGTTATGTAAATACATTTTATCACAAAATGATAATCTGGTTAGTTACAGTGACTTGCTCAGGGGAAAAGACAGTATATAAGTGGTTGATCCTGCACTTTGTAAACTGCCTAAAGTGCAAATTGAAATTATTCTTGTACACAACTGCAAGAGAGTAAGTTATAAATCAGCAATTTTTCGGTTGCTGAATAGCCATATATTATGCCCATACATGCCATCATTAATTTTTTGCAAAGAATAGGAATTCCCTCACCTTCATGCATGAAAGTCAGAATCCCTGGTACCCAGTGTTCCCTGCTTACAGAAGGAACCAATGCCATGGAAATGCCCTAACCACACCATACAACTGGGGCAGGAGTTCCAGCCCCTCCTCTTTCTGGTTTCCTTTAATTACCTGCAAGTAGACGACGTAGTTTGTGAGAAAACCAGACAACAGCACAGAGATGTGAGTTAGCTCTGTCTAGCTCTCCAGGCAGGAGGGATAACCATGACTCAAACACACAGTCCTGCTTCCACACCAAGAATCTGTGTGTGTGCTCAGCATCCATTTGTCACGTACCCAGCTCAAAGCAAGGTTTCCACTGCCCTGTCAGTTGTGTAGAGGGCTTCCTTTTCCATGCAGAACATGTGAGTGCTGGTGGAGCAGCCAAAAAATGTTCAAGCACACAAGTTCACCCTGCGTGATGAGCCCAGACTTAACTGCCTTCCCAAGACTCACTATGCCCTTTCTAGACCACTCTTCCAGCCCAGCTGTTCCTGGAAGTCCTGCCCAGGGGTGGGATAGCCACCAAGCACCTTCCTGTTTTCTGGTCTGTGCAGCTCCAAGTTGTGGTTCATCCCTGAGTAACTGGGCAGGACAGAACAACAAGACTGGTCAAAGCACCCAAGCTAGTTCTGTAGCAGGTTTGCTTCTGAGAATGGAACTAATACAGTCTGTGAAAGGTCCCCTCCGGAATTATCATTAAATGGAGTATCAGGGAATTTTCAGTATACAGTCAGCATTGATACATCAGTGCAATTAGAAGAGCAAGGTTTCAGTACTCTTTTCGTGACTATTTTAGCTGCATCCACCTGAAAACAGCTGGGCCTTTTTCAGGCCAGACCAATACAAAAGAGAATCAGACAGTGCAGGGATTTCTCTTGAAGTCTGGTCCTTGGATCTTGCTGAGTTTAAGTGGCTAAGAATAGCAGTCATTGCATTTCTGACTCTGGCCTGGGGACTCCCTTTGCACTGCAGTGCTCCACTTCTCAGTGCTGGAGTGAATATTGCTTCTGTTTCTGGCCTTTCAGTGAGTCTCCCAAAACCACTGAATTCCAGCTGTGACACTACTGTGCAGGGTGGCAAACTCCAGCACACAGGTTCTCCAGAGACGTGCCACAAACCATGTGTGTCTTGCTGAGCATCAGCTGTTTGTTTGCAAAGAGCTGCCTGATCACAGTTCCCCACCTAAAAGTGCATTACGTGCCCTCTTAAAATTACTTTTTTCCCTCAGTAGGCAGTTGCCACTGCTGTCACAGGGAAATAATGTGTTTTTCAACATCTGGGCACATTTGTGCAAGATGGCAAATTGGAAGGAGAAGTGCACCAGCAACTCTTTTTATATTAAAATATGCTTTGCAGTAGTGAAGGAGACTGAAAAGACCTGTAATGCAGTAGCTGAGAAGGGGCTGATGTTATGAATTACACCTCGTCCAAGATGAATAACAAGTCCTGAGGCAGTCCAGCTGAAGTGGGCCACAACAGGATGTTTATTACAAGAGGCTCAATGCCATTTCCACTCTAGTTTGAGTGTCTGGATGAGAATATAACACTAGGTGCTTTCTATGGTGGCAGGTAAGTGATACAAAGTCACTTTCATGCTGCTTTCTGTACTCTCCTCTTGCCCTGTGTTTATATAAATGAAATAAAATGTTTTCCTGTTTTGGCTATGCCAAAGAAACCATGAGCAGCTCTGCTTTGCACACTCATCTTGAGCAAGACAGAGAGGCAGTATGTCCTGCCCCTTTCTTCTGCCGTCCTGAAGACACCCTGATCCCAACCTGAGAAGCTTCCTTAAGGTTCTACACCTCAGAATAGCAGCAGGCCTACTACCCAATACAGTTAACATACCTCTGTGACCTAAAATCCACAACCAAAAGAGCAAATGCTGGCCTGTGGTGTCAACTCTGCAGCTACTGTGATGACGGCTCAGAATGAGCTGGCACCACACACAGTCTTGATATGAAGGTAGAATAAAATATGAGGCGGGAAGTGAGAATATCAAAAGGAAACATGAGAGGATTCTATGCAAGGCAAGGTTCTTTGAAAATATGCTGAAAGACTGAGGGTGATATAAGAAAAGTTTTCAGCTTCCCACTGTGAGATTTCTCTCTTTTACCCTGTGAAGGGGCTCAGTAGGGACTGACCCAAGCTGGGTAATTTCCATCCTATCACCTGCCCAGCTCTCTCCTAGAGCCTGAAAAATGATCTTTATGATAGCCTTGCAAAAATAATGACAAACAAGTGCAACTCAGATGAAGCAGTGAAATGCTGAATTCCTGCAAAGTATGGTGGGCAGCACTAACAGGGAAAAGGGACTTGCAAAAGGAAGGCAAACAGAGAAGACCACGGGCAGAGAGCTGAATGCAGCAGGTGACTCAGGTAGAAGGAGTGAAGGAAGGCATGTGGCATCTAAAAATGTAGAAAAAAGAGCTGGGTAGGAGGCAGAAGGAAAAGGGCAAGGCTGATGCAGCCACACAGACTGATTCATTCCAATGGCAGCTACAGTGGCACAAACCTGAGCCTAATGGAGCCGTGAGTCAGCCCCTTATAATTAGCCCTAATTGGCAACCTAGTGAAAGCAGGAGGGTGGGAGAAATAGCAGAGCAAATTCTGTCCTCTGTGCACTGATGCAAATCCATAATGCGTAGTTTTAAAATTCCTCTTATCAATGTTTTGTTCAGAAAGACTAAAAAACCTGATACTGTATAGGCAAAGGGCTTGTTGAACCACGTCGAGAGTCCTAAAAGTTTACCATTTAACTTTTGCAGTACAGCTATTTTCACATCTCCAGGATTAATATCATGGGGGTTTCCATATTTCTAGTAGTTTTTCAGGAAACATCACAAGCAGAAAGGAAGTTATTTCTCATGGTACAACACAGCCACTAAAAAACAGCCTCTAACTATTTTTCATTCCATACAACCTATTTACTTGACAAGCTAAATGTATCAATACAAGTTGAGAGCTATATTTCTTTGAAGACAGATTTTAGTGTGGAATTTTCATCAACAGCTATTTACAGAAAAGAGATGGCCCTGTGAGTCAGGACACTGGCCTCTGGGAACCTGAATTCACACTTCAACTGAGCAAAATGAGTTTGATAACCTAATTCTCAGCCAAAAAAAACCATCATTACATTTCACAAACACATATCCTTATCCAATGTGAATGGCAACTTCTCCTCAAGATCTAGGAGTGGAGCAGAGAAGCAGTTACTGCATGTAAAATTACTTGGGAGATTTAAGGTATTTGCAATAGGGCCTTTCATCTGTCTACCACATGGCAGCATATCAGTGGTATCACCTCTGTTCCCATGCTAATTTAATGAGAGCTAAATACAGTCATGATGTGCTTGCCATAGAAAAAAAGCCTTTCATCCCTAACTGGTGATGAAGGCACTCAATGTCTATGAACCCTCATGGAAACTGAACTACAGTTCATGTAGAAGTAATGGAGACAGGTTGGGTTAGCCAGAGACTCTTCATTCCTCCAAGTGTTGGTGCATATGGAGCCACACTGCGTCTGAAGCTTCTAAAACCAGTTGGATCCCCAACTTTTCCATGCAGAATAACTCTCACAGTTGAGTAAAACTCAGTAGCCTATCTCTGGATGAAAATTTTTTACATTAAAAAAAAAAAAAAGCTTCAGTCCAGAGAAAGGAAATGAACAAGAGAAACAGCAAAAAATGCAAGTGAAGGTGCAAGGATAGAGCAAGGACTCATTGTTTCACTGCCACACTTCCTATTTGGAAGGATAAAAACATGGAGAGAAACTTTTCTTTTTAAACTCTTCTATCAATTATTCTTTCTGACTTAGAGCCTTCAAAAATCAAAAATCAAACGGGCTTAACAGTGCAGGACACCTGCTGAGCCAGAGACCATCATGCCGAACTGACCTCCAAATGTACAGGTTATTTACAAACTAATGGAGGCAGCAAGCAATTCCACTGCTGCAAGGGCTCTTTCCAGCAAGAGGCAGATCAGGAGACAGCACAGGCTGATTTAATAGATCATCGAAGCCAGTGATTGAATTTTCTCATCAGACATCAATCTCGCTCCTCGGTCAGTCTTTATTGCATAGAAACAGTTATAGAAGGACCTCTGTGAAGAAGCCAGAGAAAGACCTGCATTTCAAAGAAGTGAGCGAGTCAAGGTGGAAAAATTATATCTGTGATTCACCAGAGAAGAAAACTGCTCATTTCAGTCAGGAGGAATTACTGACTAACCTAGGCAGAAGGAGAAGCAGGAGATTGGAGCAGCAAGTCTGTAACTGCTCTTTGGATTTTTATTGATGTATCAATAATTTCCTTTTACTTTACGAAAGGCTCATCGGTGTCTTTGGAAAGATTTGTAATGGGGTCTCCTGCTGGAGAAAAGGTAAACTTAATTCCATCTCAAACCAGTCTTCCTTCTTTCTAATTCTCCTCATTAAAACGAGAACAGATGTCAACAACAAATTCCTCTCTGTCTCTTAAAAATTACTTATTTCTTGATTGGGCCCCAAGCCCTGGGAGATAACAAATGTTCTCCACTGCTACTGGACAGTGAAGCTCAGAGGAAGGCCTTGGGGAGGATCAGACACCAAATGTCACTAGTCCTGATTATCTCTCACCACCAACTGCCGCAGAGAGCTTCCGAGAGAAGGTTGGGACTGGGATTCCCAGGGGTGGGTAGGAAAAGGCAGAATGGGAATGCAAAAATGAAGACCTCAAACAGATCAAGGAAATATTTCCTCAACCCAAATTTTGTTAGGGCTGGAGCTAATCCCATCAAGTCTGGTAAAAGAGGAAAATTAGAGTAATTTGAAGGAATGGTAGAAAGATCAAAATTTTGAACACTTCTTTTTCTGACCTTCTATATGTCACCTCCTTGTACAGCAATTTTCTTTTCTCCTTGATCTTTTATAGCTAGGGCCTACAGAATGATTTAAACAATGTGTATTAATGCAGCATTCATGCTGTGTGCTGCCAATGACCCATTGAAATACTCTCTCACAGATGTGCAAGTGTGGAGAGCAACAGGAGAAGCAGGTTTGGAGCAAGCACTTGGCTGAAGCAGTGGTGTGGAGCCTGAGCCTGGCTGTCAGCAAAGTGCAGCTTCAGGGAGGCTGAAAGCTGAGACTGGAGATCCTTTTCCATGGGATCCTGCATGCTGAACAAGTGATGGCAGAGTGTGGTGTTTGGAGGGACCCTGGTTACACATCAGTAACTGGCTCTCTACACTCATCCATGGCATTCAAGCACCAAGAGCAAACCTGGAGGATTCTGTGGCAAAAGAGTAAACATAGAAAGGTCTAACAGTAGAGAAGCCTAAATGGAAAAATTTTTAAAAAACCAAACATTTTACAGAACACTGAAAAGTCACTTTGCCCTTTTTTGTGTTGTTTTTACAACTCCTACCTCCTCCTAACCCTGACAGCACAAAATAGAAGTATACACAAAAAATACACGTGGTTAAAAAAAAACCCCAAAAAACAAAAACCCAAACAATCCAAAACAAACTGAATACTTCTAGAAAATTTCTAGTTGGAAATCTAGAGAAAAGAATGAACCTATTCCGCCCCCCTCCCTTCCTCTTTCCCCAAACACATCCGACAAGAAGACACAGGTAGCAGACATTGTCAGTTCCTGATCCACACGCTCCTTTTTGATGGAGAGAAATTAGAAATTCAGTTCTCACCCACCTCCACCCACCCACTGGAGCTGAAAATGATAGTTCAAAATAAAATGATGATATTTCCCTTCTAGTCTCCAGGGGAGTGGAGAGTTTTGGGGGTGGGAAGAGCAATTTTACATAGTCTTTTTTTTTTTTTTTTTTTTTTTTTTTTTTGAAAAAGTGTGAGAAAAAAAAAAAAAAAAAGAAAGAGCTGTATTTGCTTTGTTGAGTTGCAAAAGGCGTGAAAATAACCATTCTGTGAGATAAATAAAGAGCTGCTTCCCCCCTTCCATCAAAGCTACTACACCCACAGCCCATGAAGAGCAGAAACCAGCGGGAATTGGGATAAGAGCAGCAATACCCTGTTTTTAATTCAGAAGTCGTCTCTGGCAGTCTTTTGCCCCTCTTGTCTCTGCTGGTCTCCATGGCAACAGCAGCCCAGCAGAAGCATCCTTCTCCTGCCGGCTCCAACACAGATGAATGCAACCAGGGGTCAAAGCAGCCCAGCTTTCAGGGAAGAAGAAAATGTGCTGTCTTCCTTCCTTCCACTGCCACCCTCTTTTGCGATTGTTTTTTTTCTCTTTTGTGCACTGGGGTGGGGGCTAACCTGTCACACTTGTTTTTCCTCAGGAAAGAAGAGAAAGAAATGTGTTTTCTGTCCAGCCATCTCTAGCCAGCCTGATCGGCCATACTGCATGTGGGATGCTCGGGACATAGCCAGCCAGGCTGGGATAGAGGCCTCCAGCCCCTGGCTGCACACACATGTCATGAGACACATGTGGGAGGGCTGCTCAAGCAGTCCCCACACTGCACTGATGAATAAAAGCAGGGGCTGCACTGCTGAGCCATTTTAATAATTGCTGCGTTGTTGTTTGTTGCCGTGTTCCTTAAATATTTTGTTTGGAAAGCCCAGGAAGCTCAACTGACATCAGCCAAATTGACAAGAGAAATTTGTTACTCTCGACTGGCCCTCTGCATTTCTTCTGCTTAAAATGTTTCAGATACCTGGTTAAAGAACAAAAGCACCACTGGAAAACATACTCCATGGGCAAGTCAGTTGTGCAGCAGAGACCGGAGACCTTCACTGAGCAAAAAGTCCCACTTTTTGCTCAGAGTACTTGGACAATACCCAGAAAGAAAGCATTAGCCAGAATCAGAATCAGTTTGCAGACAGAAATCAACCATTTTCACTGAATATTTTATCTGGAGCTAAAAATTCTCCCGATTATTTTTCTGATTTCTTTGGGTTTGACAATAAGCTTTGTGTAAGACTACAGAGAGCCATGTTAAATAGCTCAGTATTTTCTGAACACATCTGCTACCACAGGGCACTCATGAATATAAATACAAGGGAACAACACTAGCCCTACATGCAAAACATATCACCCTGTGCTGAGTGGTGTTCAACATCTTGCTTAATCTGAAAGAGTCCTGGAAGAGAGGAGGGTGCCTAAACTGCACCCTGCTTCTCCACTCCTTCCTTCTCACTTTCTCTTTTATAAACTCACCAGCCCTCTCAATCCCTGCCACAGCCTCTGACCAATTTTAGACAAGGCTAGCACCAGGAGATATGTCTAGGTGTGCCGTGGCTCCAAGGCCAAGCTGTTTGCTGTCCTACCCTCAATCCTTGCTTCCATTGCAGTAGTGGGCAGGAGGAGCTGGTGCTGCTGCTGGGAATCAGGAGCACTTCAGGCCAACAAAGTGTCACCCATCTGCATGATGGGGAACCACCCCTGGGCAGGGGGAGACTAAAAGCTGTGAGACAAACATTTTTAGCATTGTCACCACACATGATGCTGTGTGAGGCTCTGCTGCCAAGAAGTGTGGTGTCTGACCAGATCCTGGGGTCGGGTTCTGTGCTGGAGAACAAAGCATTTGCATGCTTCTGAAATGTCTTCTGTCCTCTCCCCAGGCTGGGAGGTGCCACCAGCTGCCTCTCTCCATCCTCTCATTACCTTCAGATGTGCCTCAGAGAGGACACTGCTCTCCAACACCAGAAAGAGAAGAAAATTTCAGAAGTACAAATGTGGTCTTCAGGTGGCTGTGGGCCCTTCCCACTCTTGCTCCATTCCCACTCATTCCACTTGCTCCCAAACTTGTTTTCACATGTCACAACCACTCCTACTCTACTTCTGCAGGTCCCATGTAGTCTTCCTCAGCTTCCACCTGCCTCCCCCTTGCTTCCTTTCCACCTCCATTTACTCGACCCACTCCTGTTCCCCTTCTGTGTGTCATTCCACTTCTGGCATGGGGAAGGGCTGACAGCCTTAATGCTGAGCCATTACAGACTCCCCCCACTCCCTTCCCTTCTCTCTTCCCAACCTTGCACCTATTTATATTGATGATAAACTTCCATCTCCCCTTCAGTACTCCCCTGATGGCCTAGAAAGCATAACTACTAATTCTGATTACCCATCTGGTCTCTGTTTGACAAGCAACCCTCATGGCAGAGACTGTGAGAATACTTTGGAAAAGCTTTAAGAAAGCCAACATTTCCTTAGCCCAGAGGTCACCACTGCATGAAGCCCTAGGGGTATCTTTACAGCATTAAAGACAGACAACCTCAGAGCTAGCATGGGTTTTCAGGTTTGGGGAAGGACTGTGGTGCTGCCAGAGAACATAAAGCAGAGGTTTGTTTCCTCAAGATAACCAATATCAAACAAAGCCAAGGTGGGATGAAAGGGAACACAAAGGATAAGAAGGACTGTGATGAGCTGACAGGACCTTATTCCTTCCCAATACAGCTACACTTTTCACATCTGTGGACCTTTTCACATCTGTGGATTTTGACTGACATCCAGCACACCAGTTAATAAAACCTCCAGAACAGCAAAGCCTTGGATGTTCGGTCAGTGAAGCTTTCACTCACAGGCATCCTGAAGCTATAATGGAAACAGATGTCAATTTACCTTGGGAGGTTTTATTGTAAGAGACACCTGAGATGTCCTGAGAGGGTGTACTGAAAGGCAGGAATGCACACAAACACACACACCATCACCTCTTACTTTTAAATAATCACAGTGGTAAGGTGGAGGTTTTAAATCATCCTGCTCCTGAAGGGAGAGGTGCACTGACTGGAATGAGGTTGACCCAGGAATTTAGAATTAGATGCCAAGAATAATATGTCTGTTCTTCTGATTTTCAAAGTGGAAAACAAGGTGGAGAGTGAAGAAAGAGAGAGATTGGAAGAGAAGTGGAGTACATAATTGACTAATTAACAGGATTTTCTCCACTGATTATAATCACTTTCAAATTAAAGAGGGTTTAACTGCATCATAACCAAAATTGTTTTTATGTTTTTTGCATTAGAGAAGTGCCAGCAGCATGCAGAAGACCACTGCAAGGTTGGAGCACCAGAGATAGAGCTCTCATTAGTGACCTGGGGCCAAATTTCCACAGCTGGCCTAACCTGGCATGACTCCAGTGAAGTCAGCAGATTAAATATGACCTCAAGACTCATCCGCCTACTGTGCCGTGGAAGAGTGGAAATGCAAATCTTATCTGGGCTGTTTGGCAGCATTCAAGAATGTTCAATCAAACCACAGAAAGGATTTCAGCAATTATTTTGGAAAAAGATGCCTGGTAAGCCATACACTATTATGCTGTGAAACAGGAGAGCAGGACATGCTCTGCAAGGCAAGAGCTCAAACTTCATGAGATGAAAATTTCATGCTGTGCTCTAAACTGCAGAATTTTCATGCATGTTTCTTTACTGCTGCAGATTGGTACTTGGGCATCCAAACTTTGGACTAATTGCATATTCAGCCATCATTTATTTGTGTAAGTGAAACATGCTACAAATTTGCATTCATTACCTTTCAAGCTTAGTTTGCTATTGTTTTTTTTTTTCTCAACCACAAGCAGGCAATAATAACAAACTCTTCAAAATCATTGTCATTGTGAAACTTCACCTTAGTTACGGCAAAATTAAAAAATATTGCAGCAAACAGCAGGATGTTGCACCAAATCTCCGAACATCTCAAGTGCAGAGCACCCTTGGAGACACATGATAACCACAAAAGGGGCAGTATAGAAAACACTTTGTTTGCCCTGGTCAATTTTTTTTCCTTATGATAGCTGCAGAAAGATCCAGTGATAGCTCTTTTCCAGCTGAGGAGAGGCACTGGGCACTTTAAATTAAAATTTTTATGAGTGAAATGGACTTTCATCACTTAGATGTGGAATGACCTTATACTGCAAAATGAAGAGCCATCTTTAACTAATGAACTGATGGCTCCCTGCAGAGAACATAATGCCATACCCTGCACTAGACTGGATCTTTCTCTTCCTTTGAGGAGCTATCACAAACATTATCAACTTCCCAGCAGAAAAGAAAATGACTTTAGGAAACTACACTTATATTTCTCTATATTTTACAATAAAAATACACCTGTATGCTTAATTTCTTCAATAAATCCACAATATTCTTATATTTGAAAAACAAGAATACACAAAGACACACAAAGCATAGTGTAAATATGCAAATTTTACACACAAATTTTTACCTGTAACTCAGGCATCTACAAGCAAAGACTTGGGCATACTTAACATGCATTCCCACTTCTGAAATATGCACCTTACTTTAGCAGAGAGTAAATAACAATGGCAAAAGTTCACTGTGCTTATTCAATGATATATTTTCACTCCTTCCTGTTCCCCCATGCACACACCTGTACTACACCATTGTGATCCCATAGCTGTGAGTTAGCATCGTGCTGTGTGAGCCCCAGCCACGTGCAGATGGAACATTACATTTCTATAATGCCACGCAAGGGTCCTGCACCCTTTGCTAAAACAAGCACGTGCAAATAATCCCCAGGGAATCAAAGAAAGTCATTACAAATAAGAAATCTCTTTCCCCAGGGAATCAAAGAAAGGCATTACAAGTAAGAAATCTCTTCAGGTTACCTAACCTGTTCTCTGCTAGTTTAGCATAACTCCCTCGAGATCACTTCCAAAAAACCCCAAAAAACAAAGAGGCACATCTGACTCTGACAGAGACACAAAGCATTTCTGAGGAGCACGGAGGGCCCAAACACATCACAAGACCAAGTGCACGCATCAGTCTTCACAGAAGGCAACGTACAGAAATACACCGTGTATTGTCTCACATAAAGCATTTCCCCCCGGAATAAAGAGACATGATGGATGTCTGACCCTGGTCTCCCTGGGGAGCTGAAATGACATCTCCAGCTGCCTGTTTATCACCTCCAGTCCTTGACAGGACTGGCAAGGCCATCCATATCGCTGACACTTCCCTCCGCCCTCACCTCGCTGCCACCCTCGCTGCTATGGCTGGGTAGCCCTGCTAATGTTGCCATTTACCAGAACAGCTGAGACAGTAGTGCTGATAAAGCATTCCTAAATTGCCATTATCGATTCAACAGGCGTACAGAAAGCTGGGGGGGCTCACAATTTGTCTGTGCAGTTGTGAGAAGGAGGGAGAGCTGCAGAGCCACTCCCCCCTGTGCCGCTGTGCCGCTGTGCCCGGCTCCCTGCGGCTCCCGAGCACACAGCATCTTCCCAGGCTGGCCCTGGATGCTGAACACGTCTGCCAAACCCATCAGCAGCTTGGCCCTTTGCCATAAATCAATAAGTTCTCTTTAGAATTCTACCTTCCAAAAATATTTACTGTACATAATTTAATATAATGCTCTCCTGGATAAAGAGCTGACATGTTTAATTACTGGCTCAAGTGTTTTTCTTCTAGAGAATACTGGACACCCAGCCAGGAACACAGACAAACACAGCAAATTTTTAATCTGTTGTGAGCTTGGGGAGGGAAAAATCTCAGCCTAGAGGCTCTCATCTGGCAGTGTCCACCTCTCCTCAGGTTTGGCCTGAGGAGGGAGCAGCATCCTGCCCACACAGCTGGAACAGGCTGTGCCTTGCCAATACCTGAAGCATTTTCAGGAAGGGAAAAGGTGCTAAAAAGAATGTTTATATCTTAGTCAGCTCAGTAGATCACTGTTGCCATTGATTTGATGGTATGACCACTCATCCTGGAGGGACTTCTTGACCAAACAGCACTGGCAGAGCTGTATATCACCCACTACTGCTTTGTAGTTCCAAATATCCAGGACCCATGTTGATAGGCCAGCCTAACCATACAGAAGAAATCCACCACTTTCTCCTCATGAATTTCAGGCTGTAGTTCTGCTAAAAACAATAATTTTTTTTAATATTTAAACCCTCATTTTCCCTTCATTTTTATCTGCCATCTCAGCATGTACATACTGCCACTTGTCAAACGTGGCATCCTTGTCAAATGCAATGCCTCCCCTCCTGCACTCAAGATGCAAACCTAGAGACTACCACCAGCAGCCATGGCTTGTGTTTAGGCCTTCTTCAGTCTCCTTTTGAACAAGCAACCCAGCTGGCGAGTTTTAATTTCAGGATCAGGTTCTTTGGTCGCTTATCCCATGCTGCCTGTTCTAAATGGCATCATCTCAGTGAATCAGACTCTGAAGGAATGGTGGGAACCACGTATGGACTGCTGAATACAGGTGCAGGAAGAGAAGGCTGCATGTGAGAACACTTGTAGGAGCCTCAACAAATACAGTCCACACATACTTTTGCAGACTTTGACTTCCGAATATCCAAGAGATCCAAAACTTGTGAAAACTCAGCAGTGCACACTGATATAAATTATCTCACACTCACTTTTGTGGGAATAAAAAGATCCCAATAAAAAATTCCTCCTGACCTCTGCCAACTGCTTCCCTTTGATGAGCAGATGAAATCCCAGCTCTGAATCAAAGTCAGAAGCAAAGTCAACTTTGTCTTAGTATGTTATGACAAGATGTCCTTTTTTTCCTGCATGATACATGTCAGCAAAGTTTTCTTGGGAAATATGTATATCCCACTTCTCTCCCATTTTCATGAGGAGGTCCAAGTGATCAAGGTGTGGGTGAAGCAGCTTCTCTTTATGAATACTTTTGTTATTAATATTGCTGTTGCTACTGTGAGTTTCTTATTCCATTGCTGCTGTCTTTCAGTAAATTGTTATCTCACCCCATAGTCTGTGCCTTTGTCCCTCTCTTGACAAAGGAGGTGGGGGGAAGAGGAGTGGCTTATTTGGAGTTTAATTTCTGGCTGGTGTTAATCCACCACAATCCCTTTATTTGAAACAGAATCCAAATTTCATCTTGTTCTCAGAGGAATCCTTTGAACTAACCCTCAGTGACTTCTGATCTCAGTTAAAGCTTGGTGATCACTTCCAAATCCAAATGAAAACATATTTCTAAAGCAGCAGACATGTACTTTGAGCAGAAAGGTATAAATTTAGACCCCAAATGTTTTCACAGTAGGAGATTTGTCAGATTTGCTGACAAATTTGCTTCCTCTCTCAATAATGCAGGTATATTCTCAACAAACTTTGATTTTTTTGTTTTGATTTTTTTGGGGTTTTTTTCGTTGGTTGATTAAGGGGTTTTTGGCACCAACACTGGTCTTGGTTGGTCAGATTGGTCATTAGCTTGAACATGGCCTGTTGGAGTCCAGGGCACAGGGACTGTTTCTCTGCCTGTCCTGAGAAGTCCTGAGCCCCAGGAGAACACTGCTTTTAACCTTCTTCCATGGAGAAAGCTTCCAGACTTTGGGATGAATTGGAATCTACGAGTGTGTGAAATAGATAGTGGTTTAGCTTATCACAGGGTGAAAAACTTGGAGTTTGGGGTTTTTAGTATGGAAGTAGATAGAGGACAAGATGGAGAATTCTGGGTGTTGTCTGGTCTCCTTGTTCTTCATCTACTCCATTTTCTGCAGTGCTGGTAGCACAGAGTGATTGGTTACAAAGAGCCGCAATGCAGATGTTGCGCGAACAGACAAACAATTCGTTATTGGTAGAAAGGTAGAAATAAAACATGTTCTAAGAGTTAATTGGACAAAATAGCTTTAAAAGACCTTGAACCTGTGTGTCTTGTGACTTTTGGTGCCTTGCTCTTTGTACACTAAGTCTGGTGTGTAGATGGTGTACTGAACTTTTGAGAAGAGAAAAAAATAAATAACCTGAGGACCAAAAAAACCAAAAGTCCCATCTGTCTCTCAATCCTGGCACAGAACCCTTTAAGGGAATCCACGAAGGGGATTGCACCATGGCCTGAACCAAACTGGAAATAGAAGTGTCCCTGCCTGCCTTGCCTCTGAGGAAAGCAGAGTGGCCTGGCACAGTGCTGTGGTGGTGTGACACCTCTGTGCAGAGCTGATGTGACTCTGCCTTGGGTGTAACGCTGTCACGCGTGACATCCCACGGTGACGACAATGTGCGTGCCCACAGCTCACAGAGCTCCTGAAATGCAAGGAATAAGAAAGAATCTTCTGCTAAAAGCAGTCTGAGACCTTCAGAAGAGCATGTCTGTGGCACGGCTAGAGAAGCTTATGTTCCATGCCTGATCCAGTCATGCACCGTGCAATTTCTCTACACGCGGTACCAGATCACTCTTGACAGTGCATCTCCGTCTTCATCTGCGGCGCTTTCTGCTATTCTTGTCCCCAGACAGCCTTACGCAGAGGCTGCCTATCATGCCAAATTTGCTGCTAGTGACAAACATCTCACGTATAAAAATAGCCCTGAACCAAATAGCTTTTTTCTGGCCAATTCCACAGGGCTGAGAGAATACAAATTAAGAACAAACATTTGGATTTCACAGCTGAAGTCAAAAATCCTCCTAATCTGTGCACTTTATAAATCTGGTACTCCTATAAGCTACATTCAGACCTGTAGTCCCCAGATCACCTCTAATGACCAGTTCTAGAGAGAAACCACAGACTTGTTTTGCTTGTGACCTAACAACAGTCACTGAAAGCAGAGTGGGGTTTTTTTCTGTAATTAAGAGGTCTGAATCAGGCACTACATCAGCTTATGAAATAGATTTAAGATGCAGCCCGTGTATTTACCACTCTGTATTCATGTATCCTTGTCTCTGGTCCCTCCAGAAGAGAAGAGAGCTTTGCTCTTCCATAACATGCTGCACACCAGCTCCCTGCTTTGCACACAGGCTAACTCCTACTCTCCCCAGGAATAGCTTATCAGAGTCTCCAGCATTGTTTAGCTGGCAATAAACCAGCAAGCAAGTTCTGTCTCCATGGTGAATGATTCTTTGTCATCTTTTCCTCAAAGCTTTCTAATTAGACATCCTGTAATTTGCAGCTTTTCTATAACATATTTGCAGTGGGGTGGGCGGCTGTGTGCGTAAAGAATAAAAATTAAAACACGGCAGTGAATTGGCAGTCTGTAAATAATTGCAATAAATAAACAAATTTTTAATTTTTGTGTTATGGAGACAGGGACTCCATCTTCCTTTCAGGAAAGCAGCTGGTCATTTTATTCCTTCGTCTTTAAATCTCCAAACCAATCTGCCACAACAAAGAACACCACCAGTTTCCACCTATTCTCAACATTATGGGATGACATATCCCATTTTGGAGGTCCATCCCACGGTCTGGGAGTGAAGAAAAGAATGGATGCAAAGAAAGTGAGACCACAATAAAATAATGTGACATTAAGAAAACATTTACCTCCAATTTGGAGTTTCTTCTCACAACAAGAGATGATCAAAATTTGTTAGCATTTACCAGTCATCTAGCTGGCTTCTCCTTTGTGAAATGTGCTGCTGATTTCATCTGGTTCCCTTTGAACAGGCATTTACCTCACAAAAGCAATCTTTACAGCGGGTATTACTTATCAGGCCACAGAAACATGCCTAAATAGAAAAAGGAGCTATTAAAAAAACCTGACACTGAAAGGGGTGTAGGCAGGGGTAGTGGGACAGAGGAGAAAAGGGAAAAAAACAGAGCTAGTGATTCAAAAGACTGTTTTTCCCACCAAAGATCCATATAGCTTAAAGTCTTATGGCTGTGTTCCTGCCCTTCTCATGACCACTTGGCCACCCAGAACATGGAGTCCTGGACATGGACACTGGTGCAGTCTCCTCTGGGATGGCTCCTGGGCTGCACCAAGGGAGGGAAGACTGCACTGTCTGACAGACATCCTTGGCAATCTCCAAGCATGGAGCTACTTCAAAACCTAGATCTTCCCAGTAGCTCATACTCAATCCTGACAGATCAATACTTTTCACTACCAGTACTTTCTACTGGAGTATTCACGCCTTAATCAATCAGTAAGCTCTCTACTACAGCCTTCTGACCTTCTAAATAAAATATTCACATTAAAAATAATGTTTTTACATGATACATAGGCTTGCATGTACATCATACATGCTCTCTCAAGCTTTTTTGATATTGCTAGGAATACTGCAAAGAAAAACTGAAATTTCATCTGTGTGTCACTCGTTCCCTGGCTGAAGCTGTAAGCCACTGCTTCTAATACTGCAATCAACTCCACAGAAATATATTGCGTTGTCACAAAGACAGGCTTACGATTTCAATTTAGGAATAATTAGATGGAACAGATGTGAATGTCAAGAGTATCTGTGTCTGCAAATTCTTCCAATAATGCGTCTGATGACCACAAAATGTTTTATGAGGTTCAAGCCTCATCCACAGCTAATGGCTCCCAGTTAATAGAAGCAGTCAAAGGGCAAAGAAAGGAGAGGGGGTGTTCATGAATATGTATGAAGCAAAATAAGCAGCCAAGATATTCCCTTTTAACAAGCTTCATTACTTCTTTCACTCTCCTGATGAAGTAACAGTATTAAATCCAGGCATTTGAGAGTTTCTCATCCACCACTCACAATAAGACTCATCAACTCATTTGAACATACATATATTTATACCTGCAAATGGAAACAAGGAAAAACGGACACAGCCTATTGTTTTTAAACTATTTTCTTGCTTGAGGACAGGACCAGATTGACAGACAGCCTTCTTCAGTACCTCATTCTACAAGCTCCTGAGTGTCTCCTGAAAACACTTGAGTCCTCTCGAGCCATGAACAGAAGATGAGAGCCAAGCTTTCCTGAAAGATGTTCAGCAGTTGGCAGGACTACTTTCTTCATCCTCAAACCAGAGGCAGTCTGGGAAGGCTTCACCAACATGGCTTGTGTCTGTGCCCTTGGGCAGCATGGATGGCTTCTAACAGAAGGCTAATTCCTTGTCAGCCTTGGTTACTCCATAACAGTTCTGGTGAGAAAACTGATGGGAATGGGCCTAGATGTCTACAGGCATGTAAAACCTTCCAGGGATCAAGGCCTACCAACTCTTATTACACATGCCTATCATCAGCAATGATTTACTACTCCAAGCAGGCTGGAGTTGCCTGGAACCATCCCAGCCTGCTTGTCTGAAGCAGTAGGCTAACAGCAGCCAGCAGTTCTACAGCTGGACTTTCTTAATCTGCCACAGCCCCTGAATGTCACAAGTTACAGGAGGACTCCCTTCACCTGGGTATGATGCCAGGCAGCCATCAGCATGTTGGGAGCCAGAAAGCAATGGATATATGAGTGGACAGACCCTCTGTGTGCTGGATTTATTCACAGCACTGTCATAGCTCACCACAGACTGCTGGCAGGAACTGCAAACACATCAAACCATGCATGAAGCTCTGAGTTCCTGCCCAGGTCCTCAGAACCCACACTGTCAGAGAAGTGTGCATGCAGAAAACACACTCCATGTACCACCACAAGGCACAGAAATGTACCTAAATTCAAACCACAGCACGTAGAGGTGGGTTATGATTGTAACTGCAGTGCAACTCGTCCTCTCTGCTGCTCCCAGCTGCACACTCAATAGAGAAATGGTGCTGTAAAAACAAAGTTTTGCAAAACCTCAAAGAATAATACTCAGACACACTAATCAAGACAACCTAATTGATACAGAGAACATTCCCTTGGGCTGAAGTTCAATCCCAAGACCTTGGGAGATGAAGGCTCCAACCAGCCCTTCTCTGCCTCCCAAGCAGTCTTGATCTGACAACCTGTGGGAAGATGAGGGTAACAAAAGCTCTGTATGCCCAGCTATGTCCTTGCAAGCTCTAAGGATCAAAGAGAGAACACTTAACAGTATTAAAAGCCTCTGTATCTTGAGCTCTGAAAATAAGTCTTAGTTGGGTGTGATTCCAGACTTTTAAATTTGAGAATGTGCTGAGTCAGGAGGCTCTCAAACTAAGCCCCTTGATAACAGCCATATAAAATCCCCATATCCTGGCCTGACACTGTTGGTTAGTCCTACCAACTCTGTTCCATGAAAAAAAGCAAACAGGAAGACAGCAAAGGGGGCAAAGACCATGACATCTTCTCTTGGTGTATTTCAGTGTTTTGGTTACCATGATGAAGTCCAAGTGGGAATGTTTGTGCACATCTCTGCAGAGATTGCTGCCTAGCCTGGCATGTCAGTGATGCAGAAGGTTTGAAATGCCAGCTTGAGAACACACTGATTTTTTTCAGAGCTCAGCAGCACATGCACACAGTCTACTGACACAGCCTGGGCAGCTCCTCCATACACTAAGCCTTCAGAAGCTCCCAAAACCATGGTGCCCACAGACACATTGCTCAGCTCAAGGCAAAGCTCCTCACTGACTTCTTTAGCTGCCAAGCTCTTCAACCTTTCAGGAGGCTGCAACACTGTTTGCTTAGGTTTCTTTCTAACTACAAAAAATTTTACATTTTTCTCATCAAAAACTTCTATGAGTAATGCAAACTTCTATGAGAAAATAAATCTTTCAAAATTTAGGTTTGGATCAAATGCTTGTCTACGTGTCCCAGGTTTTGGCTAATGATTTGTAAACAGAGATATATTCTTGTAAGAAAATGCTGAAAACAAGAAAAGCATAGTTTATGTCAAAATTAAATTTCACATCAAAAAACCTCTTGATAGGCAATTTTTCTACCCCTCTCTACCCAAAATTTTATGCATCAGACATACTATTTTGGCACCTCTTCCACATAGGGATAAAATGGTACATCTTTTTAGCACTTTGCTGGGGCAGCTTCTCAAGCAGCTTTCAACATCTACAGCCATGTACCCCACTGTTCACACCTTCTGTTTGTAAACCTTTCAGTCCTGACTGCTCCCAAATTATCAATGTCTATAGCTTGTCACAAATATACCCAGTCCTTTTAACAGCTCTTGACCTCTTATCTTTACCTGTACATGTAAACCACATTAATTCTGGAGATTTTTAGCAGAGAGTAGACAGTTAATAGATATTCTAGAATTATGTATGGATCAACCTGTCCATGCCATTTTAGCCCCCTGCTGCTAAATGTGCAATGCCTCAGCAAGGCATATACCCTGAAAAATCTCATAGAAGACTGTATGGTAGAACTAAAACTGTCCTTCCTGCAGTAGGAAAATGTTCCTTCTTTCTTTAAAACTCTCTTCAGTGCATCATATTTGCTAAAAGTTTTTTTTTTGTGTGTTTGAAAAAATGAATTTTATCTTTGTCTTGCATTAACATAATAAGCATGAGACTCCTGTGATATCCGTGCAGCTATTTTTAATTTATTCCAATAGAAAGGAAACAAGGTTTTCATTCTGCACTTATTCTCATACACAAGAGATATTTTTTCCACACATTCATCACTCCTGAAATCCAGTGCAATCCTGATAATCAGATTATATCACTTATTTGTCTAACATACAACTTTTTGCCAAGATGAGAGGAATAAGCAACAACCCTTGCTCCAGTATGAATTGGGATAGATTTGGCATTCACGGCTCACATCTGTTACACTACACTCAATACTGCAATATTGCAAAATGTGCTTAAGTCATTAATGGATTCTAAACTAGAGTTCATCCATAAAGTATTGTTCCCAATGCCTGGAAATATTTGGGGTCAAGTAAAGTTGAAGGCTATTAGTCACTTCTAAGCTCTCTGTTCCAGTCTGCTCCCTCTGACACCTTGCTGCAAGCAGTGGTGGCTTCTCAAGTACTCGTAAAATTTTCTGTATGGATCTCAAAACTGCCCAGAACCCTTTAATGCCTTTAACAAAACTAAAAGTTTTGCTAAATGTATTCAAATAGATGCTTTGTAAATTCTCAACAAACAAAGAGAAAATTAAGTTTGCGTTTAGACTTGCACAACTTTTGGGTTTTGTGTACTGACAGTACTGGAGCTTATTAGGAAACAAATTATTTCCCAGATTAATAGAATACTAAATGTCACACTGCTATGATTTCATTTCTGAAGGATTTTTACAATGCTCAAACCTAACAGAATTGTTTCCATAGGGTTATATGTTAATTTAAAAAGGGAACAGAACAGTAGAGGAATTTTAAATATAAACTAACAGTCTGCTCTGGTGATTGCATCTCTGTGTTGGGGCAGAAAATCTAAAACTGAAGCTGTGCAGAAAATTACTATATAGGCAAAAATGAAAACCACTAACACCTCATTAACAGAGGAAAGTTGCAGAGTGGTCAAAAAATATGAATACTGACAAATGAAAACTATAATTTTAATCTTCATTTTTAATCTCCTAAGGTTATTTTAAGTACCTAAGTAAGTACATTTGTTTCATTACTACTTTTAAATACAGAGTCAAATTATTTGCTGGAACAGCTCTGTGGTATAATAGCTGCCCCATGATTTTTCCCTGATCAGACCCTTCTAACTTCTCTGTTTATATGGAAATTCCACCCTTCTTTTGACAGAACCCATTCCTCTCTTTATCCTGAAATTCCATGTATTTTTGAGGGATTCTCTCCAGGAGAGAATATTATTTGGAGAACTATTTGAAGATCCAGAAACTGTCTGTGGGGAATCTAAGGCCAAAAGTTTCTATTACAGCTTTCTAGATGATGTATCAAAGGTACTCCCCAAACAGATGTCTGCCTTTCCTTTGAGAGCTTCCTAACTTTATCAGAGACTGCTCCCATTGGCTCCTTTAGAACTGTGTGACATCCAGACAAAAGAGAAGGCAGGAGAAGCATTTCCCTACTTGGGTTCTCATTCGCAAACCCTTTCATAAACCCAACCTGACACCTTTCGGCTCCAGAAGCTCGGAAGCGCCACTGCCAGTAGCGGTTGTGCTTCATGAAGAGGGTCAGGCCCTGGAAGGGCTACACAGACCAGTGCAGAAGAGAGTGGCTAAACACAGTCACCATACCATGGGGACTGCAGCAGAGCTTGCTCCCAGCAGAGATGATGGATACATGATTTAGGAAGTGAAGAATCTCACATTAACCATTAGACAGGTGGTAACACAGAAATCACAGCCCGCACTGGTGACCTCTCAAGCCACCAGCTTCCCTTTTCAAAGCAAGTCAGCTGAGAATCTGGCACAGACCCAGACTCATGGCAGGGTGCTGGATGCCCTTTGGTGCCCTTTGGGCTCACACACAGCATGAAGACAGAACCTGCTGCTTGCTGGGAGGAGGGACAGGCAGCGTATCTCTGTTCTTCTGCGTTTCACTGTCCTCTAAGGTTGCAGAGGTGTGTACAGGGACATCCTTGAAGCAGGCTTTATATAGAGAGATAATATCTTTGATTTAGACTAACTGATACAGTTGGAAGAAACAGAGAGACCAGCTTTGGGCTTGAAAAACCTTTTTGTTTTGCTTTCCAGCTATGCCAGTTGAGCTAATATAAGATATTCTTTCCTTTTAAAATTTAGCCTTACTTATGTAATTTAGACAATCATGACTACAGAAATCCTACCACTGTTTACTTTAAGCACTCTAAGTGGCCCAGGGTCCTTCCTCTTTGGCCTGAGAGGTTAATTTTTTCTTCAACCTCCACAGATTGTGTGGGTCCATTCCCCCCCTACCCAGGCTATTGGTGTTAGTAATAAAACCATACAGCATGCAGATGACTCCAGTATGTATTATCTTCCTTATAACCAAAATAAATAGCATTGTTCCCAGATTTTTGGGAAGCAGAAGGAAGCAAACACATCAAAGGCCGCCCACTAACACAGCAAGTCTACCAACATGTTAATTCCACATGATTTCACAACCCACTGCCATAACAGGCATCCTTGCCTTCCCCAGCCATCCATCCCCTTCATTGTCCTCTCCCTGATGGCAGGAGACTGAGAACCAAGCCCACATGCATTTAGTATATCTTAGAGCCACCAAATACCAAAAAAATGGAGTCAGAAAGAATGGTACCTAGATTCATTTGGTGCTGTGTGGACTACATCCCATCTCATCAGACAGATCTGACTATTGTGGTGCCATTATCCATGATGTCAATATTTGCCTGTGTCATGGTTAAACCCCAGCCAGCAGCCAAGCCCCACACAGCCATTCACTCACTCCCCTCCACCAGTGGGATTGGGAAAAGAGTTGGAAGGATAAAAGCTAGAAAACACATGGGTTGAGATAAAAACATTTTGATAGGAAAAGCAAAAGCTGCACACACAAGCAAAGCAAAACAAGGAATTAGTTCCTTGCTTTGCTTCCCATGGGCAGGCAGGAGTTCAGCCATCTCCTGGAGAGCAGGGCTGCATCACATGTAACAGCGACTTGGGAAGACAAACATCACTTCAAACAACCCCGCTTCCTCCCCCCACTTTATACATTGAGCATGATGCTATACAGTATGGAATATCCCTTTGGTCAGTTTGGGTCACCTGTTCCAGCCTCCAACTTCCTCACCAGTGTGATCTTAGGAAAAGCAGAAAAGGCCTTGGCTCTGGGTAAGCACTACTCAGCAATACCCAAAACATCTGTATATTATCAACCCTGCAGCACAAATCCAAACCACAGCCCCATACCAACCACTGGGAGGAAAATTAACTCTACCCCAGCCAAAACCTGCACAGGCTGTGACAATTAGTGGTGTTTAGGTATCCAGCCACATAATTAGAATAAGCTTCAGTGCATGTAAAATGAACCTGCTTACTTATTAGTAGCTATATCAGGTCATTGGAGACTCCTCATTAAGTCTGAGACCATTTCAATTTCTCTGTCCTCCACTAAAGTTGTTTTTTCCACAGTACTGACAGCAGCTACTCAAGGGACCTCACTGTAATCTCCAAGATAAGAGCACCACACCCACACAATTACACCACTGAGTAGCAGTGGGGGGCTCCCAGGATGCAACTCCTGCACACCAGAGCCATCACTCACATATTTGCTAAAAGTGCAGGTCTGCCCACATTTAGAGCTGAACACAAACCACATCCCTGTTACTGCCTGTCTCTCCACGGAATTGCAAGTCCTGCTTTTACCTGCTGCAATACACCAGATACATATGCATGGACATGCACAGCCTAGGGAATGGGAAAAATCGTTATTAATATTATTTCACTCTTAATGCCTTAGCAAAAGTTCACACACTTGATGTATGAGGACATATAAGCCTTCATGTGATAGCTTGATCAATCGACAGATCAATAGCTCAACTGATCATCTGTCACCTTTAATTCTTTCAGGATTATATCTCTTAAGACAAAAGGCAGATAGTTCTTTCAAATACCTTACAAAAAAGCAGATGTATCAGCTGTTTCTCTGGACTCCTGTAGGATCTCACAGGATCCTTGTAAGCTTCTTGTCTTCCGCATCTTTTAATTTCTAGCAGCATTCAGCTGCTGCATAGAAATAGATGCATTTGCATTGTTTGCTACAAACACCAAGGATTTTAATAAAGCCACAGTTAAGTCTGTGAATGATGCTCAACCCATGTTTCATTGCTTTTTATTGTAGGTCCTCTGGTAAACTGAGTTCTTTAGCTAGATTATTTGACCAGAAAGCAATCACCCAACACTGGTGCTTCCTAAACTACCTCACATCACTCCAAATATGAGTCAGTCCAGCAGTTACAGAAACAGAGTCTAGATTCTCAGGTCCTCCTCTTTTTTATGCAATTGCTTGCCATGGAACTTGGAAAAACTATCCAGCCTTCCTCTGTCCCAATCACTCAGTTTTTGGAGTGGATGTGCTGTAGCACACTAGGCATGGCAGGCATTGCTAACCAGCACCAGTGAAGCTGCATGTGAAAGCCTCGTGTCTGGCTTACAGGAGAAACTCAACAAGGGTCTTGCAAGTGCTGAGGGCATTAATCCTTCCAACTTCAGGCAGAGGACAGGTTATTTATACTGCCATCTCACCCAAAATGGGAGGCACAGAGACAGAGCAGCCATACATGCTGCCCGTGGCACAGAAAAGTCAAAGCTCCTACAGTCTTCTGTGCCTATAAAGGGTCCTGGCTCTGGAAAACAGCAACATAGAGATGACAAAGCAAAAAGGACAAACTGAAGACCCCTTTCCAAAGGCAAGCCATGTTCTGGGGAAGCTCACAGAATTAGGAAACTGGAGGATATGCAGAGGGCAAGGGGTCAAAGTAGCAGGAGCTGTTATTACAGACAGTGATACATGATCCTTGATTCACAGTGAAAGAAGAGTGCTTGGAGCAGAGGCTGGCACTTCTCCAGTGCCAGAAGAAAATTGAAACATGAAGAAGTGATGGCAGGTCAATCCATCATATTTGAATTTCTAACCACCCCATTCAGAGTGGAGAGTCCCTAGCAAAAAAGGCTTAGCATGTTTCAAGTGAAAACATACAATGACAAGCATCCTTACAACAGAAACTGCTGATTCTTTAAGTTGGGATCACATCTTGACATTAAGATCAGATAGACAAGACACCACAGAAAATAGTTAAAGTAATGTGGTTAATTTCTAGGAAGGTTGTCTTATGAACAGAGAAAGAAAAAATAACAAAGGAATCCTCTCCAATGAAACTCTCCTACTCCTGCCAAAACAATGATAGGTTGTGTTTTCCAGGAATTCATTTAGTCTAAATAAACTTAATGCAGGATTGGCCAGATGCTTGGGTCAGCATAAATTGGTCCAGCTCCCCTGATTTCTGGGTGCCAAAACTCAGCACAGGGTATGCCCAAAGTGCCAGACATTCATCATTACTGACATAACACATCACTGCCCATGGAAGTGAAGGTTTTAGTGCTGCTTCAAGACCCACCCAAGTACAGTACATTTATCTTTCCTGCTGTTCAGTTGTTCTCTGTCTCCTTGAAATTAATGTGCAGATTTATTAAGCTATTGTTGTAGTAATGTCTGTTACTTTTACTTACTTCTGGAAAAAGTTCCACTTCTTTCATTTATTTCACAACACACATAGACACTCACAGTGTTTATAATCAGTTTGCACATGTCATGTGACCTAGCTGGCTGAAGGGTGCTCTATGAGTATCATAAATCATTCTTTATCTGCCTTGGCTCTTTCTATAAATATCACATCTTGGCTTTGTATGTCTTAAATGCTTTGGACCATTTCTTTTGTTTAGGTGGTAAAAACAGCGATAAGAATTTGTTTATGAACAGGGAAAGAAAGATAGATATTAATATTTCTGTGCTGTGGCTCAAAGCACAGTCCCAACAGGGGCTGAATTTCCAATCTTTTGTATAAAAGCCATCAACAGCCTTTTTCACTGGGCTACCTGGGATGTTGTTTAAAGCTCAATGCACACGAGAAATTCCATGTAAATTAGCCACCTGAGGCTATCAGCATGGACCCACGATTATAATAGAAACATATTGACATAAAAAAGGCTAATTAACTGTTTCCTTTCTGCCCCTTGCACACTGTGTACACCGTGCTCAGCACCTTCTGGGGCTGCTGCAAACACACCAGCAAATCCCCTCATTCCATGGAGCTCAGCACAACAGCTGCTTAAAAGGTCTGCACAGAAGCACAGAGAAGCAGCAGTATGAGGGGATGAGTGCTCCACAAGCAAAGGGATTGAGAGTTCAAAGTGTATCCCTTTCCTTCATGTGGAGCAAAGCTCTCTTCATGCATGCACCATTTCTGGAAAATCAGACTTGACTTCATATGTTTTTATTCCTCAGTACAAAGTGCCACTGAACTGTGGTAGTCCTATGCAGCATGTTTGGGGCTGATAAGAATAACAGTGTGTGGGGAATTTAGCCCTTCATTTCTCACAGAGGAACACAGACTTTGTGGCATTTTCTAGCTGAAAGACAACCCCAAAGAAGGCTGTGAACTCACAGCATCTGGAGGTTGAAGTCAGGCAATTCATCCAGGAAGTTGCACATACTGATTAGAGGATCTTAAGGTGTTAAGTAAAAACTAGTGCACTTCCATGAATGTAACCAAAATAAACTATGAATTACCAAAGTAATTCTCAAGCCGTACAGGGCTTGATTGCCTTGTACAGTGATTTGCACTCACACACTGTGAGTATCAAAAGCAGGTGTAAAATGCCTGCAGTGGAGAAATAGGGGATACTGATTAAGGGCATTTTATATGCACACTGCCCTGAACTTAATAGGCATGAAAGTGTACTACGAGGTAAAGAGGAAAAAACTCAGTCCCCAGAACTCAAAATACACATCCTCTGTGGCTATCAAGCCCTTTATACTTGCACTTATCCTGATATTAATGCTTATTCTTACAATGCACTAGAGAAAAGTCCATGACAAAATCTGTTCTAAGCCCCAGAAAAATCTGTACTACCTGAAGCCCATTTTCAGGCTTTCCTGTTCATTCCCATTTTTTCAGTCTCTACAGTGTTTTTTGACTTGCTTCTTTTCTATGTTATGCACCACAGAAGATGAGTGCCCCTTCAGTGTTTTCCCTCTAACTGTTCTGCATCCACAGCATCACCTTCCACCCAGAGAACCTTTATGTAGCCATGGAGGTGACGTAAGAATAAGCAGCTGCATGGCTCAGGTCAGTGCCAATGGGACAGTAAGCCTTTCATTTGGGGTCACCAGCAAGAATCCAAATCATCTCAACACAAAATGAAATTAGAAAGAAAGTTGCTCTCTTTAATGACTTTTTGGTCAACTGTGAAAAAGGAGTTAGCAGTTTCACAACAGACTGAAATGTCACAGAAAATAAATAATACAAAACATAAACAGAAAACAGCGCACACATGTGATGCCAACACTACCACACAATAACAAAACCAGGTCTGAAAACAAAACTACTAACTTCTCACCTTTTATCTTCTAGGTAAGGATGCAGGTGCTCTAGTGGGAGGCAGAAACATGCATTTCTGCTGCCTCTGCTGTCCTCATTCAGGAGTAAAGCACAGGATTCAGTGTCTGGGAATGTAAAGCCCATACTAAAGCCACCACACAAAAGGGGAAGAAATGATGGAAATGCAGGGTACCAGCAAGAGAGATTATCTGCTTGTTCCTTCCACAGTTGCAGTCCAAGGAGGAGCAGAAAATGCTTCTCTGTAACATCAGGTTCTGCTGACTTAGCATTAAGATGGATGGACACAGTTCTAGGGTAAAGCTCTTTATGTGTCAGAGAGCACCAGAACCAAAAAGAATAATTTGTAAGCAGCCAGCAGCCCTACAAAGCTAGCTCATTTCATGTTTTTATATTCTCCACTCTCAGAGAAAACACTTTCCCCTCTGGCTAGAAATTAAAACATCTTTTTTCTCTTTTATTTCACTGGCTCTGAGGAAAAAGCAGCGTGAGAAAGATAATGCTGTGGCAAATGCACAGTGAAAATGCTAAGAGTTAACAAAAAACCCTGGCTAGGAATGGGAGATAAGGGCAATGACCTTCTTTTTGCTCCTAAAAATGTAGAACAAAGGTTAGCTGTTCTACTAACCCTGCTCGCTGTTATTTTTTGACTCCTCATGGCCCAAAGAAGGCCCTGAAGCAAAAAAATTGCCTCAAATCTCATGGCCTATTTGAGGTGCATTCTTTGAGAACCTTTCTCTTTCATCAGATACAAAGCAGCCAATGAATGAAGACAGCTGTCCCTGAAGAAATGAGAGCACCCAGCCACACACTGCGTTCGAGGTGCTTGGGGCACTCTGGCAGCCATCAGCAAAATTTAGGGAATTTATTTCTCCCGTTACATCCCATCACATTAACCACTGCATGCTCAGTTGGACTGCTGCAAAGAGGGCCAGAGCTTAATTTCATTAGCCATCACTGACTAAAATTCCAATAAAATAGGATAGGAGAATAATGCTGGAAGGCATACTGATCTGTCACAATCCTAACATAACCCACATCGTACTTGACCGTAAAAAAGAAAAAATATCTCACACAGAAATTCCCCTTAGGCCTCCAGACTAATTCTGACTGCTGTGGCCATTCTGAATTGGTTTCTTTATCTGATTAACAGCAGCAGTGATATCTGCTTCCTCTATCTCAGAACTCTGCTTGATATTGGAGTCTTGCTTTCAAACTCCAAACAGCTTTTGTGCAAGAAGCTTGCCTGCCTCTTTTCTTCTTAGATGTCTGTCTTTAAATGAAATTGTAAGGCTTGCAGGACTGGACTGAAAAAAAGAATCATTAAAACTAGATAATTTTCTGCTAGAAGAAACAATTTAAGCCAAAATGACAGTCAGATCAGGAAAAAACATCCACTTTGATAAGCTGGTAATTAAACAGAAGCTGGTGAGGCAGTGTCACCATGATCAGTCAACCATGCTGGCCAAGATGTTACTGTCAAGTAGGACAGCAAGTTTTAAAGGCAAATTTTACTCATAACCCTCTTAGAAGATGCCACAGATACTCCACTACAGAGGAGAGGTCATGTACAGAAAAACAGGAAGGATCCTGTTCTTACAAGAGAACCCCAAACACAAGGAGCGTGCCGTCAGAATTAAAAAGCTGCAGCAGAGAAATGTTTTTAGTACTTTATTGATTTTGTCACATATCTGGTGATGTGTGAGCTGAAGGATAACTGACTTGGAATCCCTCAGACAGCACATTAAGTATTTCAAATGTCCCAGGGCAATAAGCCATCAGTTGGAGCAATCATACAGCTGAAGACTTGGGAGAGGATGGGTTTGCATGGTGTATTTTGTGAGGACCAGAACTGGCCCTGAAGACCTAGGACTCTTGGGATCCTCCTCAAATTTCACAAGTTTGAGTGAAAAACAGGTATGGCAACTGCAACCCCTGTGGCATTACAAGTTCAGTATGCAGCTATCCAGATATCTCAATTATAACCTATCAGACTGATAGAGAGATCAGCATTTTTTAAAGTTGAAGAATTTTAAATGGCACATTGTAAAAATATAAAAATTCTGTTCCTTGTAACAATATTAAGGCTTACAAAGTCTATGTATGCAACAGAGACCATCACAACTGATGTATCCCCTATTTAATACAAAACACTGAGGGTACAGGACCGGTTTTTCATAATGCCCAAACAATGGAAAAGTACAAAAAATCCACAGCAATCATTAACAAGATTAACCAATGATATTTGACATCACTAGAAATTTATATTGCCTCCCATGGATACTGGATTAGACTTTTGGAGATGAGTGATGGATCACAGGGAGTGAAAAATGGAGGGGAAACAGGAAAAAAAATAACAAATGTGTAAGATGCTTCAAAGCTACAGTTCCAGTTTCAGACCCTTCCAAATGCACAGGGATTTGAATCTCTAAAGTTTAGCTTCCTCAAAACCTTCAAGGAGGTTTTTTTTTTTTTTTTAAATTTTAAGGTTTGTATTTAGTCATATGAACTTCAAAACTGACAGAAGTTTCCTTGTTGCTCTGAATAGTCTGAAACATTAACCACCAATAAGGTTTCCATTATCACAACCACAGTTTCTCTCAGAGCAAGGAGAGTTCCTCACTCTTTGCTCATAGAAAAGCCACAGAGTTTCTTGAGTGTTGGCTGCTAAACAATTGATTATTATCCTGTGGGCTTTTCCCCATCCTTTCTTTTATGTAGGCTCACGGTGTGCCTGCACAGATGATGGGATGTATATTTTGCAGCATGCTGTTTTAGCACATGGCTCAGCATGCAGAGCACACTCTCCCCAGTCTGGCTGTCAGTGTTCCCAGCATCAGGACAGAGATAAATGGCTCTCAGGATAGGGCTTATTAGGCTCCACCGAATAGCCAAGAGGAGCAATAGATTCCATGAAGTGAAAGCATTCACCAGGTGGAAAATACTCGTCACTGGATTTGAGCAAGGACACATGTTGCTCTTAAAATACTTCCTAGTAGCTGTAAAAAAAGGTAGAAAACCACATTTGGATTAGTTCCCTCTGGCTTCATCTTCACTGAAGGGAAGGAGCATTCTGCAACACACCTCCAAGTCCTGGGGTCCACTTAAGTGGGGAAACAACTGCAGCCCTGTCATTCCCATCTGCCTGGGTTTACTCTCCAAGAAAACAGCAACAAGTTTGGAAATGACATCTGCTCAAGTCCCACCCTGACAGACAGTTATAACACCAACAAACTCACTGCAAACAGCTGTGAAGAATTCCCAATCACACTGTTTAGATAAATGGGACCATATCCTACTATTTTTATATGGAGCTCTTTGTCTGCACCCCAAAGGTCTGAAAGTGGCCAGACTACACATCTTGACTCCTAAGATTCATAACCAAACACTTGAATTCACTGAGTACATTAGAAAGCTTAAGTGGGAAACAAAGGTGATGACCAGGCATTAGGGTACACTGTGGCAGTACAGCTCAGAGCTGCTTCCTGATGGAAAGCTTTTTCCATGTTTTTATTTATATAGAGGAGTTCTCTGGTACTTACAGTGAATTTGAGAACCTCTCACGCCCCACTAAGTAAATCTGCATGACACAGAACTAACTTAGTACAGGCAGAATTGTTCTACAGAATATTTTTGTTTGTTGTTCTGTTTTAAACCTTCTCAGGATTGCTGTAACTAGATTGAGGGGGAACTTCTGCATAGAACAATTCTCTGGACAGTCCATGTTTGCAGGGTGAGGGAGAAATTTCATGCTGAAGCACCTGCAGCAGCGGGGACATGGGCGGCTCAAGGAATTTGCCTTTGGAAAAAGCTCTACCCAAATGGAGCCAGAGCAGAGAGCTGTCTCCTGACAGTGAGGGATAAATAACAGCTTGGAGAGAGTTGAAGGAAACACTGTCAGGTCAGAAAGTGAAATCCGTGAGGAGACTGTGAAGTGACAAAAGCTGCCATGCCAGAGGCCATGCCATCATCACCTTCTGCCACACCCCTGCAGAGGGGACACGCTGGTGCCCGGCAGAGATGGCACCCGACGTGCCCAGGGACAGGAGCAGAGTGAGAGGGAGCCATCCCCGCCTGCCCTCATCAGAGGGGTGGTGTCAGGATGCAACCAGCCCTCTGCCACCAGAGCTGAGTGAAGCACTGCACTCCCAGAGGAGCCTTTGCCCTGCTGCTGCCGGTGCAGAGACAAGGGCACAACATGCTTACTGAGACAGGGAACCGTGGTTTTTATACCAACACTGTCCCTGCTTTGGGCTTTTTATCTTTTACTGCTGATGCCTGCCCTTGCTGAGACTGGAAGTCCCATATTTACATGAAAATGGTTTCATTGCAGGAATTATTAAGTGTGTTTAAATATTAAACAGTCAATAAATGCCAAATCAAGACAAATATTCATTTAAGATGTAAATAAAAGAAAAGGTTTCAAGTCAGCAAAAGCCAATGAGACATGACATCCCACCCAGGGGAATGCACAGGCCTGACAGCACCAGAACAGATGTCCTAATCCAAAAGCATTGTTTCAACTTATGTTGGTACTTTAGGACTTCTTTATGGTTTTTGTTTTGATTGCAGCCCCAACTCCAAGTTTACCTTCTTTTAGGAAATAAAACAGTAATAGAATGGCACACATACAAAATGCATTTCACCCCCTCCCCCCCCCGACCAAGTCCTGAGGGGATTTAGAAATAGCATAGACGTTGTCCCAAGCCAAAATCTTTAAATGACCAGTGTTTCAAGGATGCACAGGATGCAGCAGAAGAGCACTGAACTGGATTTTGCTCCACCCCAACCAGCCCCAGACGTGATTCAGCACGGCAGCAGGGCGCCTGCAGGCTGTGCTCAGCCTCTGCTACCTTCCAATGGATGCAGTCAATACCAGGCAGCACTGAAAACCCCACAGCTGATGCGAAAATGTTGCTGAGCATAATATTCATTGCTGAAAGAAAAATCAACACCTTCTGTATTGCTTGGCCTGCAGTGGCATGCTCGTGGTGCCTGCCTTCCACTGCTGCACTCATCAACATGGCAAAGCTACAAGACCCTTTAAATTGCAACCATGATTATTCATGCCTTACCTAGCACTCACTTGCAGCCAGGTTTCCTTGAGAATGTATGGGAGGCCTAAAAGGGAAAGATGCTGTATAGAGAAGTGTCATGCAAGAGGAAAAAAACATTCTATGAAGGCAGTCTTCTCGGAAGAAAAACATGCTTAGCACACAACCTAAAAAAGTTGCTGGAGATCCACAGCAAGTCGCAGGTCACAGCTGCAGTTAGAACACAACATTGGGGTGAGGAGCAGGAAAAAGGCACACAAGGACTGATTGAAACCCCAGAGAATTGAATTCAGAGGACTTAGGCTCAGGGTCTTGCTTAACAGATCCTCCCAAGGCTTGATTTCCACACCAGTGAGGTCTCCATGATTTTACGTCGTTATGCTGAATAGGGGATGAGTCACAACACCTGCAGAAGGTTCCTAGAGGTTCTCTTTTAGGTGTCTGTAAAGCACATATTCAAACTGCATTTCCTAAATCATAAAAAAATACATAAGGCTTCCTGATTTACATTCAAGGTGGGTTTTTTTTAATGAGAAGGTCACCTTGAAAGCTGTAGTGCAAAGAGATAACTCATTTTATCTCTAGCATCACAGTCCTGCCTCTGCCTGCCATAGCAAAAGATCCTCACCACATGAAAAACTCATTTTTAACTCTTACTCAAAATGAACCTGCCACAGATTTTGAATATATAGCCATGATTCAAGAGCACCTGCCTGGCCACATCAAAGAGCTGGATGGGTAGGAAAGTGAAAGATCCCTTGGTGCTTTGCTTACTTTTGAAGTAACTTTTGAGAGGCAATATGGTTTTGGAGATATGATGGTGACTCCAGCAATCAGAAGACCTGGATTCTATTTCTGGCTCTGTCACTGATCTGGTGAGTGACTCAAGACAAATTACTTGCACACATCTGCCAAGTTTCAGAGAGCAAGTATGAGACTTCCGCTATCCTATTTTCCTCCAAGCTGGCCTTTCACAGCCCCAGCTTCCCACACATTTGCAGCATGGTCATGACCTCTGTTATGCCTCGTGATACCTTATACAAGTTACAGCTCAGCAGCCACCTCCTGACATGCCAGCCTGATGTGCCTGGTGTGCAGAACCCCAAAGCAGAAGGTGAGGTTCAGTCCTACAACTCAGTTTTATCAAAAGCACCTACTTCAGCTCTCTCCATGAATTAAAGCCAGATACATCCAGGGAGGCTTTATTCCTGAACACAACTCATGGACTATCATCACTGGTGCACACTCAGTGTTCACCTGCATACATCTCACAGAGATATGGAAAGTCAAGAGGTCCAATTCTATACCTCTATTTTTCCTTCTGCCACTTCCGCTGACATGAGCAATCCTTTGGCACAAGGATAGCATTTTTGTTTTCCATGGTCTGCACAGAAAACAGAGGCTCCAGCCCTCCCAAGGACACCAAATGCTTCCCTACCTTCAGGACTACAGATTCATTTTCCCACCCAGTAGATCCTTCCTGCACAAAACCCTCTCTGTAACCACTGAAGTACATCACTAGTGATCCCATTTCCAAAGGCTGGCACTAATTATCTGCTGAAGGACATTTGCAAAGTATTTTACTGTCATGGGCTTATATATCTTCTAACACATATATCAGTAAGAACAGATCAGTAAGAAGGGAGCGCTGTAATCTTTGACTGAAAAAAACCTACTTGTGAACCACTTATTATCATTATTGTTAAATATTATGATTATTTCATCAGTTATTCCAACAGAAGAAAATATGTACTATGACTAGGAGTCACTAGGGGATTCTCTGCTCAGCCTGATATCTGACTCTTTTCTGTAAACAAAGACTGCCTACAGCATATTGATTTTTGTTTACCTTTCACAATTGAGAGGCAGAACTCTAATGAACCCATTTCTTGATTTTTTGCACCAAAAAAAACACTACGAGGAAACATAACTACCTGTATAATTTAAACTAGGCTTCTGTGCATAGATTCATTAATGTTGCTCTTCATTCAGTACCACTTGAAATCAGCAGAATTCCTAGGGGTAGAAGGGCAATGGAGATTCTCTCTTGTTCTGAGGAGAGGAAGAACCCACTGCAAGCAGCAAATGACCAGCCCTTTCTGAAAGCAATTTTAGTCTCTGTGTGCATGATGTGACACACCAAGAGTAATACCTCTGCTTTGTAAAAATACACTTCAGTATAAGCTACTTTATGCAAAGTGTCCCCACAGCCCCTGGATGGTAACAAGAGAGGAAAATACATAGCACCGAGTCATCAGCACTATAAATGGCAAATACACAGGGGAAGAAAGAGGATAGGAGAACACAGAACAGGTGGCAGGGGAAGAAAATCTGAAAGGGAACATCAACTGTCAGTGGAAAAACCCTCACAAGGCTTCTTCCACCATGTATTAACAGAAATGCCAGAAAAGTAGAGGATATCACTGAATGGGCACCATACATAGAGAGTGATGACAGTGAGCCTGAACAGTCTAAAATCTACATGATGAAGAGACAGAAAAGGGAAACAGAAGGAAAGAGCCATCTGACAGAAGAAATACTGGAGTTAAGAGAGACCAAGTTCAACATCACAGAGGAAGCCTGTTTCAGAGGCAGGAGTTTGAGATCAAGGCAGTGCCCTCACCTGGACAGTGCCCTGACATAAGAGAAGCTGATTGCCTCTGAGTGTCCTTCAGCAGTGAGGAAGTGGGAAACTGGAACAGGCTGAGGAAAAGAGTTCACCTGGCTTTGCCCAAAAATTCTGCATCCAGAAGGCAAAGAAAGTGGGAATTTTCTTTCCTTTTAAGGAAGGACATAACTTTAAGCAAAACTTAAGAGTAAATACTTTGACAGGAAAGAGCCAAAGCCCTAATTGAGAGGTTAGATTAACCACTCATACAGGCTTCTCTTAAATCCTTGTTAGTGATTCTTATCCCTGAGAGGATAGTAACATTTTTCCACAGGCTTTACCAACCTAAATAATCTTTAGTGTTTGAAAATTGGGAAAAAGGTAGCTCCTTCACCTTGGCTTTAAAGTAAGGTCCACAAGAGTACAGAATAGAGACCATTCATGCCACCAATCTTCCTTCATAAGGAATCAAATAGCAAGGAAACACTCTACCCTAATCCTTATTCCTCAAGACTGCTATGGGAGGACTGCTCAGTCCATGCTCCTGCCAGCCCAAGGAGCCAGGAGTTCCTCAGGGCTGGAGCTTGAGGTCCTCCTCAAGCTTACTCTGTGCAGAGAGACATTTGTGCCTTTGCCTGTGAAGTGTGTACCAGCAAGGATCCATCATCTCTGCTTTTCCTGCTTCCTATTTCATGATCTTCTGTTTTTGTAATGCTGCCAATCCCAACTCATTGCAGACTATCCTCAGTGGATTTGCAGAGTTGTCTGGAGAAGCTTCTGGCTGCTCAGTGTACGAATCCTAAACCCTGACCTTGGAAATGCAAAAAAATCCAACGATAACTGTCAATATTTCAGGTCAATAACATCACAGAGGTTGTGGTCTTCTGGAGAGCATAGCCATGGAGCAGGGAGCAAAGGCTCCCATGGCTGGGTTATTTGGAAGGTTCAGGATGTGGTTAACTATTTACAAATAAAGACCTGTAACTGGGTTAGCTGTGCATGCCAATGAGAAGAAGGAAGAGCAGCCTCCAAGATGTGAGAGCACTGTAGATCTTACCCCAGCAAGGCAGCACTCCCCTCCAACAAGCTCAAGGTTTAAGATTCCTTACTTAGAGGCAAGTAGAACACAAGCACTGAAGAGATAGGCATGACAGAAAGGAGAATGGAGGATTACATGGCTCTAGCAAAGCCACAGAGAACCCATCCACATGAAAGTGAAATGAACAATTCACCAAAAAAATGTGCTGTGGATACAGGGTCTTGTTGTCATCCCCTTCACTTCTAGCTATTGATTTTACAGTATTTGTGAGATTTATTCCCTTTTATTTTCACCAGGGGAAATTAGGCTGTCAGGATCTATTAACCTGAAACAAGCCATTATCCCTCTCATGATTATCGCCTCCCAGGCCTGGCTGCAAAAGGCTCCCAGGCTCCATGTGACAGGGAAGGAGGCTGCTGGCTTTTACATACCCCTCACAGCCACCCTGCTGTCCCACTCAGGGTCCAGCTGCATCCAGGACAAAGGACAAAAGCCAGAAACCTGTGCCTGAAGTGACACATGTCCCCCTTCTCCACTGACACCCAAGGCCCTCCAATTGTGCCCTACAGTTCAGACAATCCCATTGAAAAACACCCCTCTCTCATGTCTTGTAGAAAACCAGGAGACCCCCAGGGTAGGCATGGATCAAAGACATGAGACAAGACAACACTGGCATTCACACTCAAATGCAACATGGGTTTCTCAATTTACTTTTTTACAGTGTCTACATCTGCCCACTTTATGAGAAAGAAGCAGAATATCAAAAGAGATACTCTCAAAGACACGGGGAAATCAAACATCCAAAAATACAAAAACTAGTTGGCTAAACACCAGAATGGTGCTCTCACCAAATTTTGTTTGAGAAGTGTGCAGACTCATTAGTGGCAGATTCTGAGGGGACTGGGCACTCGAGTTACAGCTGACCTCAGCTGAGGCACTGTTGTGGAGAACAGCCATCCTCAGGGGCTGTGTTAATTCTCCTACTAAAATCTCTGCTCTACACATTCCGCGTGGGATTTTCAAAATCCTTTAAAGTGGTCAAATAAAAATTAGTTGCCCTTCTATCAAGGCCCTGTGCTGTTCCCCAGTGGCGACTATTTCCAGAACAAAGTGCATCTCTCAAACTCCAGCTTGCTCAGCACCAGTCAGACCCACTAAATAGGAGCTGTGAAGTTACAGACCTGCAAATAGGATTCATGCCCTCTTGACTTCTAGAGCTGAGTGCATTTCCCCAGGCAATAAGGGCATTTTGACTGGTGGAATAGCAGGCACTATGGGACACACTTTTCTTACCATAAGATTTTCAAGCCACATGAAAAAAAAGCCTGTGCTTTCAAAGCTCTTTTGAGGCCCACCCAGTTGACTGCAGAGTAAAGTTAATTCACTCACGTACAGTGCCTCATTTCTGAGATGCACACTTAAGCCCAGGAAAAACACTCCACAGTACAGGCTCAGTATGTGATTTTCAGTGCTAATAGTGTGGTAAAATCAAACCCAATTTCCTTTGGAAAAAGGCCACACATCATTCTCCAGTGAGGAGCATTACTGCCTTAAATCACAACTCTCAAACATCTGCCATTACTGCTGAAAAGCAGCTTAAGAAAACCATCACCACCTAAAAGACATACCCTCCTCTTTTATTTTTCTCAGGAATAAATAACTAACTCTGCTCTTATTTGAAAGGATGGGATAGGGGAAAAAAAAAAAAAAAAAAAGCTTTATTTCAGAGCAGAAAGCAAGTATGACAAATCTTTGCCAAATGCAGAATGACTCCCAGGCTCAGTCTGAAAACAGGACTTCAAAATTTTGAGTACCTTGATAATCTTTAATGTAATATTAACTGCACCGGTCCCAGCCCAAATATTCATTCTCTAGCATTTCTGTCACTTAAACCTCCCAGTGGATATGGGAAGAGTGAATGTGGGAAGTGAATGTGGATGTTGTTTGAGTTTTCCCTCCAGACAGCAAATGGGGATCAGCCCTCTAAGTTCTGGCCAAAGGCAAGTGTGGTGCCAAGCAAGCCACCAAGACAGGGTGTTTCCATGCATGTGATACCAAGGGACAGGGAGACAGGATTAAAAATAAACCTTGTAGAGCAAGCTCTGATCATGCATTTGAGGCTCTGTGAGCATTACAGCCATGCTTGTGGATTGGAATTTGACTGCTCCTGCAAAGACAATCAAGAGTCACTTGTAATGAGGCACTCCCAGAGCAGCCCTGATGGCACATGGAGTGTGTAAAAGCCCAGCTGGGATCCTAAGGGCCAGCCAGCATCCCAAAGCCACTTTGTCTTGGGGATGTTTGAGCTAGGCCTAATGTCTTGTGGAGCTTGTAACACCAAAGTGCTCTGGGGATAAAGGAAAGGAACAGTCTCTGACACACCATTCCTCATTTAATTCCCTCAGGAGTGGGATGGTGCCAGAGCTGGCCAGAGTAATTAAGCACACCATCTGGGCCTCTGAATCTCATGTATGAATAGACTAAGCCTGCATCTAGTAGTTAACCCTTCTGCAACCAGTCACACACAGAGAGAAGTTACACACTAAGATGGACAAAATTTGGAGTAGGCACAAGGGGTGCAGCTGTAGAGCCTTACACAGGTGCACTCAGCACCACCAGGCTGAATTAGATACTCCTCAATCCAGCCATGGGAAGGAGCAAATGATCCAAGGATGCACAGGGTACCATGTGAAAATGGTCAGCCACAACACTAAAAACAATGGTTTTGATCTTTCAGACTTGTCAGTGAAGTCAGTCAACCCTTTCCAAAGAGTGAAATTTTAAAAACCAACAAAAGTGACCCTGTCAGCAAGATTTGGGGACTGGCCAGATCACAGCTGCCTCTACTGAAGGATTTCCCAGGTTCAAATGTTGCAAGTCAGGAGAGGAGCCAGTGTCCAGATGGTGCACTGCAGATAGAAAACAGCAGAAGTCCTTACAAGAAAAACCCAGAGTGAAGGCAGCAAGTGGGCCTCCTTGGACAGAGATCATCAGAAGAGAGAGCCTTTGGGGCTTCTGAAGACACTTTGAAAATTCTTGCTGCATTTTGTTTTACTGTAGTCAGAGAAATAAAATTTGGTTTCATTATCTTAGGCAGAAATTAGGTTACTGCACATAATCTCTCAATTTATTTTATTCCACTGACTTCCAATCCTCAAAAATCCTAAAGGGCCCAACTTCAGGTAGCCACAGAAGGAGCAGCATATCAGCACCCAGCTAATAGAGGTGATTATCAGGAAAACCTCAGCTAGAGAGATCAGAGGTGCTGAAAGATTTGTTTACTAAAATAAATGCATTTGGTCACTGTGAGATTTTCCCAAGGGCTGGATTAAAGAAAATGGAGAAGGCAGTCAGAGATATTGTATGTCTCAGATTATGCAGAGATTCATGACTGAGGATATGACATTGGTCATGTTAAGAGACTACAGAAAGACTAAACAACAGAGAGATAACATTCAGGATTGAGGAGAGAATGATTAAGTTCTGGTATAAAACTCTACAGAGTCCAATCTGTGATGTGAATTGGCCTTAAATGTGCAAATACTGCAGCTCATTCCAGCAGTAAAAGGCCAACTCAGTTAAGAAAAACACCTGATAAGCCCTGCCTGAACCAGAACAGTTCTAAGGCTTAAGGAAGAACCCTTTGCTGCACCTTCAAAAATGTTTCACTGAAAAGCACCTTGGCACTGCACAAAAACACAAGCATCCCTGTGGAAAATGAGACACATGATGAGCACAAAGAGCTCTGAACCAGCTGAGAAAGCCCACTGCCCTCTCTCTGCCTACCTTCAGACATGCAGCAATAGAGAGGCAGAGAAAAGCAAACCCACCAGTTCATCAACACACTCACGACATCTCCAGGTTATGTCATATTACTTCCTGGCTAATCACTTACTCTTCAGTGATTCTGGAAACGGTGTTGTAATAAAACACAGGATTTTTGTTCTGTTACCAGACTGTGTATTCAAGCAGCTTTGGAAGGGAGGGAACAGCTTCCTCCAAGGATCTCAAGGAACACAGCCTACATATCAAAGGAAGGAGAGCAAGAGCACCATCTTGTTTCCTTCTTTTACTGCCAGGGCATGCAGAAAAACTCATTCCTTTATTTCAATAAGCCAAGAAGCTGCATCTTATTCCTTTTACAGTCTTGTTCCTTAATATGTGCTCTGCAGTCTTTGACATGCTTGAGTGCCCTGGTGAAAGCAAGGAAGGAAAACATGGAGCTGTGAGCAAGGGAACCAATAAACGATGTGCAGTGGCAGGCACTGCTAAGGTTGCAAGGCAGAAGTACTGATGGATAAAGCAAACAGGGCAGAAATGTAACATTCTTCTCCATTTTGCTACTGGCTTCCAAAGTGGTTATGGAGCATCCTATCTCCTTCACCTCTTAAAGGAGAACAATAATGCTAACTCACCACAGGGAGGAATAAAGATGGGCAATCTCATGTATTTGGAGAGTGCTTTGAGAGCTTGAAATGGAAGGTATTATAAAACACCATGTCACTGTTTTCCACAAAGGATTGTACAGATGAATTTAAATGGGAACAAGTATCTATGTACATTTTCTTCGTGTGATACATCCATGGCATGTTTAGATCTATGTTTTATTCCAGTAACATGAGAAGGGAGATTTAGTGGTAGCACAGGAGGAAAAAATGAAATCCCAAAGCTTTTCTTCATTGCCAGATCTTCCTCTGAAAGTCCTATTTATTGCATTTTCCCTGCAGCAACAAAACCACGGCAGCAGTAGCTATTACTGTTTCCATATACAAACCATATTAGACAGAATTCACAATATTAGCTGTCAAATAATATTCTTCCCTCTACCACCCACTCCTTAATATATAGCCACTGATGTGAGAAAATGAAAATTTGGGTATTGGGAAGGGGGGCACCTCTTCAGGCAGGGATATGGTCTGTAGGGCATGCCAGGAAGAAATCCAGAATTGAAAAGGAAAGATAAAAGGGCAAAATCTCAAGTATTTTCTGTGGAGATGACTGTGCTTGAATTTTCCAAGGTATGTGCTGCTACACTGCTACCAACTGCCTCTTTCAAGTGATGTGGAAAGCTGTGATCTTTATCAGTATTCCTGCAAGAAAGTGATTGTTCAAACAATGCAAAATTAATTTTTTTTAATGTTTTTCAACAAAACATAATACCTTTTACTTTTACATAAGTGCTTTCAAGCTTGCGTTCTCAAAATAATTTTGCCTTTTTTGTAGTGATGTACAGGACCATGGATGGCACAAGGCAGCAAGGGATCAGAATCTAACCCCCAGCCACTTTCCCTGAAGATAAATCTGCTGAAGATAAAGCCACTAAGAATCCTCTCAACACT